>OX411247.1:4218847-4818847 GCA_948150575.1 Tinea pellionella | reverse complement strand
ATACCAATTCAGAAGCACTGAGCAGCAGAATTTGCGCATAGTAGTCGATTCGACCACTGCTATTCCATTCTACTTTTAATAATAAATTATTTTAATTTACGTTTTATTATGTTAAGGATTATTTGGAGATATTTATAACAGAATCTTATGTAGAGAATCTCATTCAATACTAACGTTTAATAGTTTATTAACCGTTTCAATTTTATTATTTTGTTTATTTATTCCGAATAATGTAATTATATAAAATAAACACCGGAAAATTAAAGCTTTTAGAGTTTAAAATTGCTTTTACTGTGATGTAATGCATTCAAACGATGTTATTTCCTTTAATTGTTAAAATCTCCCACATTTTTGAATTAATTTATGAATATTTATAATAACTTAGTAAAGTAAGAAGCATAATCGCATAATTCGTAGATCGAACGGTAATTTTCCTGCTAAATAAACTGAAACAGAGCTTTCCATTCAACAAATGTGTTCAAAATGTTGTAAAATAATAACAGGCCTAAAAATGGTCAGCATGTCTCGAGTCCACTTTATGTCTAGCTTATAAACGCCTTTATATAATTTTTACACGTTAATATACATTTTACTTACAGCTTAATAAAACCGAAACACCGATTTATACATTTAGTACAAACACTTGTTGGATTTTAGATGTCAGTAAATCATAAAATGTAACTGTCTTTTTATTTTTTATTCCTCTACTTATCTACATTAGAATGCATTCATTATGACATTATTATTAAGGAAATAATACTGTTTCCTTTAAAATATTAAGCTCTTAAGTAGGAAATTAATAGAATGCATCTTAGGTATAGCGCATAAAGTCTGACCTAATTATAGCAATTGCTCATACTTATTTAGTGCAACATGGACAGCAGGCCATTTTTTAAATAAGAAGTTTGTGGGCAAACCCTAACTCAGACCAGCAGTCTGCATAGTTTTTCATTTTCAATTTTTTTTCTATTAAACCTGTGTGTTGGTACCTTTGTGGTTGAAACGTGGGTTGCAATGATATTAATATATAATTTTCTTCATTTTGGTGCCCCATATTGTGGTTTAGTTATGTTTGTTAAATTAGTTAAGACTTTTTTTTTTCTGAATTTATAATTCAGTTTTTTTTTGTTATTATAAACACAGGCTATAATTGACGAGTTTTTTAGGGCTGTCTTCTCGTCATATGCCTTTCCGAAGCCAAAAGTAGATTCTAACGATGAACAAGTGCATGCCAAGTCTATGCCTACATTAATAAACGATTTTCATTTCATTTCAAACAACCATTTTATTTCACAATACACAATAATATAAATATATATTGCGCATAGAATAATTCGAGTATAATTTTATTCCACATTACATGCGTTATGTAGGTATGCGTACCTACGCTATTTATACAATTGGGCGTGAAGGTCACATTAGTTGCACAATTCCAATGTATGTTTCATCAAATACAACAGCTGTTTTTTTAAATATCAATCCAGGTAAAAAATTGCATCTTTTATTAAAATAATTTTGGTAGGTATTTATTATAAAAAGGAGACCGTTTGCCACAATCTACGACGAACGTAACCATAAATTTTGAATACAGCATATCGAGTAATCCTAGGTCTATGAACCGAGCAATCTTGCCTCGATTCGATGTTGTACGAGTGCACGACGAAGAGATAGGCGGTCAATGGTAACTGAAAAGCATGGTCCACCATTTGGTGTCCGAAATCGTTGTTCTTATCGGACATGAACAATTCTTTCTTGGCCGCGATCATAAAAATTGTAAGAAATTATAATAAATCGTGATTTAAGACTGCACATCGACGTCCGTAAATGACCAATTAATGGTTATATGTGCACTATTTACTAATTGATAATAATTTGGAAAAAATCTACCGATTTTCTGCTAATTATGAAGAATGTAGATTACGAAACACCAAACTGCTATACACTAGCGCCATCTAGTGACTATTTGAAGAAAAAGCGACATTTAGTCTACGTCTACGCTCACTAGATGTCGCTACAAACTTACTGGAAATTATTCATACCATGATAATTTTTTATTCCATAATATTAGTCCTTTTGTGGGAAATTTTTAAATAATTCTTCATTGTATTAAATACGATGATTAAATGCTTTAGGAATGTGCGTTATAAGAATTAACTTGGTAATCCTTGTTTACAGCAAAATAAACTCTTTTACAAACGCGATAAAGCCTAGATTAGTTTAATCCCAGTATTAGTGATGATTTGATGAGCCTAAGATTAAAATATAGTATGTATATCCTCATTTTATAATAAAAAATTTAAGAATATTTATTCGTCTGAGCTCAAACGGATGAGAAGAATTGTA
Source organism: Tinea pellionella (assembly GCA_948150575.1). Classification (NCBI taxonomy): domain Eukaryota; kingdom Metazoa; phylum Arthropoda; class Insecta; order Lepidoptera; family Tineidae; genus Tinea; species Tinea pellionella. The sequence goes on along the minus strand of OX411247.1, from coordinate 4,816,504 downwards.
CTTGTTCTTATCGGACATGAACAATTCTTTCTTGGCCGCGATCAAAAGTAACAAGGGGTAGACTGGCAGTCTGCCGTCCTGGAGTAGTGCCATCACACTCAAGTAACGCTTATGAAGTGACGAAATACAACTTGTTTCGGGATCAACTTGGAATTAGCCGGATCTAACGAGAGGAGTGTGCACTGTAAATCTGAATGGTGCACAAGCCGGCATAGCGGAGGCGGCTGCAGCCTGTAGAAATTTCTCTACTCACTCATTATCTCTGGCTCAATATCAGACGGAGAATGATCTTATGCCGAGCTTCAATAAAAAAAAATTATAACAGATTGTAACTTCAATCATTCCTATAATTATACTCATATAACTAGTTTTTTAAAAATTATATATCCGTATTGACAAACTCAGTCATTATTAGTAGACGGGCGTACAAATTAATGACACGACGCCTTCGTAAACTGCAGTTCAAACCAAATAAATAGAACAGTAAAATTCTAAACAAAATATATTATTTTTTGAATATATTAATAATATATCTGGAATTATAAACAAGTAACCCTATGGATGCGACAGCAACTATTTTGACCGTTGTCCCGATTGTGGAGTGAAAAGCTGATGTCCTCTTAATCAGGTCCGCTGGAGGTGGATTATTTTGACTCATCTGGAAGAAAATAATGCACAAACCAATTCACCCTCAATTTAAACACACCCATATTGAACTCATGGGAATTCCTCGGGTATTACCACCACTTTCGATTGTAACACCCATGAAGTGAACTTATCGTATTTCGTGTTCAACTTCTATTTAAAGCGGTGGTGATAGGGTAGCATTTCTTTCCGTTCATGGACCGCACTCTAGCTTGACATCTGGCAGAATGTCGTCATGTACAATAATAAAACAGACTCCGGCAGAATGTAGAATTTTTATTTTTGTTTTTTACGTTTAACCACACTCTTCCTGATGTTAAGCAGTGATGCAAGTCTAAGGTGGAGCACGCTTGCCTATGAGTTGTCTATTTACCCTATTTATCTTTTAATATATTATAATTATTATATATTATAATTTACTTTGTCGATGATTTTGTAGAAAAATAAATCTACATTCCTTATCACAAAGCAGCTTTAATTTTTTTAGCCGAGTTATTGTGTTAGATGTTTTCTGATGCAATATTTGAAGTTATTATTATATTAAATGCTTTATAATTGATGATATATTTTTTAAATGTAATTAAACATCCTCTGTTGATTGGTAAATTATGTGTTGATATAATTAAAATAATTAATTTAAAAAAATAAGATATTATTTTAATAATATTTTGTTACCAAACTATTAGGTAATACGTGGGCCCGTAACTGGGCATTCTCCTTCCAAACTGTCTAAAGCAAAGAAACCAATACCAACTGACCTTCTGAAACATCTTTTTCATAATCTTCAATTCTTTGTTTATATCCTTAACATAAATTTTAATATTTTGAATCAGATCTTTTAGCTTAACAATGTTGGGAGAATCAGGCGGTTCAAACTTCATTTGTTCTGCGCATAACTTGTAGCCGCGAGAAGCGTACTGTAACGTCGCTTCTAAAATATACACTTGTTGTAGATGACTCCCTAATGTTGTTAAACAATCTACAATACTGAAATAGTAAAAAAACCCAATTATTTATTTCAAAAAATCAATACTTCTACAACTATGCGAGCCAACTAAAAATAGAAGTCTAAACACCATTTTGACCCACAATTCGCAAACAAATAAACATGCATGTTGCGTTTCGGGAGCAGTTTGAAAGTAGCCAGGTATAGCGAGAGGAGTATGCACTGTCAATTTAGATGGTACATGCTCGTCTCCTCAAGCCGGCATAGCGGAGGCGACTGCTGCCCGTAGAGATTTCTCTGTAGGAGCAGTTGTTTCCGTTCATGAACTGCACTCTAGCTTTACATCAGTTGTCCAAAAAATATTGGACCAGAAATCGAAGCAAAGACTTCCCATAACAGACATCACAATTACTTTGCGCACACGCTAATTTGTGTCATTCCTGCACTATGATATCAGTTAATTACCTATAAGTTCCCGTTCTTCCAGCATATAAACCAGATACAGAATTCAATTTCCATTTCAATAAATGAAAATTTTTAATACCAATATTCAATCTCTGCTTCTCGTATGGCAAATCTATACCTAATTTTTCCATATCTTTATCTTGCAGTAGTAAAAATGTTCTCAAATCCATTTCACTATTAGCAAAGATTTCTGTTAAATGTTCACAGTTCATGCCATAAAGTAAGTGGGAAATTTCTGAACTATAAGTGGGCCTGAAATCAATAAAACACATTAAAATGGCCAATTCATGATTGCAGTCCATCAAGCAGAATGAATACAGCGCACAAACTGTCCCGTAAATGGTGGGCGAAGTTTGAAGATCTCGAGCAGATCTTGGCTTCCATTCATTACGCGAAATCTTTTCAGACTGCTATGCAGGACTGGGCTACTTTAGTGCTACACAATATCTTATCCATCTTATAGGCCGGTATAGTGAAGGCAACTAAATACCATCTGACACCTACACTACTACTACAAAAAGAAAACACTGTTTTTTTTTCTTTATTGTAGCTCGGCATATGACAACACTCCGCCTGATGTAAAGCTAGAGTGCAGTCCATGAATGGAAACAACTGCTACTACAGAGAAATCTCTACAGGCAGCAGTCACCTCCACTATGCCGGCTTGAAGAGACGAGCATGCACCATCCACATATGAAAATGAAATGAAAATCCTTTATTAACGTAGGCATGGACTTGGCATGCACTTGTTCATCGTCAGAATCTACTTTGGCTTCGGAAAGGCATATGACGAGAAGACAGTCATAAGAAACTCGTCAATTATAGCCTGTGTTTATAATAACATAAAAAAACACTTAATTATAAATCCAGAAAAAAAAAAATATAAAAAAAAAAAAAATTATCAGTATTATACATCAGGGAGGAAATACTTTATTACTATATTTTATAGAAGCCAAAGTGACCCTAGCTGACAAATCATTTATTTCTAGCTTCAAACAAGTTATGTCAATTATTAAAATGTCAAAATTACAGTAACATTTAAAATTAGTACCCTAAGGTCCAATTGCACCAACAGGCCCATTAAAGTTGCTTTGACTATTACATTTTATGATCACTTTAACTGTTACCTTTGTACATTTACTCCACACTATCATGTAAATTCATATCATTATCGATGGCTGATGTAATTAGGAGTACATTCCCGAAAATTTAATAGAAAAAACATATTTGGCCTCTCTTCATACACTTGATGTTAGTGACATTTGTTTAACTATTACTTTAATTTTGACCAGTCAAAATTAGCTGGTTACGGTTAGCGTTAAAGAATGCGTCAAAACTGACAGGTTTTTTGAAGCAACCATATTTTAACTTTAACATGAAAGTAATAGTTAAGTCATGTGGTGCAATTGGACCTAAGAATTATCAACCATCCACTAAGTATATTATTTTATTTTTAATAAGCAATTTTGTATGGTTTGTAGAATGAATAGAAACTTATGCTCCACATACTTTGAGAATAGAAAACAAAAAAAAAAGTAATATCACTTACGTTTTATCATCTTTGACACCCGGATAAAAGTAATGCCAAGACAAAATTTTATTGAAAGCCAAATGGTTTGGTAGTATTTCCTTTTCAATCTCAACATCAATATGGTCGTGTAATAATTTTATAATATCATCATATTGGTGGGAGGCGGCAATATCAAGAAGTGTACGTTCATATTTATCAATTTCATTCAGTCTTGCACCGTGTTCTATTAGAATTTCGACTATATCTGCTTTGTTGTTATGTACCGCCCAGAATATTGCCTATATATAAAATATATTTTATTTACAATGCCTTAAATCCCAAACTAGGATACCCAGGACTCCATGTATCAAAGAAAACATAGTTTAAGAATTTTGTTTTTATTGTAGCTCGGCATGTGATAACACTCCGCCTGATGTAAAGCTGCAGTCCATGAATGGAAACAACTACTACTACAGAGAAATCTCTGCAGGCAGCAGTCGCCTCCACTATGACGACTTGAAGAGATGAGCATGTTCCATCCATATTGACAGTGCACACTTCTCTCGTTATACCTGGCTACTTTCAAAATATTTCCAAAACGCTAGAAGGTCACTTTATGGGTGTTACATTCAAAAGTGGTGGCTGCCCCAGGATAGCAAACTGGGCTAAAAACCATCATCAGTCTGTTATTACAAAAATTTAATTAAAAAAATTATATAAGACATCAAGCTCTAGTCATACTAACACAGTACATGCAAGCAGAACTTTAATGCAAAGAACATTGGAACAATATGCATTAACTCCTGTGTGAGTTCACCAAGGAGCCTTCTAGCACATCTCTTTTAGGTTATTTTGTAATCACATTTAGAGATATATAAATGCATAATAAGACATTCATATTATTGACAAATGATATTTACCGTCCATCCCTGTGAATCTCTCATTTCAATATTAACATCTTCCTTTAATAATTTCTGTACAATAGAGACTCGACCACTAACAATAGCCCTCATAAGTGGCGTCTGTCCGTGTATATCGCCAATATTAAGGAAAGCACCTTGTTCTATTAGTAACTCAACTATATTGTTTATGGCATCTTCATCTGAACTGCTATTTGAACAGGCTATCATTACTGGCACCACAGATTCTGCAAATATATTTCCATTTGGGACTCTTATCCAGAATCATATAAAAACCTTTCCCAATAAAAATAAATAACCTACCTGCATGAAGATTTGGGTTGGCTTCATTTTCCAATAGATATTTAACAATTTTGTCTTTTCCATGTGAACATGCTTGCATCAAAACTGTCCAACCACTGTCTAATTTCACATTAACATTTCTGTTCAGTTCTGGAAAGAAAAAAAAACGTACTTCGATAATTTCACAAGAACAAGCATTTTTGGAAATAAATGAGAATATAGGACCATTATTTTGAATATTACCATCTCTAATAAGTCTTTTAACTTCTTCAAGATTATCATTGATAATAGCATCACTCAGTAGAGCTTCTGTTTTCTTCCACGGGCTATCTTCAACCTTTAACCGTTGTTTCTGTAATAAATATTACGCCGGAATATAGTAGCTACCACCTAGGTAGTCTAAAGAGTTAAATATTGAACCAGAGGATAGAATCTAACTTACCGGAGTATAGGAATAGCCATAGTCGAAGTCATCACTATCGGTATCAGAATCAGAAAAGCCGGCAGGCCTAATATTAGACATTTCCAAATATTCACTCTTTATGGATGCGGTAGATATCTTAGCGCATAAAACAATTTTTATTTTATCAGAAAATTACTCTTTAATAATAAATAATGACTCCCCTATTTATTGTTCACTATATACTTGAGAATAATTATCTATTTTAAGGAATCTGAAGAACTCTACGCAAAAAAACCCACAGCACGAAAACGTCAGACGCGTTTAAAATTGTGAATTTTATTTTGACAGTTTTACCCATTATAAGTCTACTATTTTAAAAACTTTCAGGTTACAAATAAATTCATACTAATTTAGAGAGTATTGGATTTTATCGTATTATCTACAATAGCGCTCACATATGCACGTATTCAAATTAATTTCATGTTTATTACCCGAGATTTGCTTATCCTCACATACGATTTAAATTATTTAAAAGGTTTGACATCGTGGTGAGCCGCAGAAGTATAAATGATAATAACAATGCAAAATGTACAAGTACAATGCAGTAATTCTATTATTCCAATGTTTTGTAACTTCGGTTTTGGTAAGTATTTCTGTTATCAATTTGTAAAATACTTATTTTGCTTAAATATCTGATAGAGCTGATAAATAGATGATAAATTATTATTTGTAATGTCTACGTGGGGAAGAAATTGTTTGTAATATAAAAACTATAGGAGGTTATAATTCATCGTATTAATTATTGTAGACCCAGTCTTATGAAGATCGTAGATGCATATGTGTTTGTCCAAGTCCTTCCGTAGTTCTCAACAGAACAGCCAGTGTTGATCGCAGGCCCTACATTGCAAATGTGCCACCTCATCAATGGTAATTGATTACTTTTAATTATTATTTTTATTTTTATTATTGATTTAATTGTGAATATTTTATTACAGCAATTGTGATGGAGTTATCCTTCCTCATGTAGGTGAGGAGATTAAAGGTCAGGAGCAAGAGTTCTGTCCATTATGTGATTGTAAATATGAAAGTCGTAATACTACTGTTATTAAGGTAGCACATATTATTAAAATTTTAAAGATTCTTACTGTGTGTGTAAAAAATTCTATAAAATTACTTTAATAAAAATTATGATTAAAGTATGTTGCAAATACTCTACTGTACTAGCCCAGTCTGCTGTATTGGGCTACACCCATGAAGTGACCTAGTCGTGCTTCAGGATCAGTTTGGATGTAGCCAGGTATAACGAGAGCAATGTGCACTATCAACCTGGTGTACCACCAGGTCGACATTTGTCCCACGGCATAGCGAAGGCACAAGTGCTGCCTGTACAAATTGCCTGTAACAGTTGTTTTTGTTCATGGACCACACTCTAGCTTTATAAGCATTGTTGAAAAAAAAACAAAGTATACTACCTATGAATGACCCAAAGAAATCGTAGCTGGGACCAATGTAATTTTGGTATGGACTTTGGTAGCTATGATATGAGCATTATAATTTTTTTTTTCATTTCAGGTAGTTGTGATAATCGTTCTATGGGTGCTAGCACTATTATTCATATACATGGGATTCTTGGTGTTACTTGTACCTTTAATTAGAAAGAAGAGAAGAGTTGTATACGCACCTTTGCGTACTGATGAGGTATAAAGATTAATAAAACTTAAGTTATAGTACATGTCATCAATTGTTTCAATGTTTTAATTTATATTTGGGCGAGTAGCAGGTTGGTCGTTCAGTGCCTATAGGTATATTAAACAGTGGTAGGCAGGCATAATTATTAGTCTAGTCTGCTGTCCTGGGGTAGTACCAACACTTTCGAATATAACAGATGCGTTTCGGGAACAGTTTGGAAGTAGCCAGATATAACGAGAGGAGAGTGTATTGTCAATCAGAGATGACTTCTGTTTGTAAAAATTTATTTAGTAGCAGTTGTTTCCGTTCATTGACCGCATTCTACCTTTACATCAGGCGGAGTGTTCTCCTATGCCGAGCTACAATAAAAAAATATATTCTTGCAGGCTGACACACTGTTAGAGAACAATGAAGATGATTTATTATGACAAGACTTGAAGAAACTTTTAGAAATAATTTAGTGGTATTATAACTTTCAATAAAATACTATTTGCAAGGTGTAGAAAATACTTTTATAATATCAAAAGGATAAACGTCAAAGAAGAGAAAACATGGCTGTGCAACTGTTGAACATAGATTAGTTGGTAGGTGGTCGAGTACACAGATCAGCAATCTTACAATTAGTACCACACATTTGATTTTGTCGTATGTCGGCTCCGAAGTTAGGCACAAGTTGCTGCGCACACAAATTGAGGTACCAGTGGGGCACGATGAACGTGAGAGGAACACTCCAGAGCTACCCGTCCGCAGATTATTTTTATATGGTCTATTCATATTTAAAATTAACTCTTAATTTTAATATTGCAAACTTGTATCCGCGCAAAGTAGCGACCGCAGCTAACTTCCGAGACGTCATAAAGTTCGACGCAACCAGTATAGGCAGGTAATCATAGTCATTTTGTATTAATAATTTTATTAGTAATATTACCGGCACTAAACTAGAGTAGTTACTCGAGTGTGATATCGAATTTTGCGTCAGCATTGAGTTGTTATGCAGCGCCACTATAGGTTGTAAATGGAACTAAAAATTTAGATACAAAATTATTTGCTGGTTAAATTTCTAGTTTGCTACCATGACACCCACCGCTGTAATATCAGTATTTTATAAGTATTTTGATCATGTAAAATAGAAAATAATACATTCTACTGTTTCCTTTGGTTTTGTGCTCATGTTTATAGTGATTAATACAGGTGACAACGATAACTGCAGCTTTCAAAACAGGAAATAAAATGGGCGAATTTAGAAAATTAGTAATTTATTTTTATATCTATATTTAGATTGGATTTTGTAGTTTACTAGATGTTACATACGCATACAAGCGTTTAATTAGTATTATTCAGGTAGCGTTCCTGTTCCCGTTCCATCTCAAGGGAACTAAAAACAGAAAGCCCAAAATCTTTCTTTTATTCCAAAATTATCTTTCCTAATAAATGGAATGGAATTTCGGAACGCATTCGGAACAAATAAACATATATTAAATTGTTATTTGGGAATAATGTAAACATATTTGCCAAATTTTGTAATTTAAATGATGGTTTAACCATATAATTGTGATTATAAAGTATTTTTACAATTAGATATTAGAATTTAAAACTAATATTTTTGATACAGTTCCTTTTAAAATAACTTTATAACATAAAAGTTTTGTTATTATCATTGCGTTTTATTTTATACCTAGAAAAAAAAATCCAAAAATGAGATGTATATTAGGGTGTCCCAAAAAAATAAAAGTATTTTTTTTATAACGCATACCCTCTTAATTTGTTTGAATGGTGTCAAAACAATTGTAAAAAAAATATCATGAACTTAGAACCACGGTAACCCGTGCCGACTTGCATCCAAACATGTTACAATTTGCATACTTAGGCGCGCGGTAGCTAACGTATCAAAGTTCTTCTAATTACTTATTTGTTTTCTTAGAAAACACTTTGCTTTCGTTTAGTCAAGATGTCGTTAGAGTTACGCAGTTCCAATAAAGGAATATTTTTAATAGGAGACGTAAAACATCAAATTACCGGTTCAAAACTTCCCTCTAATCGACAAGTACTGGCAGTTTTGTTTTATAATATACGTGAAGTGAAGTTAAGTGTCAACGAAAGCGCTAATCTTACTACTCGTGAGTGCATCATTTATTGGGAAAATTGTTCAAAAAGTTTGGGGATAACTGGAAAAATGTAGATCCCGGGAAAATACAGAATCATCCAGAAAAGTGTCTGGAAGTTTCAGAAATTAACAAACTCTTAGAATTCTACCGAAGTGCATTGACTGAAAAATTGCTAGAGATGACTACCGAGGATTAATAGAGCTTTTAATAATATTTCTTGGTAGAGATACAGAGCACAAAATTAAGATTCGGCCTCCCGGCGCCATGCATCAAGCTCGATGGATAGCGAAAGCTATTTATTCAATAAAAATATATCTACTTAGCTCTCAGTTCACAATTTCCAACAAGGATAAGGCAGCTCTGCCTCTTCTTCATGACATCCTACGTTAAGCCTTGGTTGCAATGCAATTTAGCAGTAAAAGCACCCTACCAGGACTTTTGCTTTTTAAAGGCCATGAAAGCTTACGAAAGTATCGGCAAAACTACTATGGTATTTGACAGATGAAGTGGCTGTGTTATCTCTATTTGACGATGATGTAGGGCATGAAATTAAGGTGAAAATGGTCACTAACTTGACTAAAGAAAACCCATCTGCCCACAGTAAACGTTACATACCATCGAAAGAAGAACTATGTGGACCACTTTACGGTTAGTAACTTTGTTTTATTTTATTACATTAATGATGTTATAATAATTTAAATATCCTTTCTTTTTCAGAGAAAAACATCGGCGACTTCGTTTCCATCAAAAGCAAGTTTTTGTTCAATCGACTCAAAATTAATGACTGTTTTCTCCAAGAGTGTCCTACTTCATGGCCAAATAATGCAGCATTTCAAGACGCTAAAACTAAGATACTACCACTTAGAGCCGTTAACAATACAGCTGAAAGAGCGGTTAAGTTAATACAAGACTTTCATGGCTTGATCACCGTTGAAGAGAAGCAAAAGCAATTTCTATTACGTTGTGTACAAGAGCACAGACAGGTATATCCTGACTGTAGCAAAAAAACTTTGAAAAGAAAATATAATTAATATGTCATTTTCATTATTAATGCTAAATAAATATAAGACACACATTAAACATAGCTTTATTTATCAAATTAACAGAAAGTTCTGAAATATTCTGTATGGATTCCATTCTACCTTTTATATCAAACGTTTGACATCAAGTCGGCACGGGTTATCATTATGCGATTGCGATAATATTCAGTATTTAAATTATTAGAGTCAATTAGAAAAAAAATAGAGGGTATGCGTATCCAAATTTGAAAAAAAAATTTTTGTCCTTATAGTCTGGGACACCCTAATGTATATAGCTCGGCGTGTGCGGCCTCACTTCGCCTGATGCCACATAGAAATGATTGCAGGCAGTAGTCCCTCCCCTATGCCGGCTCGATGAGGGCTACTTCTGACTTGATCCCGAAACGCGACTCTGTCGCTTTGCGGGTGTTACACTAAGTTTACACTAGGATGCCAGCTGGGTTAATGACCATCATCAGTCTAGCTAAACTTTAAACAATAAATAATGCAACATTATACTATCGACACTACAACAAAGTACATAAAAAACTGGTACATTGGTACCAATTCGGTCGAATTTTGAGAGATTCGAACAGTTCACGGGTCTCTCGTCCAAGCCTTAAGCTATAAGTACTAGACCACGGGCGCTCTATAATGCGTTCAATTTGCAAAGATAATACAAAGTGCAAAAAGCAGGTATTAAAAAGATAATCACTTCTAAAAAGCTTTTATTAATTAAAAGCTACAAGGTGCTGGTCAGTACATAGCAAAAGAATCCACGTCGTCAACTTCCGTTGCGGACTCAACGGTAATTAAAGAGGGGCATTAATTCGAGTACCCCATTACGGAAAAAGGCAATTTCATTTTCTTAATGAATTAAGGTTTAATGTTGAAAAGAAATTGCGTTAATTTAAAGTTTTTAATTTTGCCTTTATTGTTTTTTTCTTCGGATAAAGTAACGTTTTTAAAGAAAATTACTTAACATTAATATAGGTTTTATGTTAATTACTAATAACCAGCGATGCTCATGTGTTTTTATTATATGTATATATAATAACTAGCTGTTGGGTAAAAGCCGCGGGCGCAAGCGGCCCGCGGAGGCCCTTTTTGTCGTAAAACGTATTAGATCGAATAGATTTTAGGCAGTTTTGAAAATATTTAGCTCGCCATCTAAAAGCGTTTACGTTTCTGAACAAAATTGGTCTTTACACGGTGACGCTAACGTATCTACTTTTCGAGATATGGCGATTTTAAAAAATTTAAAAAAAAACAAAATTTAAAAAAAAATTAGTGCTGGTCATACTGAACAAAATTGGTCTTTACACGGTGACGCTAACGTATCTACTTTTCGAGATATGGCGATTTTAAAAAATTAAAAAAAAAAAAATTAAAAAAAAGTAGTGCTGGTCATACTGAACAATATTGGTCTTTACACGGTGACGCTAACGTATGTACTCTTTGAGTAATAGCTATTTTAGAAAATTAAAAAAAAAAAGCAAATAGTGCTGGTCATACTGAACAATATTGATCTTTACACGGTGACGCTAACGTATCTACTTTTCGAGATATGAAGATTTTAAAAAATTAAAAAAAAAAAACAAAAATTTAAAAAAAATAGTGCTGGTCACACTGAACAAAATTGGTCTTTACACGGTGACGCTAACGTATCAACTTTTCGAGATATGGCGATTTTAAAAAATTAAAAAAAAAAAAATTAAAAAAAAGTAGTGCTGGTCATACTGAACAATATTGGTCTTTACACGGTGACGCTAACGTATGTACTTTTTGAGTAATAGCTATTTTAGAAAATTAAAAAAAAAAAGCAAATAGTGCTGGTCATACTGAACAATATTGATCTTTACACGGTGACGCTAACGTATCTACTTTTCGAGATATGAAGATTTTAAAAAATTGAAAAAAAAAAACAAAAATTTAAAAAAAAAAGTGCTGGTCACACTGAACAAAATTGGTCTTTACACGGTGACGCTAACGTATCAACTTTTCGAGATATGGCGATTTTAAAAAATTAAAAAAAAAACAAAAGTTTAAAAAAAAAATAGTGCTGGTCATACTGAACAATATTGGTCTTTACACGGTGACGCTAACGTATCTACTTTTCGAGATATGGCGATTTTAAAAAATTAAAAATAAAACAAAAATTTAAAAAAAAAATAGTGCTGGTCATACTGAACAATATTGGTCTTTACACGGTGACGCTAACGTATCTACTTTTCGAGATATGAAGATTTTAAAAAATTAAAAAAAAAACTAAAACAAAAATTTAAAAAAATAGTGCTGGTCACACTGAACAAAATTGTTCTTTACATGGTTACTCTGACGTATCTACTTCTTGAGATATTTAAAAGAAAGCCCGCCGCGCGGAGCAAATTCGATGTTCACGCGGCCGCGCTCACCGTCCGACTGACCGAGGTAAAGCCGTTTCGATCGTTCGTCCCGAAAATGCCTCGTCGCGGATGCTGTTAGGCCACGCCCAAGCGCCATGCTCCGTTTCATATTGGCGTACCGGCGGGAAAAGGATAAAAATACGATCGAGGAAAAATTTTTTTCGAGCAATTTTGAAAAAAAAAAGTATCGTTTTCGAAATTATAGGGCATTCCCTACAACTTTCTCTTCGGGGTGACTGCCCCGACTCGCCCCGTTTCCGAGATATCGCTACCACTTCCGGTCCAGAATCGACTTCCGGTCAAAGTCGTATTTTTCTCGACGGTTTTGGGACGTCCTCTATACGACTCAAAATACCGCTACCCTCCACTATACCGGCAAGTGCGAAATAATTGATGTCAATAGATCAGTGAGTGAGTCAGTGGTATTGCAGCTATATATTAGTACTAGCTGTTGGGTAAAAGCCGCGGGCGCAAGCGGCCCGCGGAGGCCCTTTTTGTCGTAAAACGTATTAGATCGAATAGATTTTAGGCAGTTTTGAAAATATTTAGCTCGCCATCTAAAAGCGTTTACGTTTCTGAACAAAATTGGTTATTACACGGTGACGCTAACGTATCTACTTTTCGAGATATGGCGATTTTAAAAAAATTAAAAAAAAAACAAAATTTAAAAAAAAATAGTGCTGGTCATACTGAACAATATTGGTCTTTACACGGTGACGCTAACGTATCTACTTTTCGAGATATGGCGATTTTAAAAAATAAAAAAAAATTAAAAAAGTAGTGCTGGTCATACTGAACAAAATTGGTCTTTACACGGTGACGCTAACGTATCTACTTTTCGAGATATGAAGATTTTAAAAAATTAAAAAAAAAACTAAAACAAAAATTTAAAAAAATAGTGCTGGTCACACTGAACAAAATTGTTCTTTACATGGTTACTCTGACGTATCTACTTCTTGAGATATTTAAAAGAAAGCCCGCCGCGCGGAGCAAATTCGATGTTCACGCGGCCGCGCTCACCGTCCGACTGACCGAGGTAAAGCCGTTTCGATCGTTCGTCCCGAAAATGCCTCGTCGCGGATGCTGTTAGGCCACGCCCACCGCCATGCTCCGTTTCATATTGGCGTACCGGCGGGAAAAGGATATAAATACGATCGAGGAAAAATTTTTTTTGAGCAATTTTGAAAAAAAAAGTATCGTTTTCGAAATTAGAGGGCATTCCCTACGACGTTTGTTCCGGCACTTTTGCCTCATCTCTTTCCGTTTCCGAGATATCGGTACCACTTCCGGTCCAGAATCGACTTCCGGTCAAAGTCGTATTTTTCTCGACGGTTTTGGAACACCCTCTATACGACTCAAAAAACCGCTACCCTCCACTATACCGGCAAGTGCGAAATAATATATGTCAGTGAGTGAGTGAGTGAGTCAGTGGTATTGCAGCTATATATTAGTACTAGCTGTTGGGTAAAGGCCGCGGGCGCAAGCGGCCCGCGGAGGCCCTTTTTGTCGTAAAACGTATTAGATCGAATAGATTTTAGGCAGTTTTGAAAATATTTAGCTCGCCATCTAAAAGCGTTTACGTTTCTGAACAAAATTGGTCTTTACACGGTGACGCTAACGTATCTACTTTTCGAGATATGGCGATTTTAAAAAATTAAAAAAAAAACAAAAATTTAAAAAAAAATAGTGCTGGTCATACTGAACAAAATTTGTCTTTACACGGTGACGCTAACGTATCTACTTTTCGAGATATGAAGATTTTAAAAAATTAAAAAAAAAACTAAAACAAAAATTTAAAAAAATAGTGCTGGTCATACTGAACAAAATTGGTCTTTACACGGTGACGCTAACGTATCTACTTTTCGAGATATGGCGATTTTAAAAAATTAAAAAAAAAACAAAAATTTAAAAAAAAATAGTGCTGGTCATACTGAACAAAATTTGTCTTTACACGGTGACGCTAACGTATCTACTTTTCGAGATATGAAGATTTTAAAAAATTAAAAAAAAAACTAAAACAAAAATTTAAAAAAATAGTGCTGGTCACACTGAACAAAATTGTTCTTTACATGGTTACTCTGACGTATCTACTTCTTGAGATATTTAAAAGAAAGCCCGCCGCGCGGAGCAAATTCGATGTTCACGCGGCCGCGCTCACCGTCCGACTGACCGAGGTAAAGCCGTTTCGATCGTTCGTCCCGAAAATGCCTCGTCGCGGATGCTGTTAGGCCACGCCCACCGCCATGCTCCGTTTCATATTGGCGTACCGGCGGGAAAAGGATATAAATACGATCGAGGAAAAAATTTTTTTGCCCGATTTTGAAAATTTTTTTTTTGATTTCGGCATAAGACGACATTCTCTACAACTTTCTCTTCGGGGTGACTGCCCCGACTCGCCCCGTTTCCGAGATATCGCTACCACTTCCGGTCCAGAATCGACTTCCGGTCAAAGTCGTATTTTTCTCGACGGTTTTGGGACGCCCTCTATACGACTCAAAAAACCGCTACCCTCCACTATACCGGCAAGTACGAAATAATTGATGTCAGTCAGTGAGTGAGTCAGTGAGTGGTATTGCAGCTATATATTAGTACTAGCTGTTGGGTAAAGGCCGCGGGCGCAAGCGGCCCGCGGAGGCCCTTTTTGTCGTAAAACGTATTAGATCGAATAGATTTTAGGGCAGTTTTGAAAATATTTAGCTCGCCATCTAAAGGCGTTTAAGTTTCTGAAGAAAATTGACCTTTACACGGTTACGCTAACGTATGTACTTTTTGAGAAATAGCGATTTTAGAAAATTAAAAAAAACAAAATTGAAAAAAAGTAGTGCTGGTCATACTGAACAATATTGGTCTTTACACGGTGACGCTAACGTATGTACTTTTTGAGTAATAGCGATTTTGGAAAATTTAAAAAAAAAAAAAAATTAAAAAAAAAAGTAGTGCTGGTCATACTGAACTATATTGGTCTTCACACGGTGACGCTAACGTATCTACTTTTCGAGATTTGATGATTTTAAAAGATTGAAAAAAAAAATTAAAAAAAGAATAGTGCTGGTCATACTGAACAATATTGGTCTTTACACGGTTACGTTGACGTATGTACTTTTTGAGTAATAGCGATTTTAGAAAATTCAAAAAAAAAAAACAAAATTAAAAAAAAGTAGTGCTGGTCATACTGAACAATATTGGTCTTTACACGGTTACGTTAACGTATGTACTTTTTGAGTAATAGCGATTTTAGAAAATTAAAAAAAAAAATCAAAATTAAAAAAAAAGTAGTGCTGGTCATACTGAACAATATTGGTCTTTACACGGTGACGCTAACGTATGTACTTTTTGAGATACGGCGATTTAAAAAAAATTGAAAAAAAAATAAAAAACAAATAGTGCTGGTCATACTGAAGAAAATTGTTCTTTACATGGTTACTCTGACGTATCTACTTCTTGAGATATTTTAAAAAAGCCTGCCGCGCGGAGCAAATTTGATGTTCACGCGGCCGCGCTCACCGTCCGACTGACCGAGGTAAAGCCGTTTCGATCGTTCGTCCCGAAAATGCGTCGTTATATTTTCATTGCGCGCTCTGAACGGGCGGAACATAGAGAGCGCGAGCCCCGACGAGCGATCGACGCGGATGCTGTTAGGCCACGCCCACCGCCATGCTCCGTTTCATATTGGCGTACCGGCGGGAAAAGGATAGAAATACGATCGAGGAAAAATTTTTTTTGAGCAATTTTGAAAAAAAAAGTATCGTTTTCGAAATTAGAGGGCATTCCCTACAACGTTTGTTCCGGCACTTTTGCCTCATCTCTTTCCGTTTCCGAGATATCGCTACTACTTCCGGTCCAGAATCGACTTCCGGTCAAAGTCGTATTTTTCTCGACGGTTTTGGGACGTCCTCTATACGACTCAAAAAACCGCTACCCTCCACTATACCGGCAAGTGCGAAATAATATATGTCAGTGAGTGAGTGAGTCAGTCAGTGGTATTGCAGCTATATATTAGTATAATATATTAGTACTAGCTGTTGGGTAAAAGCCGCGGGCGCAAGCGGCCCGCGGAGGCCCTTTTTGTCGTAAAACGTATTAGATCGAATAGATTTTAGGCAGTTTTGAAAATATTTAGCTCGCCATCTAAAAGCGTTTACGTTTCTGAACAAAATTGGTCTTTACACGGTGACGCTAACGTATCTACTTTTCGAGATATGGCGATTTTAAAAAATTAAAAAAAAAAAATTAAAAAAAAGTATAGCTGGTCATACTGAACAATATTGATCTTTACACGGTGACGCTAACGTATCTACTTTTCGAGATATGAAGATTTTTAAAAATTAAAAAAAAAAAAAACAAAAATTTAAAAAAAAAAGTGCTGGTCATACTGAACAAAATTGGTCTTTACACGGTGACGCTAACGTATCAACTTTTCGAGATATGGCGATTTTAAAAAATTAAAAAAAAAAACAAAAGTTAAAAAAAAAATTAGTGCTGGTCATACTGAACAATATTGGTCTTTACACGGTGACGCTAACGTATCTACTTTTCGAGATATGGCGATTTTAAAAAATAAAAAAAAAAAACAAAAATTTAAAAAAAAAAGTAGTGCTGGTCATACTGAACAAAATTGGTCTTTACACGGTGACGCTAACGTATCTACTTTTCGAGATATGAAGATTTTAAAAAATTAAAAAAAAAACTAAAACAAAAATTTAAAAAAATAGTGCTGGTCACACTGAACAAAATTGTTCTTTACATGGTTACTCTGACGTATCTACTTCTTGAGATATTTAAAAGAAAGCCCGCCGCGCGGAGCAAATTCGATGTTCACGCGGCCGCGCTCACCGTCCGACTGACCGAGGTAAAGCCGTTTCGATCGTTCGTCCCGAAAATGCCTCGTCGCGGATGCTGTTAGGCCACGCCCAAGCGCCATGCTCCGTTTCATATTGGCGTACCGGCGGGAAAAGGATAAAAATACGATCGAGGAAAAATTTTTTTCGAGCAATTTTGAAAAAAAAAAGTATCGTTTTCGAAATTATAGGGCATTCCCTACAACTTTCTCTTCGGGGTGACTGCCCCGACTCGCCCCGTTTCCGAGATATCGCTACCACTTCCGGTCCAGAATCGACTTCCGGTCAAAGTCGTATTTTTCTCGACGGTTTTGGGACGTCCTCTATACGACTCAAAATACCGCTACCCTCCACTATACCGGCAAGTGCGAAATAATTGATGTCAATAGATCAGTGAGTGAGTCAGTGGTATTGCAGCTATATATTAGTACTAGCTGTTGGGTAAAAGCCGCGGGCGCAAGCGGCCCGCGGAGGCCCTTTTTGTCGTAAAACGTATTAGATCGAATAGATTTTAGGCAGTTTTGAAAATATTTAGCTCGCCATCTAAAAGCGTTTACGTTTCTGAACAAAATTGGTTATTACACGGTGACGCTAACGTATCTACTTTTCGAGATATGGCGATTTTAAAAAAATTAAAAAAAAAACAAAATTTAAAAAAAAAATAGTGCTGGTCATACTGAACAATATTGGTCTTTACACGGTGACGCTAACGTATCTACTTTTCGAGATATGGCGATTTTAAAAAATAAAAAAAAATTAAAAAAGTAGTGCTGGTCATACTGAACAAAATTGGTCTTTACACGGTGACGCTAACGTATCTACTTTTCGAGATATGAAGATTTTAAAAAATTAAAAAAAAAACTAAAACAAAAATTTAAAAAAATAGTGCTGGTCACACTGAACAAAATTGTTCTTTACATGGTTACTCTGACGTATCTACTTCTTGAGATATTTAAAAGAAAGCCCGCCGCGCGGAGCAAATTCGATGTTCACGCGGCCGCGCTCACCGTCCGACTGACCGAGGTAAAGCCGTTTCGATCGTTCGTCCCGAAAATGCCTCGTCGCGGATGCTGTTAGGCCACGCCCACCGCCATGCTCCGTTTCATATTGGCGTACCGGCGGGAAAAGGATATAAATACGATCGAGGAAAAATTTTTTTTGCCCGATTTTGAAAATTTTTTTTTTGATTTCGGCATAAGACGACATTCTCTACAACTTTCTCTACGGGGTGACTGCCCCGACTCGCCCCGTTTCCGAGATATCGCTACCACTTCCGGTCCAGAATCGACTTCCGGTCAAAGTCGTATTTTTCTCGACGGTTTTGGGACGCCCTCTATACGACTCAAAAAACCGCTACCCTCCACCATACCGGCAAGTGCGAAATAATTGATGTCAGTCAGTCAGTCAGTCAGTGGTATTGCAGCTATATATTAGTACTAGCTGTTGGGTAAAGACCGCGGGCGCAAGCGGCCCGCGGAGGCCCTTTTTGTCGTAAAACGCATTAGGTCGAATAGATTTAAGGGTAGTTTTGAAAAAATTTTTGCTCACCATCTAAAAGAGTTTACCTTTCTAAACAATATTGGTCTTGACACGGTAACGCTAACGTATGTACTTTTTGAGTAATAGCGATTTTAGAAAATTAAAAAAAAAAACAAATAAAAAAAAAGTAGTGCTGGTCATACTGAACAATATTGGTCTTTACACGGTTACGCTAACGTATGTATTTTTTGAGTAATAGCGATTTTAGAAAATTAAAAAAAAAAACAAAATTAAAAAAAAAAGTAGTGCTGGTCATACTGAACAATATTGTTCTTTACACAGTGACGCTAACGTATGTACTTTTTGAGATACGGCGATTTTAAAAAATTGAAAAAAAAAATAAAATAAAAAACAAATAGTGCTGGTCATACTGAACAAAATTGTTCTTTACATGGTTACTCTGACGTATCTACTTCTTGAGATATTTTAAAAAAGCCCGCCGCGCGGAGCAAATTTGATGTTCACGCGGCCGCGCTCACCGTCCGACTGACCGAGGTAAAGCCGTTTCGATCGTTCGTCCCGAAAATGCGTCGTTATATTTTCATTGCGCGCTCTGAACGGGCGGAACATAGAGAGCGCGAGCCCCGACGAGCGATCGACGCGGATGCTGTTAGGCCACGCCCACCGCCATGCTCCGTTTCATATTGGCGTACCGGCGGGAAAAGGATATAAATACGATCGAGGAAAAATTTTTTTTGAGCAATTTTGAAAAAAAAAGTATCGTTTTCGAAATTAGAGGGCATTCCCTACAACGTTTGTTCCGGCACTTTTGCCTCATCTCTTTCCGTTTCCGAGATATCGCTACCACTTCCGGTCCAGAATCGACTTCCGGTCAAAGTCGTATTTTTCTCGACGGTTTTGGAACGCCCTCTATACGACTCAAAAAACCGCTACCCTCCACCATACCGGCAAGTGCGAAATAATTGATGTCAGTCAGTCAGTCAGTGGTATTGCAGCTATATATTAGTATAATAATAATAATATAATATATACACCTATATGTATATATTGTTGGTAGACATTCATGATGTTTGCTAGCTCATTCTGTCGTCACTTTTACTTAAATTAGCTATAACAAGTTATAAGACCCGCGAGAGGAGTGAGTTTCGATTGTTCGTTTTAGCAAGCCGGTGGAAGTTATCTCCGCACATGCACTGCAGCTGCACTACAACAGTATTATAAAGGACTCTGTGCACTACAGCTTAACCCCAGGCGGAGTGCGGTCAGAATAAAATATATGTTTTTTTTATTTACAAACAATTTTGACATCAATTTAAGCTCTTTTGAAAAATATCTAAGATACAAAGAAAGACAACTTTAGTTAAAAAAGTCTATAGAAAGTTTGAAGAGTTCCTAACCCTCGAGCTTGAAGTCATTCTCTCTGTTGGAAGGTAGGTAAGGATAATAGGCAACAGTTCCAATTAGGCGTCGAGGGCGTTTGTTAACATTTAATTAACGTCAGGGGCCCATTGTGTCGGCTCGAGCTTCCAGGGTCCCTCTGCTTCGTCTTCTGTGTCTTGTCAAACTCACCACTCGCGACTAATTCAGGAATTGTCACAAAGTAGATATTGCTTGTTGCTTCAAGTACATTGACGGCTCGGATACCGAGTTTTTTAAAAACCATGTATTATTTGCAGCGATGTATACACGCTCCTTTAAAATTGTGATTAAAACAAACAACTTTTTGTTTGTAGAAATTAAATAGTAAAAGATCCCCTGACGCAGGTGTCGCTTGCTAATGATGGGCCCTCCGGCGCGACGCAACTGAGTATCCTTGCAACGAGGTGTTGCATCGCGTATTCGTTACGATGATAACGTAGCCACTAACTATATCTAGAAATTAATTAAGATAAAATATTTGATAATACACAAAATTGTGGGTAATACACAAAAAATCGTTTCAGAGATGCAGTGACACTTAAGTATATTACTTTCGTCAACATAGAAAGTTAAATTTTGATAAATGTTCGTAGGTCGACGAATCTCATAATGTGCTAAACGAAAACCCCAAAAATGGCTTAGGTTGTTACATAAAGATTTTCCTTAAACTTGTATAGTAAGTAGAAGATTTGATTTATCGCAGTGGGCCGGCCGAGGCGCGCTGACCGCCGCTGCCCGGCGAGCTGGGCCCGGACGCGTTATTAAACTTTTCCCCATATTAAACATTCCGGAGACGAATACATT
Source organism: Tinea pellionella (assembly GCA_948150575.1). NCBI lineage: Eukaryota > Metazoa > Arthropoda > Insecta > Lepidoptera > Tineidae > Tinea > Tinea pellionella. Next base: position 4,795,554 of record OX411247.1, on the reverse strand, counting down.
TTATTGTTGCCTCGGACCGACGTCAGAGGCCCCTACAAAGCGAAACTCAAAGACGGCAATTGCGAAATAAATTGAAAGCAATTTGATATTGCGTTGTAAGTAATAGCCGTCAGAACCTTGTAGCTCTGGGAGAGACATTTTGGGATACCATTTGTATTTGGATTTAGAATGATTGCAACGGATCATTTCACTGCGATTCGTACTCGGTACGCGGAACTCACTGAAAATGTCAGCATCGTTATTGATCAGATTTGATCTGGAAGTTTGTGAAAAGAAATTCAATATTGTTTAAGATTATACACACAATTTTAAACAATAACCATGTAAAATACACGGATATCTACATGTATCTAATACTAAATTATCAAAATACAATTCTAGAGCTCCATTTAGAGTATTAGAGGCTGGCAACATATCCAATTAGGCGCTGGCTTTGTTAACTTTTAATTAACAGCGTTGTATTCACCGTGTTGTTTCCAAGAGATACCATGTCAAGTCTACAATGCCTTGTTTAAATGGTTCGCCAGTTTAATTACCTGTATCTTTTTTATATTACTTTTTCTCTTTTAAATAAGAATTTATTATTTATTATTCTTCATGGTAATCCATTAAATTTAGGTAATTGTTGTTATGAGAGGTAGGTAGACAAAAAGTAGATGTGACTGAAATTGCCTCTAATGACCATCTACGATATTGACAGCTTTTACCCGAATGTAATAAATTACAACGACTGAATAGCTATAGTGACAATATTGATAAGTAATCTTATAAGAGAGAAAAACCTTTTTATCTGAAAAGAAAACAAGTGTAATAGAAATGCGGTGATCCGAAGAGTAGGGCGGGCGGGCGTAGTGGGCCCGAGATGCGATCATATTAATTCCTCCCTTAATTGTTTTTTCGTCGTCGTCCATCTCCGCGGCAGCATCTTCATCAGCCTTCGGTCTAATCCGAAATCTCATTTCCGACGTATAATTGTTGGAAATAGAGCGCGCTTCCCTCGTGTTACCGACTGTGGCTGTGGAAAAATCCATCGACTTTGTATTATGAAACTTTGAGATTGAATACGCGTGAAATTAAGTCTTGTTGCTTGTTTTACGGTTATTACACTTTTAATTACACTGTTCAAGATCGTCTCTCACACAGTAGAACATTATTATATTAATAATACTGGCTGTTGCTCGCGACTTCGTATGTTATGGAGATAAAGTAACTGTGCCTAAAACCTTTATTAATAAACGGACTAACGTAAAAAGAGTACTGGCGCGTAAGAGACAGGCAAAGAAACGTTAGCTTAAATTAGAATAAATAAATACGCAGATCTATATTATGTTAAATATTATATTTAATAGGTATATCGTTTCAGACTTACAGGGGACGATAAGTCGTGTTCTAATAATTTAGTGGAGTAATTTAATTATCTCATTTTCAATATAAGGTAATTGAATAACCACTCTTTACAATGAATTGCCGCCATTTTTAAGACCACAATCTTAAAATATTAAAGCCAATAAAACAAAATGAATTCCAGGGCAATATCGTACAAAGTCTCTAGATAAGAGTTACGAGGTAGACTTATGGATTCAATTCGGCAAAGGAGAGCTAATGCTAGCAGACAATCACATAAGTGGATCAAATAGCTGTAGTCCATTTGGATAATGAACCAGTTAGATACTTGTGTTGCTTAAAAGAAGAAGAATCTTTTCATTACATTAGTTATCGATAAATTGTTGTCGTTGTGCGTCTGTGAAATATTATCTATGGTCTTCTTTTGTATAATCTTCTCATACAAATACCTATATTTAATTCAAAAGTAACTTTAAAGAGTGGTGAGCAAACAGATGATGGTTTAGCCTAGTCTCCGTTCTTGGGTAGTAAACGTTTAAGTGTAATCCTTGAAGTCGTTTCAGAATCAAACCTCAAACCGAAATAGTGTATAGTGGAGGTGACTGCTGTCTGCAGACATTTCTCTAGTAGTTGTTGTCTCCGCTCATAGACTCTACTCTAGTTTAATAACGGAGTGTAGTCACGTTTTTAAAATTAAAAAATATATTAGAAACTTACACGATATTTAAAAATTATTATTTTTAATTTAACTAAAATAGCATTTCATCGACCTCTACCTACAAATACACCTACATAATGGACAACCACCCAGAAAGACTGTAAAGTTTCATTCATATTGACTAGCTTGACATAGGTAATGAGTTGAAAGCAGATGCTTGTTGGGCACTCAGAGCTACACGGTTGAATACCTATCCCCTACGTTGTACGGGCAAATACAATACGAGTTTCTCCCTATATCACGAATGCTGGGACATGACGAATAAAAAGCTTTTTACTATATAACATCTCAATATATGTTAGGTATAACATAATAATATATTTGGACGTGTTTCAAGTTTTTATTAACACATGACTGTTTGTGTTGTAAAAAAAAAAATATACTAAATTAAAAGCTTTTATGCGTTTTATTATCGCCGGTTATTTTGATTAAATTAATAGGAAGTTTTGAAGCTTTGCAGCCATGGCGATCGCGGCGCGTAAATATTTTAATTTATTTAAAATATGTTCACACAAAACCCTTGACATTTTCACAAAAAAAAAATCGTTATTATCTTTTTTTTTTAATATACTTAACAAGTAGTTTTTTTATTGAATATGTAATTTCCACTTTCATAATATAGTTCCAACTTCATAATATAATGCATATTGATTAAGATGCGACAGATATTTGGCAAACATAAATTCATTAGTATTCTATTCCAAAATGTATATGCGGTTGAAGCATGTTCTAACGCAATAGCCCGCGTTTCCTTGATCCAGTCCATTTCGGCGAGATCCATTACCTAGAGGGCAAGAAGCAATCTCATTGAATGACCGCCACCCCTTTCCGCCCACGCCTCACCCCACACGGACCTGGCTTCTCTGATCCACGCCAATCGGTAAATATGCGTGTTAAATATGTATGCGCTCTAAGATGTCCGTAAGTGTATTAGATTCTGCTTGCTTTTTCATGCTGTCAAGTACGTACATATGTCGGCAGAAAGTCGGTCTGTATCAATTTGTCAATAAGTGAGATTACTTCGACCACTTATATTAGTTATTTTTGTGGGCCACACTCAATATGCCTAATGAAAATTGTTACTTATGACCTTGTTTACGTCTATGATTTATAAAGAATGAATTGAGTTTATTGGTTTATTATTAATATTATTGCCATTTGTATGGTGAACCAGTAATTTGAAAATTGAGCTCTTATTAGCAATATTATCTTTGTATTCTCAAGGATATTTAAATCATTCTTAATTATACCTATAATATAATTATCAATTTTCATTTACCTAAACAAAGTTTATTGAAAAGGGTTCCGTTTTCAGACAAAGAGAGCGTCGTTAAAGGCTTAACTCATAACTTATCTACGAACCAATGAAAACTTGAAATGCACTTCGCAAGAAGTGACTAGACTTTTCCATTAGGAGCAATTATATAAGACATAACAACGGCATCGCTTTTCTTTACCACTTCGGTCCAACCTCATCGGCAAAGGAGCTGTTAGGAATAATTTCATAATCTAACTTTCAGAGGGCTTAGGTTGGTCTACGCTAACTTTTATTCTATTAGATAATGGATTTTTAAGATAATTATAATGTAAGGATATCTGAGGATCGAAAGAGGAAATACATTCGTACCTTCAGTTATACAAACTCAAAAGTAGCGTAGATAAAAATAGGGCCTTTTAAAATTACTTTGGGTCAATATCAATCTGCATTATTAAAGCAGAGTTAAAAGAGTATACTGAAAATATTTTATAATTCATTATATCAACAAGCTACTAAGTACACGATCCATAAACATCTTTGTTTCTGGTAAATAATAAATATCTATATTTAAGAGCTACTTTTAAGAGCATAATGAACTTAATACATATGGAGGGTAGGTCGCTAGGTGTACATATGTCCATTGTCCACTATCCCGAGCACTTAGAGTGAACGCTTATGACAGGACACATCAGATAGTACTAATGAACTAATGGCGGATCAAACCTCCCGTATTCCCGTCTCCTGGCCTCCATACCTCCCTCTATGCGTCCCGATATAGAGAGAGCTCTCTCGGTTAATGGAGCATCGCTGATGGCGCGTCACTGTGTATTTGACTAGGCAGTCTTCACATTGGCACTTACCCAATGCTATTATGCTTACTTTAAATATGCCCGACGATGGTTTTTAATAGCAAGTACTCACTGAAAAATAGTCTTTATGCTTTTTGATTTGTTAGCGATTATAAATCTTATTGTATGTATAATAAAAACATAATTACAGTATTCAATTATTTGTAATAATATTACTTTCGCAGACGTCGAGTCATTATTACATTAACCTTTGTTCGTGATAACAACATTGTTGGAAATTGCACCGAACGGCTATAAAAATGCAGTAACAACCTACATTTTCTTAATTGAAATTGTGTATACATCTGTAAATAAATGTTAAAGTTTATTAGCTATTTTATATCTATGTTTGTAAAACAAATCAAGCCAAGATAATGGAAAACATTTTATCGAAAAGTATATTTATTTCTGTGCGTAAATAAATGTATATTCCTAATGGTCTGTGGCACAAATCGGAAAGACTCAAACAGGAAAAAATGTGAGAGCTTTTTAGACTCCTGTCCAGTGTTGAGTGGGTCCACAAATGTCGCTAAAAGGCTGGCCGTCATTGTTTATCCGGTCGGCATTAGGCGGGTAACCGGACACGCGCGCCCTGAGTGCGCTACAAGTATCCGCTTTCAACTCATTACTGTTCGGACGTGGTGCGTGGGTCGGCCCGTCCGCGTCACCCGCCTCACACTCGTCTTCACTGCGGCCGTGTTTACTCCATAATCTTCTTATACTGTTTCGATATCGGTTTAAGGAAAAGTTAAGATATGCTAGGTTTTTGTTGAAATAACAGCTACTTTAGGTACATAGAGGGAAAAACGAAAACATTTCATATTACCTATCTTATAATATCGGACTTTGCTATAAAAATAACGTATTCTGTTGACAAATAAAATAAATAAATTACAGTTATATCCTACATCTGAATAAAAGTTGTGATTGCTGAATAAAGTCTCACAAGTGTCTCAATCAACGGGCGATATCCAAGAGTTAGCGCTGTCGGAGCTGTCCGTTATGGGTAATTTCTGTATAAAAGTGGCGACAAAGGCTAGAATATCTCTTTGTGCGAATATATGCCGCAATAACAGTTTGGACAAATTGTGTCCGTCCGTCGGGATCAAGCAGTCCACGAGAAAATTGGATTCAGATGTTTAATAGCCGACCTAGGCGCTGATGTTAATCTTTTAATAGAATATTTTGGTAGATGTCGTATGTGTTCATCTAACGAAAATATTTGTTTCAGTCTTGTTGAATTCGCGAATAAAGCATCCAAGCTTTTCTAATACAATGTAGTTGAATATTGTATAGTTATTTTTATTACTAAAAAGTTTTAATACTAAGTTTCATTACTTATAGGTTCTTAGGTTTACGCAAACATTGAGCGAATTAAAATAATTTATTATTTATAGGTATGAAAGTTTTGCAGCGACGATGGTAGCACATAAACGAAGTCGAATCAAAATAAACACAATAGTAAGCCGCATAAAATCTTTTAATTCAACTATTACTATTTATAAGACTATTACTTTTATAAGACATCTAATTCAATTTAACATTGAATTGATATTTTATACAATAAATTTGCTACACACAAATATAATTCTGACGGTACATGTCTAATGGTCGATAAAATGTGGGTAACAACCAATTTGAGCGCAAAAATCACGATTTTTCGTCCGTAGCTGCAGCTTAGAGACCGCAGTAACATAACCGTTTGAACAAATTGTTGCACGTCCGACCCGGGCACGGATTAGTAGCTTTATGGTACAATTTGCCAAACGAATTCTTCCTTTTGACCCCTGATTATTGATATCAATGTTTTACATATTATATTCGTCAGATATTATGTACAATATTTTTTACTATAATATATTTATTTTCTTTGATAGGGGAAAGTGTCTTCCAAACTGATCACGAAACGCGTGGTTCACGGGTGTTTCGGTTGTAAATGGTGGTCAACTACAGGTCGGCAGATTGGGCTAATAACCATCATCAGTCTGTCTACCACTTTTTAAATTTTAGTTTAAGTATTTTATTATGTATCTCTTTATTTATTTGTGCACTACTCACTGCTTTCTTACTCCATTTCTCATAGGTTGCCTGGATGAAATTGTTGTCCAGTGACAACTTCAAGGCCAGTTATTGTGTAAGTAATTGTGTCCAATTTTAGATATTTGCACACATTATTTTATTTTACTTACTACTAGGTATTGAAATTAATGAGTTTCCATATACGCCTGCAGTAAAATAACTCTGGTTTAATAATATTGGGTTAGTTAGGAACTAGGTTGGTGATATGATCAAGTTCAATTAATTATTATGTTTACCGTAACATGAGCTTACTTAACTCCATAAAGCTGTCAGAGATAGTTATTAACGTGTAACCTTTATGGGAAAATGATCTTTAATAACATGTTACTTTGGTTAATGTAAATAAATACATTATTATTATGTTTTTGTATAACTTATTTAGTTTTAAAATTTTGTTTTATTACTTGTACTTGTTTTATTATTAAATTAAAATGATAATTGAATAATAGTGAGCGTGTTGATTTTTTTCTAGCAGATTGGCCTGCGGAGATGAATGTACACCATCCAGGTCGACAGTGCACACTTCTCTCATTCTCCTTTATACCAGGCTAATTCCTAGAATAGCTGCTTCCGAAACACAACTATTAAACATGGTGGTATATACCCCAGGACGGAAGACTAGGCTAATAACGATCATCACTTTGCCAATCACTCTTAAATAATATACATCCCATTAACCGTATTAAATTAGTTTCCTTTTATAAATACGAGTACAATCTATTTTTTCAACGGTAAACAAAATGAATGGGACGGCCCTAAGCAAAGTTTAATCCGTTTTTATTACAAAGAAAAGAAGTAATTACTCTACCCTTGGCCCTGGAGAGGGTTGGAGTCGGAGGTAAAAATTTCCATAGATTTATCATAAGCAAATTAAGTTTATAATTAAAAACAGGAGTTTTTGTATAGATGCAATTTGAATATGTAAATAACATTATTCAACATAATGTTAAAAAAGAAATCAGAGTTTGAATAGACAATCAAAACAATTATGATTTGTCAGTATACTAGTATAGTCTATAGAGCATTTTCACTGAATCCCGTCATGTAAATGCCAAACCATTTGATTCGTAAGTGGAAAAATGGAACATTCAGACACCAACTAACAAATAACGAATCTGCACATCGTTAGTGGATTTTTACCAGCTCCGCTTTTTGTATAGACACTTTTTTCGCACGTCACTTAAATAAATTTGAAATTTGAACGGTTATTTTCTTCGACCTTATCACTCGAGGGAAATATAATGTAAAGAAACTACGCAAGTTTCCATTCAACTTTTTATTAAATAGTAATTAATGCATTCTGTATAACATAAATGGAGATTTAATGACGCTACTTTCATTGAATACTTAGTCATGCGTCCCTAATAAGGTTGGGTTTAGAGTCATTATTCTAGGTTCTAAAGATGGATGGCGGCTTAATGTAGAAATAGTTCGGCTTTCATTAAGGAGTTTACACAGTACTCTTACCAATGTAAACTATGAGAGGCTCGTTCCTGTTGTCACTCAATAATATATCTTAAATATTACCCGTAAAGGTTGGAAGTTATGTGCAGTGAGTCTCGTTATACTTTTGCCGACTGTATCGCCTTCGCAATTATCCACCTCTGAGAGACGTAATTAGTCCATTAGCTGAGTAAATAACGATAAGCTCATGATTAACAGTTGTGTTTTGTACGTGAATCAATACAATTTGCGAGTTCAATGTATTCATTTACATATTTGGGTCGGTTAGACTTTGCTAAAAACTAAAATAAAACAATTCAAAGATATGCTAAATATTCAATAAATTATAGATTAATATTTGTTCATTAAACAAAACTCGTTATAAAAATAAATAACAGTACAAATTGCGAACATTTAATTAATTTTATCTATTTAGGTAATTTGTAGGTATATTTTTAAATTATGGACGGGTATTTCAATTAAATTTGTTAAAGACTTACTCGCTTCAGGGTTGGCACGAGATAATTGTGCCAAATTGTTTTAATAAATATTATAACATCTATATTGTATTCAGCATATTGTAGGTACATTCTAGTTTTGAGAATGATTATAAATTATCCAAGATTAATTAATAAACATTAACTTGGTTTTATCGATATACTCGTAGGATAATATAGGCCGGGTTCAAGTGACTAACATCTATTTTATCACTTCATCAAGATACCAGAGAAATCAATTTAAAGCCCGTAAGGACGAGAGGACTCACCTAAGAGTCCCTAAAAGTCCCAAAGGCAGCTTCCCTGCCCGTCTCGTTCGCTCGTGCCCGTTTATAAACGGTTTTATTGCTTTCGGAGCAACCGAACATTATTAAACTTTTCCAATTTCGATTTATCACGTAGCTGTCGGAATTTAATACCGCCCTACCTTAGGCGAAGGCGATCGCCTGCCGCCCGTCGTCTGATTACAATACACGCCGTTAATAATACTCGTCGGTGTGCGGTGTAGGCTGAGCGGGTGTGAGCTTTACGCGCCAGTCATGACACTACAAGCCACTCAGATACCATCTTAATCATAATACACCTCTTTTCATACAAATAGAAAAAACTTAATTTATATTAAAAATAAACGAACGTATTTTTCCCATAAACGGCATATATATGTACAAAAGTTTATATATCTTTTACGAAATATAGTCTAATATCAAGCTTGCTAGGTTAAAATTGTGAAGCTAAAACTGGAGGTTATTGAAAACGTGACTTACATTTACATGGGTCATTCAAGACTTTATAGGTAGTCGGAATTGGTTTCATAACTAAATAAATTCACGCATTCGATATTTCTTCTTTATTTAGTTCATATTTCCCGCACAGATGTAGTGAAAAAGTTGTCTTAATTCTACCACTAACATTACGCTTGAGAATATCAATTCTCAGTTTTACTTGTGGGAATTGTAAAAAAACGCTTTTGTAAACCAAGTTCGAATGTAATTAGTGTAAAGGGTAGGTAGTGTGTTGATGTAGCAAACGCGCACGGACCGATGCAATCTGCTCGCATTCATAGCGCCAATCAAGCACCGCCACCGCGCCCGGCCCCAGTGCTCACCACCCAAACCCCGCACGTAACAAACACAGGGATGAATTCAACTAACTGAAGAAAGGTGGAATATGTACAAAATTAATTTAATAAATAAAACAATTCATCACAACCTAAATTGTGGTGAATTGAAAAAAATAACAACAAACATTAACATTAAACATAGTAGTTGAAAGGTTTGCTGATTGAAAGATAAAATTCTTCTACTTCGGCATAATCAAGTAAAGTTTTTTTGCTTAGTACCTATAGGTTTTACCAATGAAATAATTAAAATTTTCATCATAATTTAATAATAAAGGGCATTGTTAACATTTTAATAAACTAATTGTGTCAAATAAGCATAATTTGTAAAAAAAAAATGTTCTCAATATAACAATATTATTATTTGCCCAGAGTCACGCTCGCTTATGATACCTTGATAAATAATACGCTCGAAGACACATATTAAAACTTGATGAAAGACAAGTTGGGGAAAATAATTCTAGATCTACTTAATTTAGATGCACGCACCCTGTAACTCTTCTGTCTTCACTGAAACAATTTATTTGATGAATTGATCAACATCTAAGTAAGGTAAACGAAAATACTTCCCAAACAAGAAATTGACACAACGAAAGTTACTACTAACAAATGTGTTTGCGTTAAAAGGTTAACAAGCAAAGTTGTGAGCTCGTTACAAACTGCCGATATTAATGAGATTCTCACCCTATTAAAACTCTAACATTTTTTGCCAAACTTTAACTTATGACAAGTATTACATTTCCACTTTATAATGAGAATAGTACTAAAATAAAGTTTGAGATTAAAGATTAGTAGGTAGAAAGACCGTGATTAGGCCCAAGCGTTTCCAGACTCTCTCTTTTCCTCAGTTTGGAAATAGCCGAGTATAGCGAGAGGAGTGTGCCCTGTAAGAGTGCAATGTAAGAGACAAGTCGGCATAGTGAGAAGGGCTGAAACTTGCAGACAAATTTTCTGTGGTCGTCTCCGCTCATATACCACACTGTAGTTTAACACCATGCGAATGGAATTTATTTATTTAGATAGAATAAATGCAAAGGTAAATACGAGTATATAACAATAAATAAATAAATATCTGTTAGATACTGTTTATCAAAAGTTCGCCCCGTCCCTGTTTTCTGAGCTCACGTACGACCGCTCGTAAGTTCAATGGAGGTGTTGATTAAAAATATTTCCCATGTGCGGGCGGATAAGGCCCAATTGGGCCGGCAATCAGCCGCCGCTATACACGCGCCCGCGTCTGTTCCCACTCCTCTGCTAATCATGCGCCCAACTTGACGCTTATTGCCTACTCAGCCTTTTCTTGCTTTTCTCTTTTATTTAACATTATGTGCTTCATTTAATTCAACATTTATAATATTCAATGAAAATAATTAAGTACATAAGTACTTTCTCATCAATAATGTCTGTATTGTTGAATCGGTTCTATTGCGTCGTGATTTTGTTTCGCAATGGCATTTTTGGAATGTCGAGCCGTATAGTGAAATCCAAAACATTCGAGGAGACTGAATGAATGCAGCCGAAGACGTGCCTAAAGATCAAAGTATTGGCAATTGAATGGCTAATGTTCCAAGCAGCCGAATATTTGGCGAGTCCGCAGGCATTCGGTGAATACAAAGCCCGCCGTCCTCTAGCAAAAAGATAACTTACCATTCTTGGAGTGCATTTAATTGGTGCAGAATTTAAGTTAGTTGACATGTTCTTTGATGGAGAGATAGGTTTAAGTACATATACAACGTGTTTTTTTAAGGAGCGGTAGGCAGACAAGCTCATCCTGCCGTCTTGGAGGGTTTCGAGTGAAGTGACCTAGTCGCGTTTCGAGATTAGCTTGGAAATAGTGTGTGCTCTCAATAAATGGTGACCTTAAACGAAGAGCACTTACCGGTAGACATTTATCTGTGGTAGCAAATGTTTCGCTCATGGATAGCACTCTTGCTTGACAACAGGCAGATTGTGGTCACGTGTCGAGCCAGTCGGAATAAAAAAGGAATCGTTTTTTAAATTTACTCATTATATTTTTACAATAGAAAATCTTGTGCGTCTTAAATATGGAGAGAAATGGAGCATGCTGTATGTATCGTTGTCGGCCTAACTAACAGGACGTGTTTTTTCATCGTACACAATTCATTAGAAACTACTCCGTACGCGCTACACCGTCAACATTGCACATTCAACGCTTTTTGCTTGAATTCAAACAAGATTGAAATAACTTTGAATATAATCTTTATATATTTATTCATTTGCATTATGATTATTTGAGTAAATGCGGGAATTTGGATACCCAAAGTCACTTTTTGGAACTTCTTCTTTCGTTGCTATTTTTAATGATTATAATGATTACCTCCAAGCAGTCTTTAAAAGGTAAGGTTTGAATTAGAATTAAATAATTATGTTACTTTTTTGTAAATTCTATTTAAATTTTATTGCATTACAGAAAAATAAAAATACTCCTAATCAATTTTCGGTTATTATTATATTATTTATTAATATTTGGCATTTGTTTTATTATAAAAATTATGATGAAAATTGAACAGGAAAAAATCAACACGCACACAACAGATTGAGCTGAGGTGGGATTTTTTCTATAAAATTTCCATCATAATTCTATAATATTATTCCTTCTTATTAAAAGCTTCCCGTAGATATGTATTTCTAAAAAAACATAAAAACAATAATTTATTCAATTACTTACAATTTACTTACTTTATATGTGATACGAATAAGTATAATTATAATAGTACTCGTATTAATTGATTACTATTCCGTTATTCTATAAAACGATGCGATATCCTGATTAGGAACCGTTTGGTTTATTGAGGCACCTAGGTACTTATTTCTGACAGTTAATATCTCTTTTTGCTCTTACATTACCTTTTGCGTTCGTACTCGATAGACAAGTTTCTTTAACGCAATGTTCTATTAAAATTCTAATAAAAACTCTAGTAATTAATTACGTTAGAGCATAACATAGATAAGAGTTTCATAGTTCATAATTTTAATTAATTTGTACTATCCGCGGTTTATCTAGAGCGGCTGTGGTCTAGCGGTAAGACGCGTGCACTCACAATCGATGAGACCCGTGTTCCTTTCTAAATTAGGACCAATGTTATATGTAATTTAGTGGCTCTATGTCTATGGTATTATATAATATAGGCATTAATTAAAGAGTGGTAGGCAGACTGATGATGGTTATTAGATCAGACTGCCTTTTTCAAATGTAACACCCGTGAAGTTTGGAAGTGGCCCAATATAACGAGAGGAGTATCAACAAGGATAGCGCACACTCGTTTCCTCAAGCCGGCATAGTGGAAGTGTGGAAATTTCTCTGTGGTAATAGTTGTTTCCGTTCATGGACCACACTCTAGCTTAACATCAGGCGGACAATTAAAAATAAACTAATATTGTAAATGTGAGCTGTCTGTTTGTTACCTCTGTATTTGGCAAACTTTAAAAATAATGGTTTAATAAGCTTTCATCTCCTAACAGCAAAGATATTTGCTTTTTGTCCTGAACGAGGTGAAATATGGGATAAAAACTTGTATAAGTAACCCATTATTTTAAAACTTAAACACATAATATTAATTATATTCATAAGAAATCGCGGGCAACAGCTAGTGGATTGTAAAATTTTAAAAATCAATGTAGATAATTATTAAATAAACCCCCTGCCTAATATCAAAGCAGAGATCCTTGGGGGCTTCAGTTTTAATAATTTTATGCATCGCTGGGGCTGCTAATTACATTGGGCCATTATTTAAATTAATTCTAAGCCCAAGCAAGAGGCCAACTCGTGTAATGAAATTATTCTACCGTTGTCCGCGCCTGAAATCATCCAGATACATAATAATAATTATATAATAATAACATAACTAACAATTTTTTTTTAGACACGACCCATCAAGTTTCATTAAAATTGTAGATTAAATTAACACAAGGCTGAAATAATTCATGACACGTAAGTATGTGCCCTGTCATCCTAGACCAACTCAAGTCAGCATAGCGGAGGCGACTGTTACGTGTAAATATTTCTGAGTTCAGGTATACAAAAGCTGTAACGAAATGCAATGGGTAATTATGTATTTTGAAAATTGAATCGTTTAACATTAGTAGATTTATTTCATTAAAGTTCACATCAAAACAGAAAAGTTTAATTTATGTTATTAAAACAAATAAATATATGCTATTTTAAAGATATGAACAAATTCCAACGAGAAGCGCTCGTCCCTCACGTCCGGGCTCCGTCCACTACGGCATTCTTGACATTATCTGAGGCGTTTTAGCGCATTGCTGTTACATTATTTACCCTTTAATAAACAACAATACATTTAACTATTCTATATGTATAAAAATAATATTTTAAAAAGTTTTCTTTGCTACCTACGTAGTTAAATATTAGATGTATATCATAATTAGTTAGTCGTAAGTAATGGAAATAGCCGAAGTTATGTTTTATCAGTTTTGGGCACTTTAATCATGAATACATTTCCGAGTAATTTTTGTATGATATCGGAAAGCTACAATTACACCGAGAGCTTGGGGGCTTTCAATTTATCTGAGTGGCAGCAATTTCAAAATGTAGAGCAATCACGCCATTAAAAATACATATCCAAGGGGAGATATTTATGACTAATAAATGTAGGTATAAAGTGACTAAGATGTTTGCTTCATACGAGAGAGTTGACAACTTCTTAGTGTTCGTTTTATTGGAGTCGATATGAAGCCTAAACGCGCCACTTTTAGAACTAATTATGGAGAGTGCCTACCTAACATTAAAAATTAAAATATCTGTGTTTTTCTACTACAATCTATTCTTACACACAAGCGAAGTATTTAATCAAAAATTTATATTGAAATACTATATTCAGAGCACCTACAACGTTAATTCGCAATAAAGTGAAAGCAATGTACACGTATGTGCTCATAGATAATGTGTGGAAGTGTTGACAAGTGATATGGAGCAGAAGTTGTTCTGGGATCAGACGGCGCACCTTGTCCCGGCGAGGTCGGCCGAAGTGAGTTAATTAACTGGGAGCGTGTAAGGCGACGCTCACGGCCGCTCTAATTGCGCGATTATTCCTCCGCGTCGCCTAACTGCTGGATGAAATTTAATTAAAGTTTGTTGTTGAAATAGATTTAATTAAAGTAATGTTGTAGCGAGCGGCGCCGTCGCCGAGCCGTGCGGCTCAATCCGAGTGAGTGCTGTGGAACTTTTCTAATTCATTACTTCTGAAAGCGTTCTCGTGATGCGGAGCACTCTTAATAATTTGTATTGTGTAGTTCTGGTCTCTTTGGAGAAATCTACGATACGAACAGCCGGAGCGAAGATATTCTCAATTACTTTGAGATACTAAACTTATCCCTGTTTTGTTTATTGAGGCAATAAAACGAATTCTCGTCGTATGATTTAAAATATAATAAATACTCGAGTTCCATCGCTTCGCACGTAAATTAATATCTCTCCATTAGGTCGGCAGTTGTATTATTGAAAATTACATCGAAATGGCCTCTCGGATATAAATGCAACGTTAAAAGCCACATTAAGATAAAAGCTCTATGCCATTAATTCTGATTAATTATTAATAGGATTGTCAATTAAGACGAAATAACGTTTGGAAGACCTTCTGAAAATAGGAAATGTTTATCAAAAAGTGGCAATCGTAGCAGCGATCCGGCGGCCGTAAGTGACGAACGATGTTCGCGTCAATTACGCCTAATGGAAAACTTAAATTATGATAAAAGCTGAATGGCGGGAAGCTGCGCCTTAACATTCTACATCAAACGTCCTGGTAGCACACTGCTGTCCGTCATACTTTCCTATTGCATCATAATTTATATTTAAAACATTTCTACCACCAACATATCTATTTGCGGAAACGTTCATAAGTAATGTATTGTAGCATTTGAAAGTGTGAACATTAAATTGCAAATATCATGTGAAATTTTACTCAATGAAATGTCAACGAACTAACTGGCTAACTAAAATCGACTGATCACATAAAGCAGTAGTTACCTACAGGTAGAGGTACAAATGAATTGACATCTCATGCTTTAACTGTTTTATACGTTTCGAGAAACAATGCGAGAAGTAGAGTCGCCATGTGAATTTATTCTTTAATTATATAAAATGTAGATAATTTTAAAAAGTCAATTAAATACCGACGTTATATGTATTTTGGTCCATCAGTGCATTGTAGATATAAACAATTGTACAAACAAAAAAGCATTGATAAAAAGAGTGGTACGCCACTGATAATGACCACTTTTAAGTGACACCGCTCGTTAAGTGACCAAGTGTGCACTCGAGAGAAGCGTGTCTTTTAAAGTCAGTATAGCGGAAGTGACTGCTGCTGGCTTGTCTCCGGCCGCTCTATAGATTAAATCAGGTGAAAGTCACAATAGATAAAAAATATATTTTTGCTATGTAGTGTTGTTGTTAATATCATAAAAATAGAACAGAAAATTGTTGGTTATATAGATCCTAAAATAAACTTGAGACAATTATTAAATTATATTCAACTCCATGAAGTTATTGTCGAGAGTGTGTACCGCCCGCCGCGCCACCCACAAAAGCTCTCTGTCGGGCAGCTTTCAGCCGATTACCCGCGACGCAGAGCCTAATTTGATTGCCACCCGCCATCAATTACCCACCGGCCACCGCACGGCTTTTTATTTACAGGCTTTCGCACCAGATCCTCGCGACCTTTCGCTTATTTATTAAATGTCACGATTTATTGCCTTTATTTCGTCTGTCTTTATTGGCACTGTCTTTTTTAATTATCTTCTTCTATATCGTTTTAATAGTGTACGTAGAGTTATAAACTGTATTTATATTGTATAATAAATTAATTAATAAAATAACTCAGTTCATAGAAGAAAAATAGATTTGGTGGCGGGTATAATTTTTGTAAATTATATTCTACTTCTTCTCTATGCATCTATCTACTATCTACTACCTGTCTCTTGTTTTTTCTCTGAATAAACTTCGAAGATCATCTCAAAATTAGGGGAGAGTCGGTTATATCGTACCACTTTTTACTTTTCCGTCAATATTTCATTTACCAAAAGACTTACACTTATGAATGACTATTACAATTATAGATCAATATTTTGGCTATCACATATTAAGAAATTGCTGTCATAGGTTGCCATTAAGGTAGTCAAAAATGTGTTTTCCCGGAGGTCTGCTAACGGTACAATTTAGCCGATATCACATAATTATATATCAAGATTTACAACGTCTTCTTACTTTTTTTTAGTGGTCTTTATTATTGGCAATAGAGAACGGTGTTATACACGTATTATAAATATATAAGTACATATATACGTGTAATAAACTAATAACCTGTACCGTGTTAGTATAACACAGTAGCAATCCAGTAGCACTGCGTAATGGTATGAACATCCTGTAGCATGCGCGTTTAAATATTACCACGAGGAACATAATTACAAGTCTGCGGCTCTCGTACGCAATCAATGAATAGCAAGCGTGATGTAAATAAAGAGCAGGTAGTGAGTAGTGGTGTAAGGCCCCGCTCCGTTGTCTGCCAGTCAATTTCCTTGATGAACTCACAATTACGGAAATTGGAAGTGCCGCCGGCGTACGCCTCCTCGTTTTTCCTTGCATAAGTTTCACGACGCAATTCGTAAGCAGTTGTGTTTTGCTTTAAATGATCATGAATACAGATTGTTATTGGTACGAGTCAATTAGCTAAAATTGCCATCGAAAACATTAAATTGAAACATGTTGTAAGTAACAAAGCACCATCATAATCAGCATTGAAATGTTTACCTCATTGTTCGACGTTCAATTTTCAGTGTCCTTGCAAGTTTACGCATATCTTTCACGAGGCAAATTGCTCTGCTCCGTCGGAGGAGTCATAAAGAAAATTGCCATACAGTTGATAAATAATTTATCTGAGAGCCCGCCCGAGTCACCGAAACACGCTCCGAGTGGCGTTGCTTCCACTTCCACCTAATAATACTTTCCTTTTGTACAATTTTGCAACAGTACCGTTCGCACGTTCTCTCCCTTTTATGGGCAATAAGTGGAACGCAATTATATTTATGGAGGAGGAATGGTCGGGAAAACTAATTTGACCAAGTTACACATATGTATCAGTGTAATGAGTGAGAGTGTGCCAAGTCATTGATGTAAATTAATGTCTGCAATTTCCTGATTGATTTCCATGAATACTGCACATATTTAACTATCATTCAAATGTTCATCAAGGTTACATTAACGTATTACGTTTTACTTAATTTGAAATTGATGTAACGATTTTATTTGGATGTCTTCGAGTGAATTAGTATGAGGTTGTCGCCACTAATTAGGGTGGGCTGAGGCAGGGGAGCGGCTGTTGGCTAATTAGTGTACACAGTCTTAAGCTCTCGCGTTACCCTGCTCTGTCTAATTACCGCCACAAAACAGAGTTTATTAAATACACTTGCATTCATGATTACCAGTATTTAGACGTTTTTAATTAGCGCACGGAAGGATTGCTTATTATTGTTATTTATCAGATCAACAAGGTCACTTCACGGATGTTACATTCGAAAGTGGTGGTACTACCTCAGGACCAGAGACTGGGCTAATAACCATCATTAGACTGCCCACCACTCTTTAACAGTGCCTATAGGCACTGAGCGAACAAAGTACACTTCGAACACTGGTCTCATCGATCGTGAGTTCACACGTCTTACCGCCAGACCACGGCCGTTCTGAAAGTTTTTCTTAATAATTATTATAACGGTACTAAATTAGCCGATTACTTGCGTATTTATACTATTAAAACTAATGACTGTACCAAACCAACTTTATTATTACTCGTAATCGTTTCCGTGTTTATTTTATCAATTATTGTTGAAATATTAAATACAAATAAAACCATTTT
Organism: Tinea pellionella; assembly: GCA_948150575.1. Lineage (NCBI taxonomy): Eukaryota > Metazoa > Arthropoda > Insecta > Lepidoptera > Tineidae > Tinea > Tinea pellionella. The sequence goes on along the minus strand of OX411247.1, from coordinate 4,777,362 downwards.
CTTCTAGTTATACTTATATTTCTGTTGCTTTACTCATTTACTTTCACAATAAAACAATTATCCATATCTTTAACCACGAGCAATCATACTTTCTTTCTTACATTTTTACAAAGAACACCTCATAGATCACCGACCATACTAACAACACTTTTTATGTCAAAGACTAAATAATACCTTTTATAAAATATAAAAATCATTCTTTCAACACACCTCCTTGATTTTTATATTTCAATAACTCTACTGTTCTATTTACCCAAATAACATAACATTTCGCAATACCTTATCATTACTTTAAACAAAAATATTTCTTCTTTCAAACAATTTTCAAATTATCATTTTTAACTCCTAAAAGATATCTAAACTTCTGAAATTTTACTTTACATAGAGACTTTGTAAAGATATCAGCAATCTGATCATCTGTACAAATCTTTTCAACACTAATTAAACCTTTCTTTTCATAATCATGAACAAAATTATAACTAATATCAATATGCTTAGAATTCTTAGAAAACTTTCCATTTTTAGTTAACATTATCGCACCACTATTATCCTCATATATTTTAATACTATTTTTCACAATTACACCAACATCACTTAAAACTCCTTTTATTGGTAACACCTCCTCAACCGAATCAGCAAGAGCATAATATTCAGCATGTGTAGATGCTCTAGAAACAATTTTTTGCTTTTGGGATTTCCACAATACAACATTTCCAAATACTCTAATTACAATTCCAGTAGTTGATTTTCTATCAATGATATCAGCTGCCCAATCAGCGTCTACATAAGCATCCACTTTTTCATCACATCCTGTTTCATAATTTAACTTCAAATTCCGAGTGTGATATATATATTTTAGTATACGTAATGCATATTTGTAATGCGTATCATCATAACAGTTCTGAAATCTACTCAAATAATTCACAGAGTAGGATATATCCGGGCGCGTCCCATTTGCTACATACAATAAAGCACCAATCAGGTTTCTGTATTTTAATTTTTCATTTACCACTTTAGCCGGCTCCAATTTTAAATTTATTTCCATAGGTGTTTCAAACATTTTTGACTCTTTAATATTATATTTTTCGGCTAAACTTTCTATATACTTTTCTTGACTTAACTTCATCTTCTTTTCAGCAGGATTATATATTACATCTATACCCAAATATTGTTTTACTTTACCCAAATCTTTCATTTTAAATTTGTTGCTTAACATTTGTTTTACTTTATTTATGCTTGCACATTTTTCTCCAATTATCAACAAGTCATCAACATATAATATTAAGTATATTTCTTCATCATCTATATTTCCTTTATACAAACAATAATCATAGTTCGATCTTTTAAATTCAATACTCATCATGAAAACATGAAAACATTCATACCAATCACGTGGACTCTCTCTTAAACCATATAATGCCTTTTTCAACAAACAAACTTTATTTAATCCAATATCATAACCCTCAGGTGGGTAAATATACACTTCAGATTTTATTTTCCCATTTAAAAAAGCTGTTTCCACATCCATTTGTTCAATTTGCCATCCACGTACACATGCCGTAGATAATAAGACTCTCAAAGTAGTCATTCTAGCCACAGGAGAATATATCTCTTCATTTTCATTAAATACTTGTTGAAATCCTTTTGCAACAACACGAGCTTTATACTTTCCATTTGACTTTATTCTATATATCCACTTAACTTCAATTATTTTCTTATCTGCAGGTTCATCAACTGTCATCCATGTTCCATTTTCTTCTAAACTATTTATCTCTTCATCCATTGCCTTTTGCCATTTTTTACTTTCTGAACTATTCATTGCATCTTCAAAACCTTCAGGTACACAAACGTTACTGTAATTTACATACACAACATGATCATCATATTTAGCTGGTAGTCTTCTCATTCTTTGCGGTCTTCCTGTTTCATTGCCTACTTCAGTTTCTTTCCTTATTACACTTTCTACCTCTTCATTTAATTTTTCTTCTTCTGTATCTATATTTTTTTCTTTTTCCTGATCATTTTCCTTTTCTTCAATATCATCAGCATCGTTAATCTTCATAAATCTTGCTGTTTCATCTACAAATCTCACATGTCGACTTATTATTATTCTTCCTTCTACTAATATTCTGTAACCCATATCTGTGTATCCCACTAATATTCCTTTCTCAGCTCTTGGATTTAGTTTTGATATTCTACGTTCTTCAGGAATCCTCACAAATGCTGTACTACCATATATTTTTAACTTCCTTACATCAGGTTTTCTTTTAAACAATATTTCATATGGCGTCTTCTTTACTATTGTATTAGTTAGTAATCTATTTCCTAAATATGCAGCAGTTTTAACACATTCAGGCCAATAACATTTTTCAATCTTTGCCTCAGCTAACAAACAACGAGCTTTTTCTACAATAGTTCTATTGTATCTTTCTGCAACACCATTTAATTCATGTGTATAAGGAGGAGCTGGATTCAAATATATTCCTTTATTTTTCGCAAGGTTATAAAAATCTCTATTTATGTATTCTTTACCATTATCGCATCTAATTTCTTTTACATGTTTTCCTGTCTGATTATGCATAAACTTTATATACTGATAGAAACAACCAAACACTTCACTTTTATTATTAACACAATAAACAACAGCATACCTACTAAAATCATCAATAAAACTCACAAAATATCTTTCACCTGTATACCCTGTAGGATTAATTGGACCATGAACATCCGTATGTATAATTTCTAAAATATCATTTGCTCTTCGTCTATTATTTTCATAAGGTAAGTTGCACATTTTACTCGATAAACATATTTCACACTGCACATATTCACTTTCTATTTTATTAGGTAAACCAAACAATAACTTATTTTCACACATTCTTTTTAAATTATTAAAATTAGTATGACCAAGAATTCTATGCCATTTTTCTTTATTAGTCATTTGAGCGATACTCACATGAGACTCTAAATTTTTATTTTCATAATATACTTTACCTATTAACTTATATAACTTATTTTCCTTAAAAGCAATTGCAGCTAACTTATTTTTTGAATTATATATGTCTGCACAATTCTTATTAAAAATGATTACATTATTATTACTTACTATACTTGAAACGCTTAATAAATTTTTTTTCATTGATGGAACATAGTAAACATCGTATATAGTTGTTTTTGACCATTCACCATTTACCTCATACCATGTCACTATGTCCCCAATTTTGTTAGATTTTAATGAGTAACCATCGCCTACTTTGATATTAACTGAATGCTCTAATGTTTTTGATCTACAAAAATATTTATCATTATTAACGATGTGATCAGTACAACCACTGTCTAATATCCAACATAATACATCACTATTTTTGATATCATTATCGCACACCTGTGATGTCGTCGCTTGCTCACTAAAACTCATCGCATCATCCAATGTAGAATTTCCTGCACACTTGTACTTATCTTTCTCTCTTCCTCTATAACTCCCTCTATAGTTTCCTCTTTGATTATTTCCTCGATTATTATTACTTCCTCTCCAATTCGTAAACTTTTGGTTCCGGTAACCTCTTTGAACATACTCCTTTTTACAGTCCTTCTGCATATGACCTTTTTCATTACATTTATAACAAATTATATTTTTATTTACACCATACGTACTTGGTTGAACATTAAAAGATTGTAGATTTACATTATTTATATCTTTCTTCTTATATTCTAAACATAACTTCGACTTCACATATTCCACTGACTTTTCTTTGTCAGGTAAGGCGTCAACCACATCAACAATATGCCCACAACTTTCTGGCAAACACAATAACAAATAATTCAACTTGTTGTTTATAGATACCTCTTCACCAGCACTTTTTAACTCATTTATTTGTTTTTCAAAAACGTTAAAGAATTCTGACGGATTTTCGTTTTCTTTCATTTTCAACTCCAATAATTTTCTCTTGCACAATAATTTATTTGCACTACTTTTAATCAAATACGTGTCGTCTAATTTGCTAATCATTCCTCTCGCCGTACTTTCATTTATTATTATTTCCAACTGGTTATTGTTAATACTATTCACGATAAAATTCCTTGCCTTTATATCCATTTTCTTCCATTCTTCATCTGTATATTTTTCTGGTCTTTTTTCATTTTGAACCACCTCCAAACATCCTTTCATTTCTAAGAACAGCTCCAATCTAAATTTATAATTTTTATAATTCGTTCCATCAAAAACTTGCAACTTGTATTCATCGTTATCCGCCATTTTGCGCTCTTTGTTCTTTGTTCACAAATATTGCCCCAATATTAGCCAATCGCGTTATGCTACCATGTTGAAATATTAAATGCAAATAAAACCATTTTCTTCTAGTTATACTTATATTTCTGTTGCTTTACTCATTTACTTTCACAATAAAACAATTATCCATATCTTTAACCACGAGCAATCATACTTTCTTTCTTACATTTTTACAAAGAACACCTCATAGATCACCGACCATACTAACAACACTTTTTATGTCAAAGACTAAATAATACCTTTTATAAAATATAAAAATCATTCTTTCAACAATTTAATTATTTTATAATATAAGCTTTGGATAGGTAGTTATGTAATTTATCTTAGACGCTAAAAGGATTCAATTGCAAATTTAAATCTGGTAATTAATTTAATTGCCGTATTTATTTAATATTGGTTATAGATAAGTATGATCTCAATCGTCTTACTATAAATTATTTAATAGGTAATAATCATAAGATAGATTTTTTTATAGCAACCGGGCATGTGAACATTAGAGTGTGACACAAAGACAAGTCTGCAATCAGCAGTAACCTCCGCTATGCCTGCTTGAGACGAATGTGAACCGTTCAGGGTATACTCATTTCGTTCCACCCGAAATTTAATCACGATTTTTTATTTGTATTCAGTATTTTAATTGGTATTCTACTAATATGTCATTTCTGAAGCCGTTCCTTAATTAGGCGAGGGTAGACGGGAGTTCCGATGCCTAATTAGACCACACGGTGCCTGCGTCTCGTTAAGGTACACTTCTGAAGACATCGACAAACCATTACTTGTCTGTAGTTTATTTAATCATAGACCGACAGAATGGTTTGACTAAGGCAAAGGAAGTCGCTGAATTCGAAATTCGGCTCGTACAGTGTCCTGTATGATAATTAGCAGTCCCACCATGCCTGACGGAGTTTAGTATTAAACAAACACTGCAGGCTCTTGTTTTATGTCTGCTTTGAAATAGAACAATGCCCAAGTGCTTAAATGTAAATACTTTTTTAAAGTTTTTAATTACGAAAGAAAAATGCCCATTTGCCTTAGAGAAATAGACCCACAATTTTTTTCATTTACTTCACTTTCACTTTAGTTCATTTTGTGGAAAAAACAATCCACATCAATTATCACTAATCATTTTTTTTTACGCGTCGTTGTTGAGTAATATGGAATCAGAAAAAAATATTTATAGTAATCCGGGCAAAAAATTATAACCGATTGGTGATAAGGAATGTATTTATTTTACTACAAAATGAATTAAAAATGAAGGCAGACCCAGAAGGGTGTTTTCCGATCAAATAGGAGACTTCCTCATGAAAGCTGGGTTGCCTAGTGCCCATAACCGTCGGGCGTGTATGAAGAGAATTGAGGATGTGAATGAAGCGAGGGTGTTGTGTCAGGATCGTGGTAAGTGGCGTTCCGTTGTCTCTGTCTATCCCTGTGGGAAAAAGGAGTGACAATTGTATTGTATTGAATTAAAAATCATGAAAAGTCAAAAATTGTGGGCCCTTTTTTTTTAAGCAACTGGGCATTCTCCTTTGAATAATTATATTATTTAAAAAAAATATATATAAAAACTATGAAAAACATGTTATAATATTAGTTCTGGGATCCTGTTTGTTAACATACAGTAATTGCTTTCATTTAGATAGGAAGATATTATTACTTAGCCAAGTTAATTATAATTAACTTAGTATATAAAGTATCTAATAACATTAATTTTGTAATCTTTAATTAATTAATGACGAAGATGTTTTTTTAGTCCGACAACACCCGTAACATTTTAGTGGTTTTTATTTAGTTTGTATATTGTTGCTGCATAAATCAGGTTTATCAACATAATATATTTATTAATAATTGTGCAATTATGATTAATATCTAACAAATACATATTAAATTTTATTAACATTTGATTGCGGTTTGCGTTGCTATAAATTAATTTGCATAGGACACATAATAGGTTTTGTAAATATGAGTAATCTAACGAATCGTGTTTTTGTGGTTTTTTTACCAAATCTTTGCGCTAGAAAAAAGTTTTTAAAAGAAATTAGTATAATAATAATATTCCACGTACCGAATGCTTTTTGCATTTGATTTTAAAAAATCACTTACTAACACTTCCCGGAAATTGGAATGTAATAATTTATTTGATGTAGATATAATTCTTGCAATTGGAGTGGAAACTAGAATTTGGTATCGATACCCAGAAAATACTGCTAAAAGTAACGTTATAAAATTTGTACCAGTACATATACCTACTGTTAAATTAGAATAATATTAACGATACCTACTAATATTGTTAATAAGCCTTTCTTAGCCATGACTTTTGTTTGTCGCCTCGATTACGTTATTTAATATCGGTATTTTTGGGTTTCTTTCAATCAGTAACTTTGGGTATCAATAACAGCGGCATTTTTTTGAAATAAAGGTATAAATGAGAGAAATATCGTTACATTTCATGGATTATAAAGATCTTTCTATTAGTAGGAGTTAGTGAATACATTGAATAAGCAGCTGTCAGTGGCAAATACTCGTAGGCGACTGTCAGACGATAGACTTCGTCGCTGCTACGCCATCCACTGAAATCAATTAGGTTCGTTTGCAAACTGCTCCAATAAATACTACTATCGGTAATTAGAATCAATCGTGAGATTGGCTCGGGGCGCTATTCTCGAAACACTAACAATAACAAGTACCTACTTTGTTGAGTATTAATTAAAGTAGAAAGGTTTTTCCTTTGGGATAAATGGATCTGTCATCTTCTCCAATTTAATTTGTGGTTGTAAAATTAAATGTTATAAGACTTGCAGGCATTTGTTTTAATATATAATATATAGATTAAGTTATATTGATTTAGTTTCATAAATTTCATATGTACCTATATAATCGGCAAATCAACAAATAAATCGAAATATAACAATTTATCAGTGTCAAAATGTTAATAAATTACGCATTCGTTCAGCCAAAAATTGTCATAAATGCACATAGAATTGTACAAGAAGATGGACGCTTCAGAGAATACAATACAATACAATACAATTGTCAGAGAATAAACAATGTTAAATGGTTGATACGTTATTATTTTGTTTTTATCAATTAAAGCAATAAAAATATTATATAAAATACACAAAAATAGTTTTATAAAGTGTTGGATTTTTTACTAAAACTTTCAAAACGGGTGGAAAAATATGCTTTCTCCTATTTAGAATCATCTGCGCGTACTCATACACACTTTAACTTAGAATATGCCTCTAAAGCGACAGATCTGCTGCAACTCCCGTCGTGTTGGATTTACCACAGTTTGATCAGTTTTTGAGGTAGAGAGCAATTAACAGCGGCAATAACTTGCGGGAGTTTTCACACAGTACTTATTCAATTAACTCAAATTGGAATTTTATTTTACAAATTGCCGATGTTTATTTAAATTTCAATAAAATGCATTATATCTTAAATAATCTTCAATGATTTAATAATTATTGGAAATACATACAATGATATTATTTACAAACTATGATTAGAATCTATGATGCGAGATCAATCGGACGATATTTATATTGTTTGTAACAACATCGGATATTTGATATTGAAAAATATGTATACATAATATATTAAAGTTATATTCATTATACATTATAAAGTTAAAAATAATAATAATTAACGAATACTAAAATTAATTTCCGATAATTAACATTATTATTATAAAAATAATTGATTGGAGTGAAGGTCTCAATTAAATATTGCAATTAACAATCTTGTTCGGTCTCTAATCCTCGCTATTCTCGTGCAAACGTCAATTAATCTTTCAATTTGCATCAATTTGAATACTGATTGGTATTATATGGCGATATCGTAACGAGCTACAATCTCTTCGGTCACGTCTTTACACTTTAATTGTGTTTACACCTCGAGAAGAAACTACGTCATATAATATTGTGATTATTAGCCGTGGACAGCTTAGCAGAGTAATAAATCGTACGGTTTAATTTGTTTTTATCTAAGGTCTGAAAACTCTGATGTTCTTATCTATTTTATGAAAGCGTAGATTTAATATTGATACACAATTTGATGTACAAATAATATATCCACGCTCGACCCTTTCTTCCCTATTTTAATATCAAAATTATATTTTATTCAGAGATTTCTAGCTACTTGAATCAATATTTAGGGAAGATAACGAAAGGAGCCTGTCTTGTAAACAGTGGTAACTCGTCTCCTCAAGCCGGCATCCTCTAGGATGCGACTCTTTGTTTGTTGTGGCAGTCGTCTTCGCTCATACTCTAGTTTAACATCAGATGGACGAAGTTAACACTTAATTATTCTAAATGAAAGTATTAGAGTCAGTTAAAGTTGTCTATTAACTAAAAGATTAGTAGTAATAGATTATATAAGTCTCAGTCACAAACTAAAAGCGACAAGCGAACATCCGGCGCATGAACCTACCTTATCTGTAATTAGTATCGTGCTCCATGGAAGTGGTTTGCACAAGATATATATTTTTATGCCCTGTAACTAAGTAATATTTATTTAATATTTAATTGATGTGAAATAACAGGAAATTTGTGGTAAACAATTATAGGTACCATAATTTTATAAAAAGAAACATTGTAAGGCTATGTTCAAAGCAGCCTGACAACGGCCAACTACGCGTGGCGCTATTGGTCATCTGCTCAGAAAGGGTCTGGCGACGAGCACTGTCAATCGACGTGCATGCATGAAGAGATTAATGACTGTGGCTGTATAGTTTCTGCCTACCCCGGTAGTTACATGAATAAGAGCTAAGTAAGCTTTTCGCTGCAAACTGCGTAATGTACACGTAGTGTATAGAGTTGCCAGATTGATCCAAACCGGGAAAAAAAAAATTATCCAATAATATATATATTTAATAAAAAAAATAACTTGACCTGTTCGGTCAGAAAGTGGACGTACGAAAATGTAACTAGTATTGTGTACGCTCTATCCCAAATTATATTGTGAGCAGTGACCCGCAGACTGTAATGTGAACAAAGCCTAACTGTAGGCTTCACTTATATATAAAAGCAATAAATAAATTAACATCATGCTAAACTAAGAAAAGGAGTATGTTAATATGTTGTCGTTAAGTGACTTTAGTTAATTAAACAACACAAGGCTCAACTCAGTAGCATAATGCTGCTAATTAAACGAGGGGGTTTACATAGATCCAAAAGAGAGCCTCTCAAATACGCTTAGCCGGTATTATTACAGTGTATTCAGGAGGCTCGACAAACAAGGAGCCTCTCGTCGCGCCTCCGAGGGTGCTCCTCTCGAGTTTCGCGTTTAATTAGACAGATAGAGGCGCGGACGAGCCCTTATTAGTATTGTCTACGGGGGCCCAATTAACACCCGTCCGTGGGCCTCTGTGGGTGGTTGAAGTCTATCCGAGGTTCATTTTAATAATCAAAGGAATCTTTAGCTTCGTTAGCCGAATAATGCGAGCCCTGTATGAACACAATACTGTGTTGAAGTGCGATGTCTGTAGTCCTTTAATTAAGGTGGAGTCTGTGATGACGCGTGTGCTTCATCAATCTCATAATTAAGCAGAATTAATTTAATAATAAAACTAATTATATATATATTATCATAATTAATTTAATTAAATTATTTGTAACAAAATAACAAATTGCTCAACGGTCATAAATGATCTCAAATGAGTGTCTTTAATATAGCACAGTTCAAAATTACTTTTACGATCCAATCTCGTTGTTTGTGGCAATTAATTTGTTTTAATTAGGCGCGTTGCTCGTCGGACACTTAATTACTCTATGATGCTAACGGACTATGCACAAAGCTTATATTGCAACACATAAAAATGATCATTAGCGATAGCGTGTATTCAATTAAAACTTGCTACGTCAAAATAGTATAAACTAATGAAGATGCACAATATAATTAATACAATTTAATGAACTCTTTTTAATTAATTATATATCTAATAAAATATATAACGATCTGCGTGCAATTATGCGGCTTTTTTTTTTCAATTTAATATATGAAGCTTTCGCGAAAATTAAGTTTTAAAATGCAGGCGCATGCGCAGCCTCTCGAGATGACTTGTCAGCACTAATAACTTTTTCTCGAAACACTAATGAATAACGTGCTTCTTATTACCGGGCACGTTTCTCTCCTCGAGGTTGTGCGGGTGTTAGTCGGGCGACTCGAGGAGGAAGGGGAGTGTGCGAAACCGTGCTGGCGCCGAGCTTACAACTTACCATTAAGTAATTTTCATCAAGATTCATGTTTTACTTAATGAACTCTAGTCGCGGGACCACTTCATAGAATTAGATAAAATAATGATTAAATTATGGTGAAAACAGTGGTAGGCAGACTGACGATGGTTATTAGCCCTGTCTGTCGTTCTAAGGTAGTGCTTAGTGTATACGTATATTCGTCTCCTCCCTGCGACTGCTGCTGCCTGCAGCAATTTCTCTGTGGTAGCAGTTGTTTTCGTTCATGGACCGCACTATAGCTTAACAACAGACGGAGTGTTGTCATATGCCGAGCTACAAAAAAAAAAATGAAACCCTACATGTTCTGACTACCAAAATTTCCGTCATTGGAACTATACGTGGCCGTGTCGAAATTTCCCTGCTCTATTTTTCTGTCATCAGCCATACAACTTCCGGGTTGATGTCGTTTATTATTAGGTTTTTTCGCCACAATTAATACTAAGAAACTCTAATTACTGTCGAGTTCATTGCTAACCGACACAGCCCGTATATCATAAAAATAACTGATGGTTAACGTAACGCTAACAGTCGCGTATCCTGGTGTGCGCCTTTTGTGTCATATGCAGTGGCAGGTGATTAGATAAATGGTTCCACTCCTTACGTATGGATCATCAAGAGAACATACCGGCACCTAGTTCTTAGCATTGAAGCAGTTAATGAAGTTTTTCTCGTTATTTTCTAACAAGTACGCATTTCTTGCGTCCGTTGTTCACATTCTACATGGTCATTTATACGGAAAACGCTATGCACATGACATTTAATTAGACGACACTGCGTTATATTTTATAGTGAAGTGTATACGTATAAGGAATTAATGTAATTGACACCAGTTTTAATGGTGCTTTTATACAGGGCCGGTGATTACCGGGAGCTATAAGAAGTGTAATGCACCCCGGTACGTAGTGGACGAACGGAGCCAATTTAATTTACAAAGTCGTTTGTCAAGTCCGGATTAAGTACATGCCCGCCGGCTAATAATGATCAACGCGCAGACATCTGTCATTGTTCAACGTATGACATCTCTCTACTGATACGGTATGAACCGCGCAACACGTAACTTGATTTGTAATGTACCCGCAGACTATACAGACCTTAACCAGCTGTTATACCTTTTTTGCCGTTAATGAATGCAATCGAATACTACCTATATCAAATAAATATTGTTTATAAAGAGGTAAAATATGGAATCGTATGCGTATCATTAATTATGCGTTTAATGTTGCTGTTCTAACCCGTGGAAACCTATTAATGGAAATAAAAAAATTAACTGTGCAGTGCGGTTTTGTACACGTTAATCTAACATAATTTTCCCTAATAAACAAGCTGTCTAACACAAACTACAAACAACGTAACATTCATTTATATATTATTATTATCCCATTAATTACGCTGAAACTTTAAAACTTACCAAAATCCAAGGTATGAATTTTCATAAGTGGAGAAATGATGGGCTGTTTTTTTAGACAAAAGAGAGCTTTTGTCCTTTCTCAGGATGCAATTTATCTCCTTGATAAATGTTACTGTAATACGTTTAACGGTTTAAGCGAAAAAAAAGTAACAAACAGACATAGTTACCTTTGGTTTTATAATGCTAGTATAGATTTTATTTACGAGTATTCGAAACCACAACTTAAAGTACAATTGCTAAAGTATTTTTCTGATCGATTTTCTCTAATTTAATAATTTATAATATTTGTTAACGTTAACAAACAAAACAAAAAAACAAAGACGTAATTACGTGATTTGATGGGCTGAATTGCTCTTTCCTATAATGATAAGAGGTGGGAAGATTGCGCGGGCGCAGATAAAATTTTATGAGGAACGAAAGAAGACCGCAGACGAGATGCCTACTAGAGCAAACAAGGGCGCACATAAATAAATGTGAGCGACCGGAATAATTGAATTTATTGTCAACTAACGGTCCTTTTACATTTATTAATGGCACCTATTGCCGTTTTATGGTTCCCGAAACTGAAGGCGAGCTGTATTATTATGCGATCGTCGAGACTATCAGCATCAATTATGGCGGTCGTTTAGTTTACGACTGCTTCGCGCGAATCCTTAAATGTTTCTTGTTAGCATGTACCGGTTGTTCGAGTGCTAATAGCCACTACTTAAAACACTGCGGAGATAAGTAAATTACTTAAAGTTGTTAAATCTACAATGTATTATGAGCACATTTTATAGTGTTATCCGCATCTCCGTATGGGTGTAAGTAATATTATTCGTTTGCCTTTAGAAACAATCCCCTATTTTACCCCCTAAAGGGATGAATTTTGCAAAAACGCTGATATTTTTGTTTCTTATCAAATGCTTAGGTAAATATGAATTTTCATACCCCTAACTTTAGGGTAGGTTCTCTATACAAATTTTCATTATCTTTCAGGTTTTTTTGAGACAAAATGTAGTCTAGGCGCATTCTTACCAAATTTTAACGAAATCTGTTCAGCGGTTTCGGCATAAAAAGATAACAAACAGACAGAGATACTTTTACATTTATATGTATTAAATATTAGTACAGAAGATATACATATATTTGCATAGGAAGCGGCAATAAATTGTATTTTAGTTTCTAACGCATTGACAGAAAGCTGAGAAAGACAGCAAATATACTGTACAGCACATTATTGTTAGTTGTGATAATTTACCTACTTTTGACAAGTTTGTCGTAGATATTGTTAGGTTACACATACAAGGAAGTAGTGGCTTAATAACGCAACTTTGTCGTGAAGCTCGAGGTGTTAAAATTCCAACAGGCGCTTCTGCCACGCACAACTAACAGCACCGTGTAATTACATCAAGATACCCGTCCGTATTATGCACTTAATTAAAACTGTATACCCGACCCGGTATTAGATGCTATTGTTAAAGTTTTTTAATTAAATAACAAAGGAATTTTCATTTAGTTAAGCGTCCTACCTACCTTTACACTATGGATAGAACGACAGATTAACCTGCTGATCGAAGTATTTAAATATTGTTTCGGGTCGGTACAGCATAGGTAGGTATTTCCTTCATCGATATCATGATTAATAACAATGTAGTGACATGTTTTAAGAGATGTACGCTGTTGACTTTGCTCGTCCCGTGCTTTTTGACCGATTTATTATAATAAATTTACAAAAGTTACAATTTATTACTGAGATACGTTAATTAATTAAAGTGTTAAAGTTATTTTATTAATGAGACGCACTAATCGTTTGTAAATTCTGTCTACATTGTGTGCAAAATGTTTTGTAATCCATTTAACTGCTAAATTAATGTGGCTTGGATTGTTTAATTATGTTAATAGAAGAGAATATAAAACAATGCTGGTTAATATTGGAACTGGTTTCGTTCCTAACTTTCTCGTCATATACAAAACGTATATGCTTATGGAACTTTGCTCTTATGCGATTTCTTAAATTTTTTGGACAGGTTTAATTTTTTTTTTGTTTGCAATGACTTCGAGTTTCTTCGTCGTTTTGATCTTCTTTTTCAACGAAGCCTTTTAAAAGTCAATCAATATCAATAGTGTAATTTGACAATAACGACTAAATTACTTACAATTTGGTTTAATTTAGACGCAAATTATAAATAATAATAAATTAAATATATTTTATTTAATTAGCTTATTTTTGATTTTATTAATAAAATAAAGTTAAATAATTTTCTTACTACATAATATGTAGGTCTAGGCAAAGATTTCTCAGAACGACTAATGGATCCGGCAAAGTGATGCCTTGCTACATTAAAAATATCCATCTAATCGAGAAGTCGATTTAGCTAAAACATTCCCGATCCATGTCGAGCGCGGAAACGGGAAATGGGACGTCTCGCCCACTTATGACGGGGCCGGTTTTACGACAAGTGGACTGTGAGAATTAAACTCAGATCAATCATTGTTTTAGATCGATTTTATACGTGTATAAACATTGATTTATTTTTTGTTATTTTATTCTTTAGGTTAAACCTACCAATGTAATTTGTGATTGTTTTCAAATGTAATAACATTATTTATTGTGCAATTATGTTGTTTTAACAATATTAGTAGCATTCGAGTACCTACATTTCTAATATTACATCGTGCATATTAAAAGTACTGTTATTCAGACGGCCTCTATAGCGCAGTGGTTACACGGATGTTCTGAGTTCAATTCCCGGTCGAAACAAATATTTATTTATACTAATTTTATTTAGCACGTTTGACTGCATTCCGCTGATCTTAAGCTAGAGTGCGATCCATGTAGGGAATCGACTGTTGTCGAGGAAGAGGATCTTGAGACAGCAGTCGCGTCCGCTATGCCGGCTTGATGAGATGCCTTTTCACATTGCGCTTAAAGGATTCCATGTTATAGGAAGGAGGAAAGACGTAACTGGGGAATTCGTTCCACAATATTTTATTCTGATAATATTATACTATTGAAAAAAGTACTTGTTTCAAATTTCTTTGTATGTTTGTGTTATCTTTGTATCCTATATCCTGTATATCCTAGTTCGGGGTCAGGGCATTCTACGTCTATGTATTTATTTATTATTGTAAAAGATAATAATAGTTTATGTTAAACTACGTTTAATCAGCTGACATTAAACCAGCCCAAAAAATAGGAGGTAGATGGTATTTATTCAGCATTAGAAAGCAGGCACTCTCTGTTGATGCGGCACTGACATATCCGTTAATGCTTTTTCCATTTCCCAGCCACTACACAACGCACCCTCCTCTGACCGCCCCTCACCCCCTTTACTTGACCGAAATGTTTACATCTTGCGCTGTTGCTTTTCGTAGGTTTATGAGATTTATTTTTATTATTTTATGTATATATTACAATAATAAAATTATAAATAAATATGACTAAACTACGCTGGAATGTACGCTGAACAACTCCGTCCTAGTTGACAGTGCATACTTGTCTTATTATATTCGGCTGAGTCCAAGCTGATCCCTAAACGCGAGTACGTCCCTTCACGTCATAAACAGTCATATTTATAACTATATTTGTAATAATTAATATTGTTTTTAAACAAACAACACTTCTTGTAGAAAAGAAAGATGTTGTGTATAATCATTGATTACCGTATGATTTAGCATTGTACACGAAAGCAATCAAAACACAGTTTTGTAACACAAAAAAAAAATAGAAATTGGGGGTGGTTGGTTTGGAATTACCCCATCCCTCCTCCGATACAAACCCTCCGACTCCGAGTGGTTGCCCTTTTGATTGCGTATTATTCTCCGACTGTTTATATTGTTAGATCGCTTCCTAGATTGTTGCTATTGTGCTACCGTTTTTTAGCGGCGCGGTTTTCAAGGGGGTTTTAATTAAAAATGCTTGTCTAGAACGTTGAAAGCGGTCGCCTTTGTGCACTTGTAATTACTGCGATTGTGGTCTAGAGAAGTATATTTTGACAAAACATGTGAGATACAAAATTAAAAATGTAAATTTGATGCTATATCTACAATGTAAAAATTAATATATGTATAAAATTTAATAGTGAAATTTGACACAATTGGCAATAAAATTACAAGAAATACTTATCAGGCAGGAGTACAGACTCGCCGGTACATTCATCTCCCCAGCGCATTTATACATTACTCACGGCTCAAGTATCCGATTATATAACACGCAAAATTTCAATTACAACTTGTAATTAGTTTTTCGAGAGTTTTTCTTTCTCTGGAAGGGGGAGCTCGGGGGCTATTCGAGTGTGAGAGAAACAGAAATATGGTTATCTCTTTCTGGCTTGCACTTACAGCATCACCCAGACTAATGTCCACTTACTTGATTATTTTTATGCAATCTGCGCAGAAAAATGAAGGATTTATTTAGTGCACGCTCGCCCAACGTTCGGTGTTAATTAATTTTACGAAGTTCGACCGTTCGCGTTAGCAATACTTTTTTCGTGGATAATGAAAGGTTTTTTATTATGTTCATACAACATTTTATTAGGTATATGAAATTTAATATTATACATGATAATAAAATGGTCCATCATTTTATTTTAATGATTCAGACTTTATACCTCCTGTCCAGTATGAATGATTGGCAATATTAGTCACAACAAAGCCTGATTGATTATGAACAGCAACTTACATCCTCAGCTCGAACTACAAACAAAACAAATAAATATGCTTTTAACGTACATATGTTATAAAGAAGCTTAATAGAGCATATCTAGAAGCTTCTTTTATTTTGTTACATCCCTCGTATATTCTTCACATGCCGACCCTTTCTCGTGGATTGGCAGCCGCTTCGCCCGCTGGCCGCGCTAATGCACGGAAGCCGGGCCATGCGAATTAATGGCAAGAATAATGGCGATCCCATTATGGATTGCCGCCAACATACTTTAGCCATGAAAAGAACCGAAAGTTACATTTGCGATACCGTGAATACTGAGCGCTTTCGCCCGTCCCCTGCCGCCCAGGGGGTGGCTTAGCATATGCACTAGAGTAGCCTTCTCACAATAATATTATGATATTTTCTAACATAAAAATATTACAATGGTTAACAGCGATAAGCCTGCAGCCTGCGTAATGAGACTGCTGATTATTCATTATTATTATATAAAATAGTCGCTGAAAACGCCAAATTAAAATTATTACAAAATAGTAAATAATTTATAGTGGGCAATAAATAGATTCAAAATAAAATTCAGATCTACTCTACAGAAATCGTTATTCCTTTGTCCCCTCTTTCATGTGAAAGTTTTAGAATGGAAAAGTCTTTTAAAACTGCTTTCAAGAAAATTAAAGCATTAATGGTCGCTATGTCTAAGCTAAGAGCAATCTTAGAACTTATTGTGGCGTTTGTCCGAGTCGTTAATTTAAAACCAAAACATTAAAACAAGTTTATTACGAATGTTTTTCTCCGGTGAATCATGCATTACTTTACTTGGACAACTTGCTTAATTAGCAATAAATAACACGAACTTTACGTTAATTATAAACACAGTTTTTGGTTTCCTTTTAATCCACCATAAGTTATAATTGAGGATAACAAAATGAGATAAATTTCAACTAGGTAGCTACACTAATTATACATTTAAAAATATTATTTTTATGTTAATTGATGTGAGACATTGTAAAAGTGGTAATTTCGACTTGTACCATTTTGCAGCTAAAGTGTAGACCGGGCGTTGGGAGGCCCCCGCTCGCGTCACTAATTGGCAATTTGTTCGATCCTTAGATCTGACATAATGATGCGAGTTCGTTTATTTAAATGATTCAACGGAAACTTCTTGTGCCTTACAATAGTTACTGACGTTCTAATAAAAAGGGGTGTTCGCAGAAAAAAATATTTTATTTCATAAAAATTACACCCTGTGAAAGGACTGCGGGCATTCTCTTTAAACAAGTGTTACTAGCAACGTTATAACAAGGTATATTTAATTATTACCTTTTTGAAGATTTTCTAATAAATCAAGCCGCAATTACATGTCTGTCCATCAGCTGTAATTTGAAAACCTCGTGCGTGCTACAGCATCTTTGCGTTTACATTGCTTGTTTTTGATATTTTAATGATCTTTTGTGTTTTTTTTTAACAATTAATGGTACCATAATTCATATTGGACCAATAAATATATAATATAATTTTTTTTTAAATAATTTTTATATCGCATCAGAATCTTCTGGTTAGGTTAGAACGGTTGAAACGTGAAGTTTTTTATGTTTAAATTTCATTATTAATAAAAATATACTTAAGTAATTAAAGATATAATTAAATTTTAAACAATATATTGTATAAGCGGTAGTTCGTATACGTGTCAGATTTAAATTTATACCCTTTTCTACTAGGATACTCAGTCGTCGCCGTCGTCTTCTTTCGTAAATAAATCAACGAGTAATGGCCTATTCATTGCTTTTCTTCATAATGATTAAAACTTTGTGTTACTTATTTGTTTAATTTGTTCTTACGGATTGTAATTGTTTTTAAATAGTCTGTTAGGGAATCTATTATTATATAATATATTCTGTCTCCTCAAGCCGGCATAGTGTTGCCCGCACAGGTTTCTCTGTAGTAGCAGTTGTTTCCATTCATGGACCGCACTCTAGCTTTACATCAGGCGGAGTGTTGTCACATGCCGAGCTCCAATAAAAAATATATATTTAAAGGTTTAAAATGCAAGAAGGATTACAATTTTAGATAATTGGTATGGAGTGGTAGGCAGACTGATGATGGTTATCAGCCCAGTCTGCCGTCCTGGTACAACACCAGCACTTTTAAATGTAACATCCGTGAGGTGACCTTGTCCTTGACCGGGAACAGTTTGAAAGTAGCCAGGTACAACGTGAGGAGTGTGCACTGTAAACCTGGTGGTGTACATTCGTCTCCTTAACCCAGGGTAGTGAAGGCGACTGCTGCCTGTAGAAATTTCTCTGTGGTAGCAGCTGTTTCGTTCACGGACCGCACTTAACGTCAGACGGAGGACATATGAGTTCTGCAATAGTAAAAAAATATCTCTTAAAATTATCTAAAGATTTCATATAATTAAATTGATTGAAAGGGCTTTCCTTTTTCAATCAAAGAGATTTAAAAAAATGATTCGCCAGTACCTTTAAAAATAACTTGAGAAAATGTCTAAAGAAGTAGCCACCTAAACACACTTCAATAACGTACTAACAGCACTTAATGGTTCATTATGTTCAAACACTTGAGGCTAATGAGTAAATATTCCATCCAGAGAACAAGCTCTACAATGTAGCATACTCGTATACAATATATGAATTATAAATACTAACGTTCCATCTGAGTCTTAACACGATAATTAGTGCAATAATTATGTGGAAAAGACTTTAACGCGTTATTTTAACGTCAATATTATTGGCATTACATGATAAACGCTAACTTGAGCAAAACCTCTAGTTATAGTTATAATTACGTAAGTTTTAATACGCTAATTATCGCATAGTAGACATTAACATTAACGCTAACGCAGATGGATCCGTAGCATAATAAGAGACGCCTTGTATATTTTTATTGTAGCTAGGCGACATCATTCCGCCTTATGTTAAGTTAGAGTGTATCTAGAGAGTAGGCAGCCATCGCCTCCGCTATGCAGGCTGGCCGGCGACGAATATGTAGCGTTCTGGTTCACAATTGTGCAGACTCCTCTCATTATACCAGGCCACTTCTAAGCTGAACCCGCGATTAGATCATTTTACGGGTCACGTTTAAAAGTGGTGATACTACCCCAGGACGGCAGACTAAGCTAATAAACATTATCAATTACTTACCAGTCTTCGTTACAGTTTTCTTTTTAAATAAATAAATAAATGTTTAACCAAATTAAAGGAAGCATGTTGGACTCTGATTGTATTTAGGTACTCTGTGCTAATACTGAAATGTTTTGTCGGTGAACACACGCAGCGGTTTCTGTCATCTTTATTAGATAACCATTGTTTTGTTTATAAATTGGTATGAAAGAATGGGTAAGTGCTGCCGGTATTCTAATATTTATGTAGGTAAGAAATTACTACAAAACTAATAACAGTGAAACGTATTTCGGATTTATTTATTTTCAAAAAAATTTTAATATCAAGCTAACAATAAAACAAAATAACAAGTCAAGTAAAACCATTGAACATTTTTATACTTGAGGCATCCCTAGAGTTTCCAAAAGTCGATTACAGCGGTCATTAGTCACCCGTACGAAGACTAATTAATACAACGTTTTGAATAAAACCACAGGATAAGATGCCTAGCGGTGGCGGTGGGAGAAAAATCAGAAATTTAATTAAAAAAGTTTAAGTGAGTTTTCACGGGCGGGCGTGCGCGACGCCGCTCTCAATAACTCAACCAAATTCTATTCTTCCTTCTAACGAAATTCCTTAGAGGCGATGTGGAAACGTAATTAACTTATTTAGGGTCAACACGAGATATTAAATAAAAATATTAATTATTTATATTCATTATTTACGTGACAATCAAAAGTCTAAAAACAAGCGAAATTAGCTCATTTTGCCCTCCCGTGGTCGCTTACTTACCATCACTTTCAATTATATCGGGCTTATCCCTCTTCACGCCTTCGAACATGCTGTAGTGGGACCAAGATTGTTCGTCTGTTAACACCTCATGAAGTTAAATTCCTACTCGAGTTTTGTGATCAGCTTATAGGCCCTCGTTTATTTTTATCAAAATATTACATACCGACATCTATTGATCGATCTCCAAGCGACCAAGAATGGGTTTGTTGAACATCACAAGCACAAAAGTACCTGAAGTATGATGAAGCTATGTGTGCGTAGTAGGATACATTTCAAAATTTTAACCTGTAATAACACGTCCTGAAATTGTGGCTAACTTTTTTTAATCGAGTTTCGATGATTTTTAGTTCATTTTGTAGAAAAATAAATCTACATTCTTTATTACTAATCAGTTTTATATTTTATTTTATTCTATTTTTAAATTTTTTTAATGATACAATATTTGAGAATGTTATAATATTAATAATTGACGACATCAGTTTTTATGTAATTAAACATTGCTTATGGATTGGTAAACGATAGCTACGGAAAAATGGGAATAGTCCTTTGTTTTTTTAAGAACGGAATACGATTTAAATGTAATAGTTCAAATGCGTCTTATCTGTTGACAACTTTGTCAAATACATATTACAAATGTTAGTAGGCGGGACGAGGCAATGACGCGACTACGACGAGTGGTAACGACCGACTGCTCTCTGCGGGTACTCGGAAATGCTAACACATTTTTGTGAGCTCATTAAAATTACATTACATCTCTTATTTAAAGTGCAAACAACTAAACGTCGCTCGTTAATGCGTTCTCCTGTTGAGAATTTTATGGACATTGCCTTCTTAACGTACAGAATCGACGTTAGTCATAATAAAGCTGTTTTTAATGCGTTACCCACATCTGTACATGGTAGATACGAGTATGTCACTATAAATAATTCTGCTATTTTTATTTTATTTTATTGTGTTAATTTTTTTTTTGTATTATTACAACATTCACCTAATTTGTACAAAAAAAAAATCGTTGTACGGTCAGCATTAAAGACGCAACAAAAAATGTTATAAATTATAATGTTCTGCATAACTAAAAAAATCAATGTATATTTCAGAATTATTACAATAAACGACAAAAACCAGCTATTATGATATGAATAGTTTAATTTTCTTGGCCATATAATTTCAAAAGTTGTGGGCAGACGTTTATTAGTCCAGTCTGCCGTCTAGCGTAGTACCACCGCTTTCGAATGAGGTCACCCGTGAAGTGACTTAACCGCGTTTTGGGATTAACTTGGAAGTAACCAAGCCTAATTAAAGGAGTCACAGTGATGTAGCTAGCATGGGTTTATGTGGTAGTCACATGCCGACCTACTACTAATACTAGATCTATAAAAAAGCCCCGATATTTTTTTGCTGACTGTACTTACTGAAAACATTAAAATAATCGATTCCAATCAACTCGTATGCCACTTATCAGTAACAACCGTCTGTTAAATACTACACACAATGCCTTTATTTGACTGAGATAATGTACGAGTATTTTTAAGAATTGAAGGAGAATACACCGGTTACCAATTAGCATCACTCAGGAATGCCACAATCGCTCTTATACTCCCAAAAACTTCACGTGAGAATTAGCACTAAGTGGTTCGCTTAAAAGGAAGACAATATTTGGACAGCAGGTGTCGATAACGCAAAAAGTATTAAAAGGATTGTATATTTGCAATTACAGTTTCCTTATTTGGGTTATTTGCTGAAGAATCTTTTGGATATTCTTGTATTGGTGTTATATTGTGTTTACTTTTTCGTATTTGATACTCTCGTTTAAAGTGTTTCCTTCAACAGCAGTTTCCTTCCTCTCTTCCGCGAAAATTAATTTTGAAATATAAAATGAAAAATATGTAAAAAAGATGTGTTCTTTAACTAAAAATAGAATGCTCGTCGAAGAATTTCAGTGTGTTTACAGTGCTGTGTAGACGCCGGAGGACGTGGTGCTCGATCTCCGTCATGGGCTGTGATTTTTCTATTAAATTTTAATTATAGTTTAATAATAAATATAAACTCCGGCATTTGAATTTGCCAAAAAATGGCAAAAAATATTTTTAGAAAGTGGTTTTTCGATATATTATTTTCTAACATATTGTATGTACACGAGCCTGTATTAGGGTTAAAATAAAACAAACTCCCAATGTAATCATTAAATAAATATTTTTATTTACACAAACGATCATTGATAAAGCATACAGCAATTATCCGGTCGTTGTATACGAAATTTTGGAAACATTTTTGATACAATATTATTAACATCTAATGACAATTCCAATTTACATAAATACATCTTTTGTAGAAACTTTAATATTATACAATATTTATCCTAAATTAGTAAAGATTTAATGACTAATTAACTTACAAATCAATGTGAAGAAACTTAATACAAAGTAATTTGAACTACATTTTAAATTGAATAATGCAATGTGGATTCACTTAACAAAAGCTATAATTGATAACACAAACTGTACAGATTCTTAGCAAAGTGAACACCTAACTAATCAACCATTCGAATGGTTACAGTATTCTACATATACCTGAATAAATGTTTTTATCTTTGGTAACATAAACAAAATAACGTAACACAATAACCAATTAGAACAATTATCAAAGAAGAAAAATACAAAAAGTTCATACCATGTATGATAACAATATTAAGTTTGAATAAATGTACACATTCATTAACAATGAGATCTACGTTAATTTTTATTTAATAATATCTTTGTTATTTTGATGAAACTTACTCGTTGTACGATTTATTATTGAAAAATATGTTTGTTTTTTTTATTAATACTATCTATTATTTTTATTCAGAGGCTCGCTTTCGAATGTTAAAGCTATTGCGTGAAAAGTGCTGATGTAACGTTGTATTTCTCTAACTTCTTTACACTTACCGTACAGTTTTATCTAAAAGATGACAATTGCCGAAAGAAATAACTATTTTAATGTAATCAAGTTTAGTTTAAATCTTATATCTAATAGGTAAATACATAAAAGTACAAGATTCACTCGGGAAATTTACAGTTATCGGGTTTAAATTGACTGTACCATAGTCAATTTGTAAATAGTTAAATTTATGAAGATTTCTTGTACATAAAAGGATTCCCAAATACACAAATAGTGTGTGTGTGTGTGCAACCCACACAGGCTGCGGCAGCTATCTTAAAATGTAAACAAGTCCTCAAATCGTATACATAATGGAAATATCGTGTTCTGACAACGCTATCGCGATTCATCCCGGACATTTTGTAAAGTGGCCACATATCCACGACCGACCCGCCTTCCAGACTAATGTACCAATATATGTTTTATATGTATATTCACTGTTTATGCGATGTTGTTCAGTACGTAGACACTTTGGTAATAAATTTTCGACTACCAAACTTCATAAATCATTTCATTAGTATTTTAAAGACTTTAGACGGGATTACGGGAACCGGAAGCGTTATAACAATAATATGAAATCAACCCCACTATGCAGGATTATTAAAAATACTACTGCTACTATGAACATAATATAATATCACAAAGATTTCTGTAAATCATCGACTACGACAGAAAAAATGTTATTAAAGATATTTATTCTATGTGAAGCTAAAAATAAGAGGACAAGGATGGTTTGATGTATGTTTACAATACGCTTGTTGAGTATGAACAGAAGAGACGTGAAGAGTGAGTTGTGACGGCCGTAGTGACGACCGAAGCGGTTCACAGGCGACGAAGTACTGTTGAACGCCTTAATGTGGTTTCACCTGTTAACAACACTATCATGTTACAGCCATACACTTATGGTCCGTTCACACGCACAAGTAGTAATGTATGAAATTATATAAATATATGCATCACACAGTCGAATAAAAGAATAAGTTTATTTACCGAAGCTAACAATCGGCGCGGAATCAACGGTCATCGCGCGTTGTCACAAACATCTGCATCAGGTGGACTACCATAGCCGCTGGATGCGTCATCGGCACCAGCACATCCTGCACCTTCCTTTTCAGCAACGATCGCTCCTGGCACTACACCACTCCCGCAGGCATTAGTTGGTGCACCGGCTACGTAACCTCCGCTTGGAGACTGTGGAAAAATATTTTATTACTTATAGGTGTCATGTTTACACACATTTTTTTTATTGTAGCTCAACATGACAACACTCCGCCTGATGTAAAACTAGAGTGCGGTCTATGAACGGAAACAATTGCTACTACAGAGAAATCTTTACAGGCAGCAGTCGCCTCCGCTATGCCTGCCCGAGGAGACGAGTATGCACCATCTAGATTTACTAGATTGGATTGGATTACACGCCTCTCACTATACCTGGCTACTTTGAAACTGCTCCCGAAACGCGACAATGTCATTTCACGGGTGTTATAAATATATAGAAAGTTTACGGCATTTATTTGTTTATAGAGTTGTATCCGCCGACGTAATTATGCTCTTTTTCCGTTATAAAATGGTTAAAGGTTTAGTTAAGAAACAAGACAGAGAACTCGTCGAGACTCTGACAGTCAGTAAGCGCAATCAAAAAGTCGATTAGAAATGTCGTGCGGCTGAATGGGTTTCCTCGATTCGCGGGGCTCATAAAATGAAATAGATTCCCCCACATTCGCATTCCGACAAGCGTTCGTACGAGAAAGATTAATGATCTTATACAAAAGAAACATAATAAAGTTGAGATAGAATCTTCCACTAACCGTGTCCTTGTGGGAGTTATTTACTTTAACAGACTCGAGTTTTTCACGTTTGCTTTTATTAGACCTAAGAAGTTGACTGAAAAAAAAAACGGCAATTTTTTATAGTATAAAGCTAAACCATAGGCATATAGCGATTATTTATTAAAGTATACTTAATAAGTTCTTTTTCTACATAATGACCGAGCCCGTGTTAAATCGATAACTGTTTAATGATGTAAACGTCGGAATGATGGTGCGGGTTTGCACCTATTATGGGAGCCATAATTTTCTATAAGAACTTGCTGGAACACAGCCTGTGCGGTCTCACAAACCGCATTGGTCCACGTCACTTGTGGTTCTATTAGGAAACTCAACACCTGACACGGCTTAACTACAGTCTGTCCAAGAATACCATATATCGATTTTACTCGTAATGTTAGTGGACTGGATGAATATTTATACTAGGTCATAAGAGTACCAATAATAGATGTGGAACACGATTACCTATTATATAATACGAGCTTTTTCAGGTCACTATTTTAGACAATTTTAGGAATAGTATCTATTCTTAAATTTATCTAAAACAGACTATCGATTTGTGAAAGGTTTCTTAATATATACAAGTATATTGTTTATATATTATAATAGTAGTCAGTCATCTTCTTAATTACATTCCACCTGATGGTAATCCAGAATGCGGACCATGAACTCGGGCTGACTGCTACCACAGAGAAATCCTTCGTTATCCCAGCTACTTCCAAGCTGATCCCGAAATTGTTGTAACGAGAGGAGCGTGCACTGTCAATCTACAATCTACAAGCCGGCATAGTGGAGGCGACTGCTGCCCGCAGAGGTTTCTCTCTCTAGTAGCAGTTCTTTCCATTCATGGATCGCACTCTAGCTTTACATCAGGCGGAGTGTTGTCACATGCCCTGCTACAATAAAAAAAACACAATCCCGGGAAACTGTGGTAATAACCATCATTAGTCTGCCTACTAGTCTAAAAATCTCTTATTCATATGAAATAGAAAGCTGACCTGCAGCCCGCTGACCTGCCTCCTAATGTGCGCCAGACCACTGGGATTGGCCGCCATACTCGCGAACACGAGCCGCTCCTCGTAGTCGTACTCGCAGAGGATTTTGTTGTCGCACAAGTAAAACCGGTCACCCACGCAGAATCTGCATAAATTATGTATAAGTTATAAACTAACTAATAATTCTTCATTATCTCTGAATTACTACAAGACAAGATCTGGTGTATAACCCAGTGGGAAGTAGAGTTGAGAATAAATTTATGAGATTTGATCGAGATCATAGGAGTGTGATGCTTAGCATAAAGTACATACAGTAAATGTGCGGAGAGAACTGCTATCACAGAGAAATGTCTACAGGCAGCAGTCGCCTCCGCTACGTTAGCTTGAGGAAACGAACGTACACTATCCATTGACAGAACACACTCCAATTACTCGACTACTTCCAAGACGATCCCGAAACGCGACTAGGTTACTTTACTTGCAAATGGTACTACCCCCTGACAGCAGACTGGACTAATAACTAACTGCTTACCACTCTGATTCATTCACCAATATTTTAGTAAATATGATATGTATATTGTATAAGCAAATATATTTATAGTAAATAAGGAAACAACCATTAGCACGAGAATTCAATTGGTGCCAAAAACAATTTACGAGTCTCTATGTAAAGTTAACTTTCTAATGGAAATTTCAAAATGTCACTGCTAGAATTATTTAAATGCTAATAAGAAATATTGAAATATGTTTATTATACTTCCACTTACCTGTGATTGCATTGTTGACAGGCAAAGCATTCTAAATGGTAAACGAAACTTTTAGCTCGCATCACCATTTCAAACGCTGGTATGACTTTATTGCACGCCACACAGTTTCCTGTTGCACCAAATAACCTGGAAACAATTTGATAGTCATTAGATTTTCAATTTGTAAATACCTTGACTTGTTTGCGGGTGGTATATTCTGCCTGATATTAAAAAAATCACGCCTTTGCTCTGGTGGCTATTTCCAAGCTGATCCTAAAGCGCGAACAGACCACATTCCCTTGAAAATCATGGTACTGAGGGAAGTCATGCTGAGTTACAATACCAAGACGTCAGTCTGTATACCATTCCTCAATTTTAAATTTTCTTTAATATATATATAATATTATAATTATTATAATATAATTATTATAATATTTTTTATTTTAGCACGTCATATGACCTGATTTAGTATATTCCGGATAAATGTAAATACCTAAGATAATCCCTTTTGCAAAGCATAAGATCTGCTTTATAGTACAATTTTGATCCGACTTCTCCGAGACGACAGTCACAGCATCCACATTTGAGACAATCTTCATGCCAGAATCGTTCCATGGCTTTCAAGAGAAATCTCTCTGTGATAACCTTTCCACATTGTGCGCATAATCTAGCTACACCTGTGTTTGGAGCTACAGCACTTCCGACACTGTATTTGCTCTCATCTTGTTGGCCTGTGAAAGAAAAATTAAGTTAAAATCAAGCAATATTGATTCCACATTGACGGTGTTTGTGACTGTGGTACCGAGCTCATATTTAGTAGAAATAAATAAAAATTATTTTTTAAAAATCCGAGGGTTATATTATTTACGTTGTTTTTACAGTGATTTCCATACAGGGAATCCTAGTTTGGAGTCAGGACATTTTTTTGGTAAAGAAATTGTAAATAAAAAATTATATAATGGTTAACTTAAAAGCAATATTACCCACACGCAAGTGAATACAAACGAACTACAATGAAGTAGTATTTAAAAAATATACTTAAAACATCTGTTTGGAAATAATAGGTACTTTTAAAATTTTGGTAGAGGTTTTTTTTAACATAATGAACTGGCACCGCCAATTACCTACTTGTACAAAAGAAAAGGAAAAAAACTCCCTGTATCAGAATAAGCGCTTGTTAATAACTAAATTGCTTCGCACGGTGTAATAAACGATTCGATTTCGAGAACATAACATAATTATTGTGGAAATTACTCAGTTGGATTACTTTTATTCGAACGAGTTAAGGTATTGGCGGCTTATTTTTAAACGATCGAAAACGAAAGTTCGACATTTTACGAAGTTTTTACACCTACGATATCTTCTAGTTAGTGATTTGACGCTGAAATCTTTGGAAACCTACTCGGATGCATTTTCGAATTGACAACGTTCGTTCGTTCTTTACGTTCGTCTGAGTAACCCAATGTTTCGTTTATCATCCACGAATCCGAAAAAACGTAAAAAGAAACTATATATTTTTTTTTATTGTAGCTTGACGTCGCGGTAGGCCCCCTGATTTAATAGTTAATCGGATAAAATAAATTAAAAACATGATTGACGTCATTTATCATATAACTAATGTAATTTATTTTAATTAATTCATTATTGGTATGTTAATTTCAAACTGTGACTGAGTTAATTGGAGAAAGCTGTTAGGTATCAAATTTAAAATCGTAAATACCTACTTATAATTTTTAAATTAACATACTATGAGTATGAAATAAGAAAAGCTGAAAATAAGGACCTGGGGAGGCTGATGAAGTGAGGTGATACAATACAATACAAAACAATTGTCACGCCTTTTTCCCACAGGGATAGGCAGAGACAACAGGCAGGCAGGGATTGATGAGTTGTCATAATAACTAAAATTATTCGTCCGGAGTAAAATAAGTCGGTAGTGGTGTAGTAATAATATTTAAGACATTTAAGAAAAAATTAAGAAATACCTGTATAAAATTCTAGAAATTATTTAAATAATAATGCGTAATTTTTTGTATACAGAGATCAGTCACAAAATGTCATTTTGGTACGTTCGAATTTTGCACTTGTTTAATAATGTTGCGAGTTCGGTTTAAAATTGTGTGGACAAGATAATTCAAATCCAGACGAAATAAATACACTTTCTATATTTTTATAAGTGAAGATTTAAAATGTTATCCACAGACGAAATATGTTCCATTTTTAAATGTAAACGACTGAAAGTTAGGTAATTTATGTCAGAATAACATTTTTATAATTTTGTTTTTGTATGATTTATATTGTACTTCATCACCTATCATATAACAGCTAAGATTTACATAGTTACAACCGAAGAAGTTACGAACAGGGATTGTTTTGGAAAATGATAAAATATAGGTATATAAGGCAATTTTTTGAAAAGAAATAGCATTCTTACAATAATAGCAGAACTATAATTAAGGCACCTGTAACGTCGTTACTTAATTGAAGTCTACCCATAAGTTAATGAATTCTGTTTTGCTCCGCATGGAGAGTAAATTGTTCATAATACGTAGCTCATTATGGCATTAAGCTCGGCTCGATTGTTTCTAGTGTGTAATTGCGTCAATTAATTCGAGCAGCGTCAAGCCGCGTGACAAGTGCTATGTACCACTATTTACCACAAAATTATACCACTTTTAACCTTATAGAATCCAGATAGATCTCTTATAGATCCAGTCATGTATACATGCAATTCCTTCAGAATCCTATAACCTAATTCAGCTATCATAAGCAAACAATCAGTTTCAATTTATCGTTAAACATCGTTCATATAGTGCGTGCGTCAGACCAATCAGGAATCCAATTGTGGAGACAACCGGCCCCGTAACTCCGGACATCGATCACGTGCGCTTCCCGGCGGCCGATAGATCTCGTTTATTGGAGCTGACGTCGCGACAATAAAGTTAATTGGAAGATATTAATGACGCCTCGTTAATAATAAAATAATAAAGATGACGTACGACCGCCTGGGACGCGCAATTAGTTCACCATGGGAGCTGGACGCCTTATATAAATACTATAATCGTTGAATTTCAATGAATATACTATATAGACAAATGCTTACATTGTGAGAGCAGCAAACATTATAACATTTGATTCAGACTTGCAAAGAGATGATAAAGACGTATTTAATAATTATAATAATAGAGTAATAGCCTTGAAGTAATACAATAACCTTTATTAGTTTAAAAAATAAGTAAACAAAAAAACGTGTGTTTAAATTAAGGTAAAGCATTCAATCAAGTTTAATACAAAAAAAAATCAAACATTAAAACGTGGTATTTCATTGTTTCAATTAATTTTAATGAACTTCGAATAGCATTGCACAAAGAAGTTGTGGTTTTCCTCAAATTAGTATTCTGTGTAGGCATGCAAACAACTTCTATATACGAGAGAAAAAATCTAGCTGACGTTACGAATACGTTCAAGTATTCGAAGGCAGATATTTTTTCCCTGAGTACATTCTCCGCGGTGGTGGCGGGTGGAAGCGAGTTTTGTGGCGTGTTTTGTCCATTTATTGAGGTTGTGCATGCTGTTAATACTGTAATTACGGTGCAGTAGAGCGCAGTGTTGCCCTAATGGAGGCAACTGATCGACAGATACTTTAAATACTTTCATATAGCATTTAAATGTTGTTTATATTGCTTTTTGATGTTTATATAAGATTTTATCTACGTCTTTTAAAACCGCATTTGTTTGCGCAAATATTTTTCTGTGTCAGTAAAAACAATTTTAATTACTTTAAAAGTTTGATTTGTTTTTCTTAAGGAATGACGACACTAATATTATTCAGGCTGTTTAGGGAATAAGCATATGTGCGATATCTAACCGACCGACCGATAGGGAGCGTGGCAATATTAACGTACGTGTTATAGCAATATTGTATCACCGATAATATAAAAACCAATAAAAGGCAACTTAATATCAGTATTGTACATAAATATCCGTCGGTGGGTGCGCTCCGTATTATTTTCGTTTTATTACCGCCCGGGCCGAGAATTTGATAGAGACTTGGCTACCGAACCGCCCTGGCAGTATTAATTTTGCCAACACAGCCGGCCGGCCGCCGCCAACGTATTAAGACGCCGAAATGAAAAGAAACCCGGAAATGGATGAAAAGTAATTTATTTTGGCGCGAGAGAGCGACAATGGCGCGGGTGTAGCATGTATTGCTATTTCAGCGAGAAAACGCGTCGACGACGTCGCCTACGAGTCGTCACGCCACCGCTGCTACTAGTAGGTATTATTCTAGCAACTTTAAATTAATTTCCTAATTTCACAGTGAAATTACTTCTAAACATGGCCTCTAAATGGAATCTGTAATGGAGTTTTGTTCTGGAAATCCTTTCTTAGCGACAGAATGTGAAACTCATTTAAAGTTTTAGAATCATGTGGTAGGCTACTTCACACTTTCCAGCTTGACTATTAGATTTGTTTAATTAAACAAAATCAATTTAATATTTTAAGCTACGGAACCCTATTGAAGATAATAGTATTTATTGCGCGTGGGTAATGTTTTTGTCCGTGTTAATGTGTAAATGTATGTGTTGTGAGTAACTACAGTTAAGAATAGGCTTGTACCAGCATTCAGCGTATTACCAAGTTAACAATGTTCACATACATCTTGTTTTTCTCATAAAATTGAATATTTATTAAGTAGTTCTGCAGAAATTATAAACATTGTTTTCAAGTTGCCGTGTGCATACAATTCAATGACTAAAAGCAGTTTCTAAAGTATATTTCCATGTAATGTATAATTTATTCAGACGCTGTTTATGCTGTAATAGAAATCAATTAATTGCTACTCGTTACACATAACTGGAAAATTATTCATAATGAAAATAGAAAAAATATATTATAATAAATAAGTATTAAAGTTTTTATTAATTTACGTTTTTTTAAATACTCGTAAATACAACATACAATGTTTTGACCATAAACAAGGATACCCTGTGCTTCGGGTATCAGGACCAGAACAACATAAGCATAACACCTAGACTCGAAACAAACACCTATTTAAAAAAAAATTATATTTAGAATAAGTACATTAATAAAAATGTAAAAAAAAATGTTCTGAATGAAAAGCGATCCCGAACCCCTGCGCGTTTAACAACTTGAACAACAGAGTCCATCACAAATTTATTATAAAATAATAATTTGTTTATTAGAGGACATATATATTATTGCATTTACAGAATATTACAGTATAGCTACAATGCAGCACATTCCTCAGGTTCAATTAAAAGCCATGTTATTGTAATGAACCCGCATCACGTCCGCCCTGTAATCATTCCGTGCAATTTGCAATCGTTCAATGAATTTTGCAATTAACTTCTAGTACAAAATTTAATTAGTATTTTAATCAATTTGCAACTAGCAGTTTGTTTTGCATCCCATTTTTTCTCTCAATAATCCCTAAAATAACATGCTATTAATACATGCAAAAAATTATCACAGGCACTAAGCGATCAAACTACCTTACTACATAGTTACATTGGCACTCGTCAGATTTTAGCGAGGTTTGAACACGGGTCTCATCGATCGTGAGATCCGTCCCCTACCGCTAGACCATTAAGGAAGTACATGGTATCTAAGTTTGGAGTCAGAATATTGTAAGTATTTATTATTATGTATATTATTTATTACTTCATATGCTAATGTAACTAATATATTGCATAAATAAATTATTTTTAATGACGTTTTTATTAAATATGTTAATGGGATTACATTATAATAAACTGTTTTTCATACAACCTTACAATTTAGCTGTTATAGCTCATTAAAACAGCGAAACAGATTGCGTTGTTACGATATCCATTATGCGGGTTGTAATTACGTTTAGCCGTATATGCATGCGGGCTTTACGTTAATAAATAATTAGGTGAGCATAAATAGTAGCAGGATATATTTATGTACGAGCATATACGCTAATCTCTAATTAGGAGCGACCGGTGACGTCATGAAAGACTGACTTAAGAGTATAAACGTGAAATGAATCTACTTATTATTATTATTTTTAGATTATATAATGAAAATTGTATAATAAATTAAACGTGTGAAGCAATTATTGTTATTAAAATTCCAACAGTTTTGAAGTAGCAACAACTTGGTTTCGTACCACCTCCGCCGCGCTCGTTCCCTCATCCCCCGGAACGCCTCCGGAGCGTCCCGTTAACATTTCCGTTATTAAAAAAGTAAGAGACTTTGTCATCAGAGTTAGTTTTTTTTAATTAAAATTATGAAATTGATATTGCCTTTACGGCGAGATCGTTTCCAACTCCGGCCTTGTCAAAGTTTAAATTAATTTTTGAATTAAGCCTAATAGCAACGGTAAACGACTACTGAACAAACAGTTTTCAGTTAAACCCATTACAATTTCAATTATTTTTGATTGAACAAAACCGTATTTCATTTACTTTTCATCGTCAGAACTAAAGTGATCGTTATTAATTACTTTATAGCTTATAATTAAATCAAATAAGAACAACATCCATTTTATTTATTTTCTCGTGAACGATTTCGATTTATTGAAAGTTGGTTAACATGTTTTTGAGTGAACGCTTGTTTACGAAGATGGTACTACAACCTTTCCGTATACAGCAATCAATGCTGCGTTGTGTCGAGACAATCTACATCATAAATTATTTTCTCAAAGTAGAGCTCGGGGCGAAACTTAAGCCAGACATAAGTGGGCAATAAAGTTCAGCCAATTTAGAGATTCGCATCTGGAGGCTCTTATTAAAGCCCGAAAGTTAGTCCTTTTCATCCATCACTCGTAATACGTGTGTGAGTTATTGTATGAAAAATTGGAGAATAAATTGAGTCGCTGCAGCGGCGGCGGCGAGACATAAATCCCAACTGAGCCCTCAATATTGTTTTAAAGGGGAAGTGGCCATAAATTTTATCACGGCCGCCCAGAGCAGCCGCGGGCTCGCTCTACATCGCCGCGCATCGCCCGGTTGCCTCCTTCGAGCTACCGCTGCCTCCGCAGGAAACGCGAGCAATTTTCCGCCGTTGCCTGTGCATTCGCTACTCATGTGAATTTGTTGTGTTATTTCAAGAAAAATTGAAATCTACCTCGTGGATAAATATAATGGAATAGCAATATCACGAAAACACGTCCAATAGATTTACGAGTATTACATTTTCAATATACCATTTAATAATATTGGATTAAATTTGTTTTAAGTTTGATTCTACTCACATTTATGTTTAGAGCGGGAACATATTATTAAAACCGCGATCTTTTTGCAATTTGTTCATGAGGTTCATCTTCAGTTTTCCATTTTACGTTATGGAGCCGAGCCGATTTTCCATCACGTCGAATAGCTTAATAGCCGTAACAACGTAAAATACGATTTTGATTACGATAAGGTTTATGTATTGCGACCGGGAAAGCGCCTCGGTTACATCTTCTAAAACGTCAATCGATTATGTATTTTACCATTAATAGTTATTTCTTTTTGCAATAAAACAAGATTTATAACATAAGATTAATATAGTATTCAGCCTCGGGTGGTCAGAACACGACTTGCAGTCGACGGGCCTACAATACAAAGTAGGTTACAATAAAAAATCGCTTATTTTTATCAATACGATCTGGGCGTCGGACATTTCGCATAAATGTGATATTGCAATATCGTTCGTCCCCTTTTTAATATCACGACGGACGCTGCTGGGAGGTTTATGGCACAACCCTTGCCGCTTTTATTCGCGAGCTGTTTGTCCTAATATGAAAAATTTACGTCAGCGAAACTAACCTTAATATGTATTGAAATGAAAGTTTGCTTAGAATTCTGCGAATGTTAGACTAAGAAAGAATTGTACCTAATATATTATAATATTAATTATTTTCTTGAATAAAATAATTGAATACTGACTGTTAACTGGGTCGGGTTTGTGCATGGCCGGCGGATCGCGAATCATGATGTCGCTGTTATGGGCGCATTCCCTGTTGCGAGTCTGAAAACAATAGAAAACAAACATTAAATAATTGCATACAAAACGTACGTCTTACATTATTATTATTACAATATCTTATAACTAGTAACATAGTAAAGGAAGTTTCCTTGCTCGTCTATATAACCCTAAAAGCGGTTTAACAAGCACTATTATCTGCACTAAGACGTTACAAGAGATGTCTATTTGATGCATCTGCAGTAAGAGTTTGTTCACGGAGATCTCGCCGTGGTAGTGCCTCATTAGAATAAACGATATCCTCTCCGCGTCCACTCCGGGCGAGACCTTATTACTCCAACAAACTGCCGTCAAACGAAGAAACCTTTCAAAGAAAAACGATCTCTATATGCAATAAGAGAGCTCACTATCTCCGTCGCATCGGCAAATTTATAAGAACATTGAAGCATTGTATATCTTACAACGAAGACATACGATCTAAGATTCCGTGCGAGTATTCGTATAAACAGACCCACTGTCGGGAGGAATTCCTTGAAGGTTAAGACGTCCATACAAAACTGTAAATTGAAACCTGAGGGAGGCACCGACGCGACGCACTAATGGCACTTACGGCAATTCCTTCTTCAATATAATTTTAAACTTTGATTTGTAGTCATTGTTGTATTATATGGTAGTGAACGGGTCGATTATTAGCTGCGACATAAAGAAGCTATTTTATAGTTGTTAGCGATGTCGAGTTTGTTAGTGTCGAGTATAGAACCACTTAAAGAGGACCATAAACGGAGCACCTCGCCTCACGAACATGTCTTCCCAAAGACACGATACTGTCACGTATTAGAGCATTTTTGTGTATCCCACAATGGGCTTCAATTAAAAATAAATAAATTGGCTGTTATGTCGGATAACAGGTAATTCGAGATAAATCCATTGCCATAACCTATTCTGATAAAACAATTTATCTATATTTATTTACCTAGATGATTGCGAGTAGGATTTATTGCAGTATTCACTTCAGCCACTGCAGCGTGTTGGCATTCGTTTTCTCAATTAAATTCATAGATACATTCAATAATATCTCTTAAACCCAATACTCCTGTTATTCTTCACGTGATATAATAGCGCGATATGTATTATTAAAATTTCAAAATAAACCTATATTTTCAGAGTTAATGTCATAAAATATATAATTTATTGTTTCAGTCGAGGATATTCCTCGATTGCTACTAAAGCATAAAATAAAAAGCAATACACGCTATCAACCTCAAAGCGAAATGAAAAAACTTTTATAACCGCATCGAAATTCCCATCAGCACCTGTTACAAAGGCAGCTATCAAATTACCCGCGACATATCCGCCTCGGAGCGAACGCGCCACCATCCATAAATACGATATTCGTTATGCATTTCTCATATTCATGAATCCGTTTTATTGGCCCCAATAAAATATGAACATCTCAGAATGGATATGAGAGAGCGGGCAAATCTAATATGGATTGCTGTGCGCCGGATTCGGTCCGATCGGGTGGGGGCGGACAGCTGCGCTCCGAGCGCTCCTCGACAAAAGTAATGGTATCTCGTGATAGACCTGACGGCTGATCTCGTCCTTCAATAAATGTTAAACACGGTCACGAGCCGTTCGGGACCGAACGCTTTATATCTAATAACAAATACGTGCTATGGTAGCACAAAAACTAATGAAGTTCACGTGAGCTACTTACATAATAATAATAAAAAAAGATTTCCGAGGGTGAAATGTATCATGTCAACTTAGGTGAAGAACAATCGCTCAAGTCGTTCAACAATAAGGCGAATGAATGCGACGCACTCTCGCCGCTCAACAAAGGAGCAATTGTTGCCTTGACTCCTCTCTCTGGCATATAATGCGAATTTAAAGGGTCCTGTCACACTAAACCAGCCGCAGAAAAGGGCATCTCCTTCGTCGACGTGTCAAAAATTCAACAGAGAGCTAGGATAAGTGGAATGGATGGCGAACTCGGAGACTCGGATAAAATATTCTATGTCAAATCGTACGTCACCGGTTCTCGAGATGTTCTCGCTGAGTGTTCTTGGAAGTCTCTTATTTATACCCTGTTACGTCGCACGAAGCTCGTCGCTTTTGTATGTAATATCTGTTGGATATTTGAGTTAACATTTTCACACACTTACACCATGGCCAAATGCATTCACTCGCATACTAGGGATATTTACTTTGGTACAAACACATTATGTGAATAGGCAAATAAACTTAATTAACTCTCGATACGAGAAATCCATTAGAGACATTTCCAATAAATTAGGGTGCGCGGCGAGAACCCATTTGGGCAGTAGGTAGGCGAGGGATAGTGCTAATAGTGGGAAGTGGCCACTATCCATATCTGTAATTTTGATTGTGCTATCAACGAGATCAATTAAGCGGTATTACGTTAAAATTCACCACAACCATCAATTACATGGACGCCGCCTAAGTGCGTAAGCATAATATGGATACGCCCGCATCGTCGCGCCGCGCACCATTGTCGCTCAAAGTAATATACATTTGTTAAATAAACTCCCTCCATATTGACATAGCAATGAGTGAATTTCTGATAGATAATTTCACCCGATGAACATCGAAGTAATCTGTTAAACACTCCCTCTGACTTCTCACTGATCGAATTCATTATTCACCAAGTGAGAGCAATTAAAGCTCCACTAATCAATCTCAAACTTCTGCCAGAGCTGAACTCTAATCAAGAAAACTCCTATTCCGTGAAAGCTCCTCGAACAAAATTTAACTTAATTAAAAATGTAAATTAAATTCCTAGGCTCTTCCACAAGCATCTCGCCGACGGGTTCGAGCGACGAGCGCTCGGGGCTTTTGATTGCAGCTAAAAGGTTTGGGATTAGTGCGCGAAAGAGCTTTCAGTGCATTTGTAGAGCTTTTAAGTGGGAAGCTTTCGCTTAAGATACTTACAATGTAAATGTACCTTGGAAGTGTGCAATATCAGTTATGGAACATAAAGTAAATGCTTTTTGTTGTTTTATTTAAATTAGGCTTTTAAATGATTACTTATTTAAGCGCGTCTGTAGACTTATAAATCATTAAGAGGCTTATCGTGCAATAGAAATAAATTAACTTAACATTAACATTTGAATATATTTTAATTCGATGTCTGTTTCGTAGTGAGTGCATTTTAGCGGTTCAGTTGGCAAGTGAAGGGGTGCAGAATGAAGGCAGGAGGGCCAAGAAAGTTCGGTGTCCGAAAATAAACCACCCGTAAAATTGACAATTCCGAGGACGAGTGCCTGCTCCTGACTATTTTGAGAAAAGATTATTATTCGAACCATACGGGACGTTCTAGCAATTAATTTTATTGTGCAGTTGTAAAAATGAATATAAAATTACTTACACGTATATTAAAAAATATAGTAATATGTGTAGATTAAAGTAATGTAGAATTACATAAATATTAGGTAATATTTTAATAATATACAGATATCTATATTGATAACATAAGTACTCTTTAATATATAAACACGATATTATATGGTTATTTAAAATCTGAACCCGTTTATATTATAGCCTCTAAAAGAAAATTGTGTTAGATATATCGCGGTTTCCACACATTGATAACACACGCACCGCCCATCCAATCATAAGGAGCACCGAGCAGAAAGCTTATTATCGAGACCGTTCCTCGGTCGCGTCGCCGCCGGGGAGCCAGGGGAGCGAACCTTGGGTAATGAGAACACCCCCTGTCCGATGGCGAACAGTGCAGTCCGGCGGTATGCAGCGGCCCGCGCCTGTTCTCTCACACCCGCGGCCTCGTCCGCGCTTTTTGAACTGAGATCATCGCGACGCTCATCCGTGAAATTGATTCTCGGAAAAAGAAAAGACGAAAAGATAAATAAAAAGGAAATAGGAAAACACAAGCTAAGATTTGGCGTGAAATTGTTTTTCACCAACGGCGCCCGCCGACGCGACTACGCGGCACGTTCTCGGGAATTTACCAATTACCGAGTGCGAATGTACTTTCCTAAATAATCTATTTCACTATTTTGATTACATTTCTAATCTAACACACATTTGGAATTGGGCATTGTGAATGGAATTAATTTATTTACATTTTCAGTGAGTGAAAAGAGCTAATTTAAACAATATTGGAACAATGTTATGTGTAATATAATATAAAGTACATACTGAGTGGGTCGGGATGAGTTAAAACACTGTGACATCTCATCCACTACGTGATCCATTTGCCGAAGTAAGAAGCAATCTCATTCAATACCGGTCGTCGCTCGGGCCGGGCCGCCTTACACAGGGTTGCCAGTTTGCCAGTCGCCAACAATGCGATACAAAGTGCGCACCGTATCACCGAACACAATAAAACTTTACATTCCTCTTTAACTACTTTCCCGTAGTTATCAGCGTGTGATAGGAAATGGAGCATAAATGTAGAAGTGCTCGCAGTTTCAATTTAAGTGTCTGATAAAGTTTATATGGATAAAATTCTTGTACGAATTTTATTTCAAGCTTGTTACCTTTATTATAATATTGGGATACATTCGTACCACAGTTGTGTAAAATGTATTAAGTAAAGTTGAGTCAATCACGATAGCTACAAAGCTTTGGAAACGTCACGTGTTGTCGGATTAAAATAATCGGAATAAACGCGATAGGACTGTAAGCCGCATAAAATATATTTTAATTTTGTGTGTTGAATAAGTCAATAAATTTTGTAAATTATAAAAGTTTACTTTATAACGTATGATAGTAGCAACCCTATGATTAAAGCAAGTATCGCTTTGCCCGATTGTATTAGATTTGGCTGCCCTTTTCATCTACATGTCGTTTTCCTCTACCTTCGTCTCATGGAGAGAGGAATGGATACGCCTTCCTGAACACAACGATCTGAATGTGATGACTGATAGTCGTTACCTATACCTGCTATGGTACATTTGTTTATTTTATCATTTATTAATATTTGCTCCATTATTTTGAATATTAAAAAAAAAATTATAATAGAGACAAGCATCTTTAAATATGAATATTTGATAAAATAATGGTGTTTGAAACAAAAAAATGTATACGTAAATAACCATATTTAAATTGAGTATAAGTTATCCACATAATTCTAAAGGCCACCCAATAAACCTAGTAGGCAGAAAAGGTATGAAATCTTTTTCGTCCGTAGTGAAATTGAATATTTATCCGGGTAGTATCTCTATTCCGGAACAATTTTTATATAGGGGGGAATACGATCTCAAGATATTCGGGAGGGCCACTCCACGCGGATATTGGCAAATACCTTGCCTACATTACCTTTATTGCCTTACTACGCTTGTGGCTAGTAAACCCATCGTTTTATCTTACAAGATATTATTACAAAAGTATTTTAATAAGATGCGCTCAATAAATATATTATTTCATTCTAATTAGTTATTCATTAAAATGTTACGTCAAATGTTACACACTAATTAAATCTATTTATGGTCGGAGATGTTTTTATTGCGATAAAAGAGTTAGAATATATCTTTGTTAATGGCTCATGTTGATTTATATTATTATAATTAAATGCAAGCGAGTTTATAATATTAAATCTAGGACATACATTAAACGCTGTAATTTGTCAGTCAAAAGACGTTAACTTGATTTAAAGTATGAGAGGCCATTTCGTGTTTGTTCATTTTCAGTGCCAGCACAAACATCATATTGTGGCTTCAATGGGCCGACAATACGAAATGTTCTTCGGCTCATATACTATCACACAGTATCATTATTCTCTAATAATAATAATGAAATGATATTATATAAGTTTTATTTTTTAATCATAACTCGACATGTGACCGCGGCGATGTTAAGCTAAAGTGCGATCCATGAGCGGAAACAACTACTATCACAGAGA
This sequence comes from Tinea pellionella, assembly GCA_948150575.1. NCBI lineage: Eukaryota > Metazoa > Arthropoda > Insecta > Lepidoptera > Tineidae > Tinea > Tinea pellionella. The sequence continues at coordinate 4,736,554 of OX411247.1, read as the reverse complement.
AAATATCTACATCCAGCAGTCACCTTCGATATGCCGGCTGGACACACTTCTCTCGTAATACCCGGCTACTCCCGAACGCGGCTAAGTCATTTCAGAGTTGTTACACAGGATGGCAGAATGGGCTAATAACCATCATCGACCTGCCTACCACTATATTTATTGCAGTGGTTGTATTTATATGGAAAATCTTAATGTGTTTCAATTACATGCGTCAGTGCAATAATGAAACGCATGTAGAAAGCCGGGTCAAGTCGCGGGTCGTCCACTAACCACTTCGTCACGGCCGCGATCCTCGGTTATAAACATATCCAAAATGATCATAAAATATTCTTTATACAAATTGCATTCAGTAATTATTATCGTTAAGACGGATAATTAAGTTTCTTTACTGGAACTGGTAGGGTTTCCAAAAATTTTAAATATTTCGCACAATATTTGTTAAATAATTTACAATTTTCGTAACGTGGAAGCCAGTAAGGATTTCATACATTATTAGCCGTTAGTACAATGACAAAAATCCGCCATACAACACTGCTGGTCAATTCAATGCACTCCAATGCAATTTGCGCACGCATTAAGCCAACAATAAATGCGATTTACTGCACCGGTATGATTGTATAAAAGCGCATTCATAATTGAGTGGCTATAATGGGGAGTGGAGGTACAGAATTATATGTGTGTGAGCAAAGGTTGCACGATTAACAACGCTCTCGCGGCATGCTCCTTGCGACCTTTCAATGGTCCTTATTTAATGCATTCGCTCGATGTGAGATTACATCAGGAATAATTGTACGGTACAGTCACCGACACAATACAACGAGCATAGTGCCTGTCACGACATTTGACACTTAATACAACTGTCGCATGTCGTCGCATTCAATAGTTTACTGTAACGTGTAATCATTCTAAAGATCATAACATGACGGATTAATCTGACATGTAGGTATGATTCTAACTAAAATATACGCAGGTACTAAATTTAATGATCAAGCCATTAAATTGAAACAATGTAAGTGCTCGTTATGTACAAATTGCTTTCATGAATAAATACTTATGCTCTAATGAAATTGCAACTCCATCACCAGCAGAATAGACTATCGTGTAATGAATCACCAATTAAACGTTGCACAAACAGGGGACTGACAAACTAGCAATTAAAATTTGTGGCCAAACTCTATAATTGCTTCGCCAGATCCGGCGGTAATTTTAGAAAGGTGCGACGAGGCGTCGACGACGTGGGCAGGACGCCATATCTGGAAACGGCGAGTTGTTTAATTGTCATTGTGAATGCAACTATAGATTCCACGATAATGTACGTTAATTAACGCCACAGACGCAACTCAGATCTGCAGATTATAGTTGTTAAAACGCTTACTTTTGCGGCAATAACTTAGACACTAGAGCCGTAAATAAGTGTTCGTGATCGTCGACTACCTAGGTATTTTAATGAGATTTAATAGCCGCTGCCTGTCGGCCACAGACGACAGAGTGTTGCTTGCGAGCTAACATTGTCGGCTCTTGAGCATTTAATTGGTTCCGATCGTGTTTAATCAGCTTAATGGCTGTTTCGTAAGTATTAGCTGCATTGTAAATAAAATTTAAAACTTGTCGGTATAAATCGTATCCTTAAAAGGGCAACTTAAGATTAAAAATGACAGCTGACAATAACTTTGTTGGTGCTGCTGATTAATTGGAGAAATGATATGGGAATGAGGTAGAATAACACAACTCTAATGTTATATAAACAACAGATTAAAAAAAAAACCTACTTTATTAAGTGTGACGAAGCCAGCTGTGCTAATCGTTATTTATTGTCAATAAATTGTTATATTCATAGTTGTCTGGCGGAAGGCGCATAAATTCGACAAGCGAGTGGTGGTCTGACACCTGTGATTGCATTTACAATGCTAATTTCTGACAATATCGCGACAAAGCGCTCCGTATCGCTGTTGGGCCACTAAGCGACTTCTAACTCACAGTGCGGGCATACATACTTTAATGAAACTTCTATATGAAATACTCGTATTATAGGTAGGTAATACTGAAGCTGGAGATCCAACTGCTGCCACAGAGCAATATCTTCAAAAATAGTTTGACAAATGTGCACCGTCCAGGTCGACACGGCACACTCTTCTCGAGTTCTTTTTAGTTAATTTTAGTTCAGAGGTGGATCATAAAAATAAACTCATTATTAAAACGAATCCGGTGGGATTGGCTCGTTATACAGCTAGATAGATACGTCGAGATAATCCGACGGATAAGCGGTCGCGATCCATTATCGAGCAGTTAATTGATAATTACTTTCTTCCATTATTCCGAACAAAAACGCGGTGATTAACTCTGAATCGGTTTAACGAGCACAATGGGCCGGTATTCAATTAAAAACCCTTGTCGAATGTCGACTGCTTCACAGAAAAGCGGAATCGGTGCTCGCTGACTCAATCTCGTATACATGGAATAAGGAATTACTCGCGTGCGGAAAGTTTTTAATTAAATATTCACTCGTTTTGTAATTAAGATGCGATTCAAGTGAGTACAATGGCGTTTCGCAAAGCAATATAACTTTTGAAAGTATTCTTTTAAACTAGATCTTACAATTTCAGATTACAGACAATGAGTTTACATTATTAAACCACGATTAAATAAAATTATAATTCATTAAATGAAAAATGCAGATTCCTCTTCTCAAACATCATTGTGAAAGTGTTTGCTATCTGCATATATTTCTCTGTGGTAACAAATCTATGGAACGCACTATAACTTAACATCAGTGGTCACGGCCGGGCTGCTGTAATATTTAAACTTTAAAATTAAATATAATAAAACTTTATAAATGCATTTGTGAATTGTCTGTAATATTCTCAACGGGATACAGAAGGTTTGTGTAAGGTAATCCTGCCCGCGCTTCTATACTGAGACTTGGAAGCCACATCTGCGGCATTTGCACCTAATTTAAATGCATATACACATTACCAGTGAACGTTCGTTCTATCTAATACCTAATTTATTACAAACAACTTTAAAAACAATCGTAAAGATGTCTCGTTTTTTTTTCACGAAATCTTAACATTTTTAAATTATTGTGACCAATATTGCGTTCATTTATTCTAAATATATTATTCCGCAAATAAAAACCTAAATACTCTAATAAAATTCTGATAGGAATTTCCTAACCCGAAATCCCGTAGCAATTGGACCGGCCGGTATCGTCCATATAAATTCCGAAGGAAAATCATCTGCAGAATTCCAATAGTAGAGGCTGGTGTCCAAATTCGTGATATATCGACTGAAACGGCGATCGTCTCCGGCGAGGCGGGTGTTTATGAGATATTTCATAACTTTCATAATTCGTTGGCCATTCATCATATGCAAGTATTATGGAATATAAATTCTTACACTTTAAGTAAACAGTTATAAGTTAGATCATTTTTTCTGTTTATTAATGTTAATTAATGTCTGGCGAGTTAAAAATCCCTAAATAAAATCGAAAAAAAAACTTCGGACACTTAAATAAATATTCATACATGTATAATACAGAAGATAATTGAATCGAAAATCATCATTTGAAATTTAACATTGTAAAGTTCATTTGTTATTATTTTTACGGTACAATGCATATAAACAATGGCATTTGAGAAGGCAATCGTGACATCAACTATATTATCTATATGCAGAAGTGTGAATGTGTTTGTTAAACCTGGGACTGTGCTAATGGCACAAACATCACGAGATAGAAATCACGACAATGCTTTTCACACTTTAATGCTAATTTAAACAAATAGAAGTAAGACAAAAGTTGGCAACTGTTGCTTGCTATATCTGAAAGTTAACGTATGATATACATTGCATTAACGAGTAATTGAAATTCTTCGAAATGCCTGTCAAATCGAGAAGTCACATTAAGCCTGTCGTCCACTAGAGGCGCGCCCTAACTGAATCGCAATTCGAACGCAGGAATGCAATGTAAGTCAGAAATTCGTTTGACGAGCAATGCCTAATTCCTAATGAACGCAGTATCATAGTAAATATAAGTAAGCGATTCGGCGAGCCTAGTGGACGCCAGTCATTAGGCGGGTTTCGTATGAGATATGACCTCCGTAATTCATGACCAATTTAGAAGATATCAAAAGATATGAGAGATACTTAAAGTGATGATCTTCTTCCTTCGAGGATGACCTTAAAATGTTATTGCTGTGCGACAACAATACAATTGCGACACAATAACATATGTACACGTATGACAGGCACACTTATGCTTGTACTGTATGCAAGTATAATATGTCTACTTTATTGCAATGTAAAAATGCATAATCATAAAATAAATGGAAAGAATGTACTTTATTCGTGGCATTAAATAACAATATCGTAAATGTGCCAAGTTTTGTATTAACTTTATAAATTTCACTTTAATGCGGACATAAATAGTCCTTTACGATAAATGAAAAGTTTGAAAAGACGTTAAATAAAAATTAAACTATAAAAGAGTAAAAAGTAATAAAACTTACAATTATTTTACATTCAATGTTGAGTGTGAATATGTTTACGGCTTTAATATGAGTGGGTTAAACGTTCAATATTGTCAATAATGTGTTTTGCTGTAGTCTGCTGAGACATGGTGCGGGCGTCAGTACACGGAACGCGTTCACTTGCTCCATAAACAGGCTTCCGTATTTTTCAATCAGAGAGCTGTCAAAGCGTTCTGACACCCTCATCCCGTCGGCTCGCACTCGCCGAGCACCGAAATTGGTTTTCTACATTCAATCCATACAAAGTTTAATGTTATTCGTTCGCGATATCACTGGGATGCTGCCGATGTTTACCGCCGCGCCAAATCATATTGGATTTACAAACTTTTGTTTGCAGACTTTATTTCATTTCGATGTTAGTTCAGTGTGAAAATTTTATATTAGATATTCTTTTGTCAACTGTTATGATGTTACTGAGCTACTTCAAAATAGTTTACTACTTTCTCCATTACTCATTTAAGTATGCATAAATATTAATGTTGTACTAACGCCAACAAAAATACGAAGCAATCCAAGATGCAAATTAGCATGCTCAAATAAAAAATAGTGAACAAGAACTACTCGAATAGCTAAGCGAGACCGCGAGCGTTTATAAATTGAAGGGCCAGTACCTGCGGCTTAATATACCACCGTTTCTGGTTCATTTCCGGACAGCGCGCGCGGTGCCGGATATTGCTTTTAAGGTTGCACACCACAAACCATGCCGCCACAGAAACGCCCCGCTCGCTTCTATTGCCAGCCACTTTAACACACTAATCTGAAACCTAATTTACCTTAAATCCGATTAAGGCGAGTGAAATTGAATACTCACAAAATTAAATATACACGAAATTAACTTTTCCAATTATTTATAACAGGTGACTAAAATCCGCTTAATCTTCAAGGACCGACCAAGCAGGGCCATCAGTGGGTCTCTAAATACAAATATGTATTCAAAGACCCACTAAAGCCTGACGTCGATCAGAGAAGTATCGAAAACTGAAAAGCGACATTAGCCACCAGTCAGTGGGTCTTTAAAGACATATTAGTATTTAGCGACCCACTGATGGCCCTGCTTGGTGGGTCCTTGAAGACCAAACCTTAAAATCCTACTATCATTTAATGTTACGAACACGACTTAATTTGTTGTTTAATTTAAAAAAAAAGGTGTTAAAAATAATTATAGTAGATTGGTTATAGTGTCATTGAGTTAATATAATGCTGAGTAATGGTAAAACGATTAAAAAAAAACAACTTGAATACTAGGAGCTAATCCGGAAATTAAATTTTCCCTTAAGCTTAAACTTTAATTAACTAACATCACGCGAATGCAATCCAACTGCCCGCGCCCGCCACAATTCTCCCTAACACCGACAACGGGATGAGACACGACAGCCGCTAAGTTTCAACTTCATTTCATCGTTAGATAACAAACTAAACAATCAATTTATATAATTGATTCTTGACTTCATATTCAAAATTGTAGAATCAATTTCATCGAAATAATGGATGATAAAACAATTTTAGAACCACCCCAAGCCAAGGAAATAAACAAACCGCAATCAAACGAGTGTAATTAACAATCCCCTCGATCTCTCCCTCACCACGTACGGACTCCACGGACATTCTGAACAGATATTGCGTTAAGATAGAGCCGTTGTTGTTTGGGGAGCAAAAACATTAATCTACCCGTCATATCACCCCACAGGTGGATACGACGTCTCTACTCCCTTATAACCTCATGTACGTAGCTTAGTAAGTAACATGTGCACAAAGCAATATTAATTAGAGCTGCGGTTCATATCAAACTTTGGACCCTCACTCTATTAAAAAAAACACATAATGCATACTAAATATATAACATACTAAATACTTATAAGCAGACAAAAATATGTTAATTCCTGCCTGCTTATCGCTTTTGTTTTGATTATTTTTAATCCGATGCGACGTTTAGTTTTAAGATGTAGCGCGCGAGCGGCGATACTCGCCTGTTACTCGCAAAGTCGCAAACTCACAATGCATGGAGCTCTAGAGATGTAGATAACAGACGATTCGGAACGCATACACAAACCTTCTTATTCTGAACACAGGCTCCATGTATTGCTAGTCTTGAAACCAATAAATTAAACAAATTCTTGAATTTCACAAAGTAGTGAAATCTTTACAAAAACTTCCAGCGGCATTTTGGAGGGAAAATGAACATACACGTTCTCGATTCTAAATCCCCACACTTACGCACGCTCACGAACGCTGAATGGATAATTTCATGATTTGTTAGCACCACCAATATTACACAATTTTATTACACAAATTTATGAAAACTAATTTTAAGACCGATAACCATATGTGGACCCATATGTCTGCCAAAACAAGTAGCTATTTGAAGTCATTATAAAGATCTGCTAAAGTATTAAATTAATTTTCAAAGACTGCCTACTCGTATTTCTTGAGTGCATGCGGTTTCAATTAACATCAACGACAACTCGCGTTACGTAACCAAATAAACTAATTAATTTTTTATTGCCATGAATAATGTGTTCCATATGAGTTTATAGGCTTGTATTTACGTATAAGTAACAGAAGTACATCACTATAAGTAACGTTTTTTTCAGTTTTAGGCGAAAATGTTTTAGTGTTCTCTACTAACAAAGTTAATTTAATGCATTTCGGCAATTTAGATAATGTAGTTTAACATAAAAAGATTTTGTTTCAAATACATAAATTTACATTCACAATAACATTTCCTCTAAAAAGTTACGAGTTGCCATTTCAACATGTTAATAATAAATAGCTAGTATAAATTTAAGTATTATCGCCTTCAAAATGATTATAAATTATTAATTTTATCTATCTACTTATTATTTTATAAATAAACACACGTTAGTTAATAGGTAAAGATGGAAGATTAGAATACTGCGGCAAATTAAAAATCTTTCCATGCTATAATTATCAATAGTAGAAATCTCTTTATAATTGTGTCATTTCCATTAAGTTAAGTAAGTTTTGTTGTAGATGTGAAACACGTCAGTTGATTATATCGCATAATACAATTGTATTAAAGTTTTCTATACCATAATATTCATTAATAATAACCCTAACGTTTATTACATGTAATTTATTTTAATTAAATTATAATTATTACGCTTCATTGAGTACCTACCAAAATTAACATAAAATGTGTGGTCAATAAAAAGAAAACCATATAAATACTCAAATACGATACAAACACATATAAAAATTTTATTTTTTTCGATGTGAAATCTAACCGTTATTTATAAATAGTATTACTTACACAATTAACATAACAGTTATTACAAATATTGTTAAAGATTCAAAAAAATTATTACAATGTTTTTTCCGTAATTACGTAATATTTTAAAAGAATTGGCATAATTTTGAATACTTGTGAAACAGCTTTTTATTCCTGATTTAAATTACCGCGAAATTAAGTCCGATTAATATATATAATCGGATTTATATTCAAATAAGATGCGTTCTCAATATTAATTATATAATTTATTATTGGATTATTTATTGGAACGTGCCTTAATAAGGTCATGCGCTTTCAAAAGTGCGATTTACGGACTACCTTTTACTACGATGTCTATACCTACAGCAATTATTTCTGGATTTGTCGCTACTCTACATTGAGCGATATGGAGCATCTTTAATAAATTCGTTGTAACTTTGTCGCTTGCATAACAAGAGAAGTGTGCACTGTCAATCTGGATGGTGTACATTCATCTCCTCAAACTGACATAACGGAGGCGACTGCTACCTATAGAAATTTATCTTGTTTCTGTTCATGGACCGCACTCTAATTTAACATCAGGCGGAGTGTTGTCATATGCCGAGATATAATAAAAAAACTAGGCAATATAGACAAGTATCAATACTTAGAAAGTGATACGGATTTATTGCTCCACTAGTTCCAGTGACTGTTGCCGAGCAATTATTGTTAAAAATAAATGCCCATTTAAGCGAATCTTTAGTGGTAATAAATAAGAATCTTTTTGGTTTATGTTCATTGCATTGCGCGTGCGTCGCTTTCATATTGTAAAATGATAAGAGAAATACTTGTTGTTGTTTTCATTATACGAGTATTACTCATAAAAATATTAAATTTTATCGAAATCCCCGCTTTTACAGTTAATTATCATTAAGACATCGTGTATGAAATTATCATAAAGATTGAAACTTAGTATTTAAATGATTCATAATATCTTTTAGATTATCTGCAAATGACTTCATCAACAAATACCTAATTGCAGTAAACACGTTTGTCAGCGTCGTCGTCGTCGCCTCGCCCCCGTTAAGACATTTTGCTTTCGTATTTGTTTACGTGAACATTGTGATATTTGATCTGTGGCAAGCTTGACAAATGTCTTCTTTGAATTGCTAAGTTGTTTTCGCCAGTTTTGTATCGTCTTTAATTTAAAATCAGGTCGGACACCAACTTAACATAAATGTTTATGTCTGAAAAGAAATATGGACATAGCATACATTTTAACAAGGATAATGTTTTATTTATTTAAATTTAGTTGTATTTTATAAAATAACAAATCTACTTTCTAGAATTCAATATTATAAATATTAATAAACAACGACTCACACGAGGATAATCTCGTTTAAATCCTCAGGTTGAGTCAGTAAAAAGTTCACAAGGGCTCTACCCATTACACTTCTTACGCCCGAACGATCTCCTTACTATCCCTTTTAATACGATAATGGGTGTCTCTATCTTTCGTCTGCAGTCACACACGCGACCCTCGTGTGCTAATTGAATTTAAGGAATAAAATCCAATCGCCAAGATTCTTTATTATTCAAGATCCAATTTGGATAAGGCCTGATCGGTCCGCGGAGAGCGGGTCGAGGGGGGTAGTCGAGAATGAAATTGGATTTGTCACTCAAAACATAAGGCTTCTTAAATGTAATAAAATATTATAACTTTGTATAAGAAATAATTTTATCAGATTATAATTTTAGATTTAATTGTCAAACTCAATTTGGTTTGTTAATTAAAACTCATGAAATATTGTTATGTAGATTAGTAGTAGTAGTAAATATAGATTATGCAAACTCTTGCTTAATGGAAATGTGAAATAATATGCAATTTGTCATAAGTTACCGCGAAATAGCAACTGGGGTTGATTCCGAGATAGTGGTAATGACAGGTCGCTATCGCGGGAAAACAGGCATGACACGAGGGTGGCACAGTTGCACAACCCTTTCCCATGCAGACATTATCATAAAATAATTGGTGACCAACTAGTTCAAATGAAACTTGTTTAATTAATACAGGTCAGTCATAGCGGCTGTTAAATTATGAATAAAAACGGTCATTTGTAGCGAAAAACATGCATTACAAGAACTAAATTTATTAAAATAGATATAGGTACGGCTAATGTGCGGGAATATTCATTGATAAGCATTGTTAAAATTGTTTTTCCGACCCTCAACTAATAAACAAACGCAGCACACCCACCGCGTGTGTTTCACGTGATATGAAGAGTTAAATCGAATGTAAATAACTTTGTATGTGCACTGAAGGGTGCATATTTGATATGGGGGCGATTGTTGTTTATGAAATTGATATTACAAACGTTATTTTATTAATACGCATACTTACCTATATTAAAAAAGAAATATATATTGAAAAGATTAATTTATTCAAAATCGTAGTAGGTATTAAATAACGACAGGTTATCCGATCGCTATCATGTAAGACAGATGGACATGAATTTACTTTACTCTTTACGCTCCAATTAGCATATTGTAAATTAATTATAATGATCCTTATCTATTAAACATGAAACCGATGTAAATGTTTAACTCTGTTCTAGATTTTTTGTGCATGTGCGTGTAATAAATAATTGATTATTTTTGTGGTTTAATAAATTGTGTGCGGTTTTATTCAATGTTCATTCCACATATAAACTATTTTTATAGTTACACAGCTTGTCGAATATTTTAAAGGTTTAGAATTATGTATAAAATATTTAGATACAAGCACATACAACGGTCAATCGTATTGACTACCGGCTCGAAATTGATAAGTGAACAGTTGAATACGAAACGATGGCTGAAAGCGCGGAAATTAAATAGCCGCCCATATCCGGCCAGTGAAGTGTGTCGAACGCTTTCGCAGTCGCATCAGCAAACGCTGCACGCTATGCTCCTATATCGCGGACACAAATAATGCATTTCCATGTTTAGTTTTTAATAATACATAAACAGGGTTACATGATACCCTGTACTATGGGTATCAAGACAAGGACAACACAAGCGTACAAATAACACCCAGACCTAAAACAAACACTTAGTTTTTTTAAAATAAAAATAAATATTTGTCGGGACCAGGAATGGAACCCTGGACCTTCGCGTAAGATTATATTTGTATATTACAACAGGTTTTGTTGCATTAGAATGTAAATATCAACAATAATATTATGAGATACATATACATATAACAGGATGAAACCATCGTATGCGACACGCTTTTCCTAATTGTGTAAGTCAGTCACTCTCAAGTAGTACCTAAGCCTCGTTGAATTTGCACACTCACTAACAATGAAATCATGTCAGAGTCTGCAAGAACTCCCCCTTTATTCTCCGACTTTGTAAGTATTGAGTTGTTAATTAAATTCGCACAATATAATCGTTGCAGTGAGTTTCATGGAATTTCCGTCATTAACTTTATTAAGGTAGAGGCGGTTTCTGATTGCCATTTGTTGAAAGTCGATGTACTTCTTGTTTAATTACAACAATAGTGGCCCCTAATGAGAGTTTGCGCTAATAAGCACTGCAGAATGTAATCAACATGCCTCGACGCTCTAATGAGTCGAGTTCCTGGCAAAAACAACCAACGTCGACATTTTACAAGAGATTAATTAGCCATTCTAACAGGTACGGCCGGAAATCACCAACAATATATTTAGGTGACACGACTTTGTATTATAGATAGATAATTTAAATCCAACCTCAATTGATTGATAAGTAAAGTTAAACGCATTAAATGGTTATGACACTCATCCCATAAGTACTCATACGTCATGATTTCTTAATCATTTTTTTTGTAAATTCGTGTCAGCTAGAACGCTAAAGTTATTAAAATTAACGACCTCAGGTTAACAGCCTTTAATGTTTGATTTATTTCATTAAATCGTGTATACCATTAAAACTTAACGAGTAGGAAACCGAGAAAATAACTAACCCAATTTTCTTTTACCGGGAAATCATTAAAAGTCTTAAAAGGGTCTTTTCATATATTTTACCCGGGAGCGTACGTGCAAATAAACACATTTTTACATACTCGAACAAACAATTCCCTTAACGAGGCGGGCTGGTAACGAGTCGCCCAGCGGCCGCACACCCGCCGCACGCCCGTCACCGCCCGCTCTCCGCTACTTCACTCGCTAATTGGAAGGATACGCCGGAAATGTGTCTCGTTACACGCGGCGCCTACCTGTCCCGCACTAACGACAACCCTGATATATTACACCAAATATATTCAAATTGACAGCAACCTGATCTAGACCAATCATCCGTAACGGTCGGAAAAACATGAAATCATTTTCAAATTTTTGTCGCTTATATTGCTGATCAGGTGGGTGTACTTAAAGCGCTACTGTTGAATTAATTAGCGTTATCGGAAGGTCTTTGAAAATTCGATAAGATCGGGCATTGATCGATTTCTTATCTGAAGTGTAAATGACTGATAACAAATAGCAATTTATAAATTAATTCTTTATAAAGATAATTGTTAGCTCATAGCGTCATAAAATTGAAACTCAAATTACATTTTTAAATAATGCTAAGAATTATACAAACTAGAAAACTAAAAAAGAAAAAATAAATAAAAGAAAAACTAAGTACTTAATTGAAATAAATTTTATACAATTAGTTTATTTAAAATAAAACAAGTAAATTAATTGCTTCATTTGATATGTTTTAAAAGGATCAACAATGAACCATCTCATTTTTAATTTATAATGGTTTTGTGCGGGCGACGCATATATGCTTAACTCACAGATTACATACGTTAATCTTTCAAGACTTATGACAATATAAAACTGTGTAATCTAAATTAAATTACACTGACCTATCATCGTAATATCATGACTTTAAAATTATATAAAACAACATTGTCGTTATCAGTTTTAGTGTTCGACTTAGAGTTAATTTTATTAATGGTAAAGTACACATAGACATATTTATATACCACGAATATAACACGTGGTACTTAATTTATCTATTAATTAATTAAATAGGTACAATAATCATTAATAGTTTCATTAATTTCACTAATTAATTTTTCACCGCACGTGTATATAATAAGGTATGTATAACGTCAGATATAATCTGATCTAAAACCCTGCCAATTAACGAAGACTACAAAATACGTCAAATTCCCTCGTAATTGTTGAGAATATTACGGCAGTGAACTTAATTGTTCTAGACTTAATTAATTAAGCTTTTGTTTGAAACTAACAGCAAAGTGTAGAGTTGGCAATTCTAAATTGGATTTTGTAATTACCTTATCCTCCCCTTTATACCAAAACTGTCTATTTTCAATTAAAGATGGAGCTTCGTTAATGGAATCAATTATGATAGCCATTGGCATATAAGGCGTATATTGTGCTCTAAATTTTTATAGTTTTATAATTACTTTTAGACATGTAGCGTGTGTTGCCGTGTGTGTGTGTGACGATTTATTTATACTAATAGAGAAAAATACTCAAGATTGTTTGATCACCTAGAGCGTTTTGATTTTCATAATTAAAGTGTATTGTTTTTTGTGTTACATTAATTTTAATAATAATCTTTCCGCAATTAAACCTTTAATGTAGAAAGGAAAATGCCCATTGGTCTAAGAGAAATGGTCCACATTTTTTTTTTCTAGAGTTTGTCGATGATTTTGACACCAATCAGTTTTAATTTTTTCATCCGGGTTATTGAGTAATTAGACTATTTCTTTCTGATGCAATATTTGAGGTAATTATTATATTAAATGCTTTAATAATTGATGATTTCTTGTTTTTTATGTAATTAAACATTGTCTATTGATTAGTAAACGATGTGTTGACATAATTGAAATAAATAAATGAAAAAATAAGATATTATTTTAGAATATTGTTTTGTTAACAAACCATTAGATATCAAGTCAGTTTAAAATGTGCAAATGAACATGTAATTAATAGTAACTTAACTAGATCGTGAACTATACAAAGCGTATGTATTTTAAATAAACAGTATATATAAATATAAATAATAAAATGTCTGATATGAAATTACGTGCGTTATCGGGAAGTGGAACATCAGAATCTTTTATTTATAAAACAAATGTTATGAACACAAAATGGAACTAATTAGTAAAACTATGAAGAAAGATTTAGTATTGCGCAAATACTAATTATTTTAATGAACCATTCGCTCATAATAACAATTACATTATGATATCATAATGTAAACAAAATAAAAACAGAAAGATTCACCTAATTAAAGTCTATTATTTAAACACAGAAAAACATGTAATCTTTGTTAAATATATGCTATTTTATATAATTAAACGTAAAGAGTACACGAAATTATATAATTTGAGTATATTTTTAAGCTCGATAACACCTACGCAAATTTGATGAATGGTAGGCAGACCGCCTTGTAACACCTGTAAAGTGATCGTCATGACTCGCTTCGGGATTAACTTGGAAGTAGCCAGTTATAAAGGGAGGAGTATGCCCTGTCAACCAGAAAAGTGTAGTCATCCCATCAAGCCGTTACATAAAAAACCCAACAAGTTTTTTTATTGCTCGGCATAATTATGACAACACTCCGCCTGATAATAAGTTAGTATAGAGAGCGGACCATGAACGGAAACAATTGCAACTACAGAGAAATTTTTGCAGATAGAGTCGCCTCCGCTATGCCGGCTTGAGGAAGATTAGTCACCTTCAGTGCACCATCCAAGTTGACTGTCCATTCACCTCTCGTTACTTCCAAACTGATCCCGAAACGCGACTTGGTTACTTCATGGATGTCAGTCGAATTTGAAAGTGGTGGTACCACCCCATAACCATCATCAGTTTACCTGTTACTCTTAAGATCGATATTAACTGGAATTAGGTATTTTTTGTAAGTATTTTTATTTTATTTGACTTCATAAAAAAAATGTTTGGTCTAGGAGAATATTAGTTCTACGGATAGGTTTCTAATGTGATTGAAAGCAAATAATTGCTTTGTAAATAGAAAAGTCCGCCTTTTAGACAGGAGAGCAATATCTTAGGAACTTGCAGTATAATTTCTATCTACCCTTTTAGCGTAAGATATCAATTGCGATAGTATATAAATATCTATATTTTTTATGGTATAATTTACAGAACAGACAAAATGAAATTATATTGTCTGTTCTATAAGTTAATTAATCTCTACAGTAAAATTACGACCACTCTTAGATTAATAAAGTTTAAGGCACTTATCTTGTACTTAATCATATTTATTTAGGACTTCCCAATAGATTATAAACAAGGTGATTACCTTAATAACACTAATTTAAGAGTAATTACGTTTTTTATAGCAGCTCGGCATGCGACTACGCCGCAACAGCTACTACAGAGACATGTCTGCAGGTAGCAGTCACCCCCCCTATGCCGGTTTGAAAAGGTGAAGTTAAGTGCACTATTCCCTCAATATACAAGATTTTGATTCTTTGTTTTCTGATATTAATAGTTATGCCTATTAGAGACGGCAGTCTGAGCTAATGACAATTTTCAGTCTGCCTACCACTCTTAAACCACGTAGATACTTTGTTCGATATATAAATTGGATCTATAAAAAACATATTATTATTATGACAATAATATATATATTTTTTATAATCGATTTATTTACGTTTAGGAAACTGTCGATATAAATAAATTAAATAATAACTTTTGTGGTTTTTTATTAATGTATAATTGAAACATGTTTATTTCGTTTTTGATACGCCATATATGCCATATACGCCAAAATAACAACAATAACAATAAATTACGCTTTTGTTTTAATGGTCTCCAATGATGGTAATTAATGCGACTTTGTTTATTATTATAGACAATAAAATTTTCACACACTTTAGTATCTCGATGTAACTGTTCATAAGTTTCGTTCTTAATTAACTAATTAATCGTATCTCTTATAATACCGCAGTTAAATTATACTTTAGCTAATTAAAGATATTGTACGGTGATGACAAGCAGCAATCTTTCTGAAGAGAATAGATAATTAAATAAATTGATTAATTACTCTTCCCATTTTTCATTACTTCATACAACATAAACATTAAGTAACTTACCTTTAAATAAATATTGTTACGGAAATTATCCTGAATAATAGAGTTTTATAGTCACTTCCACTGTATTTAGTTCTAAAAGTTTAATTAATTTCTTCAACCACAGTCACATACAATTTTCATCAAAGTTAATTAATTAATTAAACACAACAATTACTGATAACCGAAACTAAAATTAATTAATTGAAATTTATATTTAAGTCAGTATTAACACAACTGCTTTACCAGTGAGACTGATTAGCTTCGTAATTATTAAATAAATACAGCACTGAGCCGGTATTTTAGTGAGGTAGGTCTCGACGATCGTATGCTCGAGCAAAGTTTGCCGCTGCGGTGTCACAGTGAGGCACGTACAACCGAGTCGAGAACTGCGCGCGGAATGAGCTGCTACGAGGCAATGTGGGCGCCCGAGAGGGTGGCACCGGAACGCGGGGAGGACAACACTCTAATATAATGACGGGGGTCGGAACGCTTTAATACTCTAATTGAAAAAGTATACTCTGACAACAGCTTTTAAGTGTTATTAGAGTCCGAACCGATTTTAAAAATATATTAAGATGTGGACATAAAATATATTTTCGTTTCAAAATTAGATTATATTGTTTTATCTCTACAATGAAATTAATATTATCTTTAAAAAAAAGTGTTACAAAATAGTTAACATAGTTTATTATTTTGCAAAAAATAGTGTGAATACCCTGTAAAGGTAAAAATATCACAAACACCACTTTCGTAGTTGATTTCGGCCTAAATTCAATTCCACCCTTTTCTTCGTTCTCGTTCCAGTAGGAAACCAATCTTCTTTACATTTTCTCGCCGACAAATTTATACTCCTCCACACGTCCTCCCTAACAGGAGTCGGTCGCCCTGTCTGGTGAGGGTGTGAGTCTCGGAGGTGCGTAAATTATTAAGTAACGTGGCCGGTCAGCGGTCGTCCGCAAAGAAACGTTAAGTCGTCCGAGTGTCCGTTCGGAAGTCTCGCGACATCGGACCTCGATCTGAGAATTTAATTTTCACGGCCTCCCATCCCCGACGATATTGTCCGCCCAGTATTTCATTACGGCTCCAGCTTTTCTATTAATAAATCACTCTTCGCCAGCTCCGTTTAATTACGTCCTGGATCCGACCAGCATCTGATTACATTTTCATCGAACATCTAATTAGAAGTGCAATGAGTGAATAAGTGAGTGAGTGAGCGGAAACAGAGACTGTATTCTTTGTTCGAGAGTTATTACACTCACCTCCTATATTACACACGTACGCAACTTCCGTGGGGTAAGTTCGAAATGAACGAACTTTGATTAAAATCGACCGCCCGCAATTCCAGTTTAGAACCATGTATACGTTTTCGATGTTTTATAATTGAGTTCTTTAAAAGTGAGTGGTAAACTTGTACAAGCAGCAATTTTTCTTTAATTTAAAGTTAAGCGTTTCAATTCTGGGAAATTATATTATTGAAGTATAGCAATGGTGTCACGATCGCAACACATCCGGGTGGAGATTCGCGGTTCGACACAGAGAGGTTGAGGCGAGACCTTTTTTAATTTCCTGGCATACGGTACAGGCGCGGGCGGCCAACGCGGGCAGCGAGCCCGTTTAAGTTATTGCCACGGTTAACGAGAATACGCCGTTGTGTGCCGACGAAATTGAAGGATTTACTCCGCGTCCCTCCTTTATTAAACGTATTGCGCGCTCCGTTCCGTCAATGTGTGAGTGCATGTGTCCGTGTACGTACGAGGCCGAAATTACATTTCACATGAGTCGTAATAACAAGGGCGGGCGTAAATCACGAGCGATATTAGTTTCTCTTCTTACGAATGACATTTCTGAGGACAATTTCACGATTAACATTTAGAATGTCTCTCCCGAGTTGGAGTAAATAAAATTAAAGTCCCAGGTGTAGAGTAATTAATAGCTGTTCATATTTGAAATTATCATTTTGTTGCAGCAAAGACAGACAGATCAGTCGGGCTGTCGGGTAGCGGCGGGCGCCCGAGAGCACCCGGCCGTCAAGACGCAATATCACCGGACTTCCTGTGAGTTAAGCGTTCAAAGTTTCGCAATATACGCGAGCCGAGCCCGTCTTTTATTAAAAACTATTCCACATTTTTAATTAAAACTTGTTCTCATACTAAAACTTTATTTAAGCAATAAAGGAGGCGCAATTAGTGGCGCTGTCCCCGCAGGCGACTTCGCCTACTTTTACTTCGGTTTAATGAGTGTTTTTTAATAAAGCCGGACTGCAGCAAGTTTATTAATTTAGTTTAACTCGTGTCACGGCACCACACCCTGTGTTCCCGCCTTCTGCGCTCCTGCCTCCTCTACACGACGGGCCATACTTTTTAATTTAACAAGTTGTAAGCGTAGACAATATTGAAAGCTTATTGGACGTTGGAAAATTAAAGTTAATATAAAATATCTACATCGTATTTTATGACAATGCCTTGAAATAACAAATGAAATATATTTCATAATATGTATTAGATATAGAGAATAAATAATATATCTAATGGTAGAAAAGTTCAAAATACCATAAAAGTAATCCAACTAGTAATACATTTATTTGTGTCAAAGCTGCCAATGTTTTCTGAAACGTACATTGCGAATCCAAAGTAAGGATCGTTGTCAGGCTGCGAACTAAAAGCTTGAATGACGTGAGACCCCTCTCGTGCGGGACGAGGTGCTCCGAACCTCCCGTCCCCCAAAGCCCTCTCTCCAAGTATTCCGGCCATAATTACATTCCCGTGTCTGACAAATGGAGAATCGGTGTTGATTTGTGTTTAGCCAAGTCCGTGAGTCCACGCGACCACTCGCCGCTCTATGTGTGAGTGAAACAGACTCGGTCATCAGCTGCCAACACTTGTCCTTCTCGGGAACTACAACTAGAATTTACTTAGACTTATCTAAATATTTTCGTATTATGATTATTCCTTCATTCAATCTATACCCACACATTTAATGTTTCATGGTATAGGTTGTGTTAATATGTTGTAGTGCAGATGTAAGTGCTGTCTAAAAATAAAGTAGCTTAGCTTGGCTTAGTGTAGAAGTGACATTTCGACGTAGTAGTGCAAGGTAATTGCGCGCATATCGAAGTGAAAAACGAAGCGCCCGTCGCGGCTAGTCTAAAAGCTTTATACCAGATCGGATCAGCACACGGGTTTTCCATTACCAAGTTCTTTCTAGCCACACTTTGATACCGTTGAGTTTGTACATGCATGCAATCCGCAATTACATTTTGTACTTTGTATTTTAAAATATATTGCAAATAGAATAAAAAACTTGTGTTGTGAAAAACCAAGATTTTGTTTTGTGCGCATGCAAAAACTGAAAATACAGTTATTAATCAGTTCTAAGTTAAAAGAAGACTAGCCATAATCTATGGAATGTAATGTTAACACCAAGGACCAAACGTAGAACATCGGGGAGTTGACGGCCGATCATATATTACGGGCCACGGTCGCTCGTTTATTTCCAAGTCCGGACGTTCCTACACCCGCGAATATTGGCCTGCGCTAACAATGTGCGTCTTTATAAGTTTTTAACGAGCTCGGTCGGTATAAATTATGTTAGTGGCGGGCAGTGGGTCTCGTTATCTCGCTAACGGCGCACTAGCGGAAGCTTAATGTTGCACGAGCTTTATTGTAGCTACTTATTCTTGGACTCAACTAGTCGCAGTCACATGTACCCCTATCGTATCTAAATATATATGCCATGAATTTATTTGTATATATACTTATATTATAAACAAATAACTAGAAAACTGATGATGGTTATTAGTCCAGTCTGTCGTCCTGGGGTGGTATCACTGCTATCGAATTTACACCCGTGAAGTGACCTTGTCTCGTGTCGGGAACAGTTTCGAATACGTAGCCAGGTATAACGAGAGGAGTGTTAACTGTCTGTATGATACATATTCGTCTCCTCAAGCCGGCATAGCGGAGGCGACCTCTGCCTGTAGAGATTTCTCTGTAGTTGTTTCCGTTCTTGGACCGCAATCTAAGCTTGTTTACATTAGGCGGGGTGTTGTCATGTGCCGAGCTACAATATGTTTTTTTAAATAAATAATACTTCAGCTAAAAAGGTAAGGATCGACTTGAGATATGAACAGACAAAAATAAATCACTATTATTCTAATTTTTTAATATAAATTCAACTACGTAAAGTCCGTTTGCAAACTTTCTTTTGCTGGCAAAACAAGTTAGCATGTCTAGTCTAATATTATCATTTGTGAGTGATAATTAATGTAGTGGGAACGCAATTAAATTAACTGCAATTAGAGAAACGACCGCTTGAGTTACACATTAAATTGCTTTTATCTACAAATTTATTTCCTTAGTAATGTTCTTAGAAATAAATTTATCTTAATTAGGAGAGCTATTAGTGTCAATATTATTTTATAGTCTTATTTGAGAACAACTATTTATAGTAATTTGCTTTCAATAATTATTTTCTTTAATCTGCAAAAAAAATTCAGGCAAATGAGATTGCAACAATTTACGTAGGGGCCGTAAACGCAGGGTAATAGTTAGGGCGTTAACGAGCTAACACAAGCGGAGGCCGAGAGTTGACCGTCACTACACGCGAACCAACTTGTTATAAGTAGACCATTTGTAACGACCCGAGACTTGGTCTGCCCTGGAACTATGCCTCCCTTTTGTTATTTTAAAGGATTTACTTTTATAATATTATTACTTCGTTTTAGAGCGGTCTAGCGGTAAGACGCGTGAACTCACGATCGATGAGACCCATGTTCGAACCTCGCTAATTCTAACCGGTACCAATGTAACTTTGTTATATGTACTTTGGTCGCTCAGTGCCTATGGGTACTATTAAAGAGTGGTAGGCAGACTGATGATGGTTATTTGTCCATTCTGCCACCCGTGAAGTGACCTTGTCGTGTTTGAAAGTAGGCAGGTATAACGGGAGGAGTGTGCACTGTCAATCTAAATGGTACATGTTCGTCTCCTCAAGCCGGCATATTGGAGGCAACTGCTGCCCGCACAGGTTTCTCTATAGTAGCAGTTGTTTCCACTCTAGCTTTACATCAGGCGGAGCAAAAAATAATAATATTGCAATATTGTTTTTGATTATACTACATTAAAATATTTTATACACTCGATACAGTAGGTTTATTATGATTAGTTGTGCCACGGATAAAAAAAAATCCAAACGTTCAAATTAAAATAAACAAAACTAACAAAATAGGCCGCATTAAATATTTTAATTTCATTAAAGCATATTTCAATTTACACATCTAAACATCTAACTGTGGCAAAGATTCACAAGCGAATACGAAAGCTCCAGTACTTATTGACTGCGTTATCATCTCGCAATCGAATGACTTTGTAAGGAATTTGAGTATTGGCACAATGGGCTGTAAATGGGACTACAAAATTATTGAATACCGATAGATATTGATAAAATATTTAGAGAAAAATCTTTTTTATGCTTATATTTATTTGTGGCTGAGACTACCGAGTGACCAAAGTACATAATATAACATTGGTACCGCGAGATTTCAACACGGAGTTTATCGACCGCTCATATGAATAATTTTCACATAAAACAAATTATAAAGATGCTCAAATAATAAAGAAAATAAATTTCTAATTTGACAAGTAACAATAAACTTTAGTGATAATACGGAAACAATTAAGGGCGGCTGAAAGTTAATAAGTAATGTAGTAATTGGGTACCAGGGCCGCATTCAGTCGGACTGCTATTTAACTCTTAATGACAGGACCCACGGGAACGACACGAGTAAACGTTACAAAGTATAATGTAATTTTACTAACAGTTTTACCCCTATATATTCACGTTTACACGTGGATAATAAAGGAGGTATGAAGACTTATGATGGTGAAGTGATGGTGGCGATCAGCTTAAAAATGGTCTCAAGCCAACATTGCGGAAGTGACTTCTGCCTACAGACATTTCTTTGTTGTAGCAGTTATCTACACTCCTGAATTACACTCTATTTTAATATCAGACAAAGGGCAGTGGCAAGAAAACTTTGATTCAAAATTGAAATTATTTTTTTATCCTTATTATAAATAAGAATTTACTTAATACGACATTATCGGATTATAAATTAATTTATATTTCTAGTGATTATTATTCGTCATTAATTGAAAATGTAATTACTGGCTACGTCCCTGTTTTCAGCAGTAAGTATGAAGCTAAATGAAGGTTGCCCCTCACCATGCAATTAGTGTTCCGCAAAATTAATAAAGAACTCCCTTAATTCATCCCTTAATAAATGAAATTCTTAATGTGTTTTGGTTAGAATGGGAACGCATTTCACTATACTTACTGTGGCAACATCGTTAAGGAAGTTGATATTTTACAGTGAAGGTCAGCCCACATACGCTTTTCATACTTACTACGTATAGTTTCATATTACAAATGTTATTGTAATTATCTGGATCGCCCCTAATAGGGAATTGTGTTGTTTTTAATTTAATTGTGATCCGGCATATGACCGTACTCCGCTCGATGAAGCTAAAGTGCAATCCATGAGCTGCAGGCTACTCCAAACTAATACCTCAACGCGACCTCATCACTTCACGTCACCTCTTCTTTACTTCGCTTCAACTTGTACCTATGGCAAAGCTAAAATGGCCTGTATTTTACGGGATTTGAACACGGATCTCCAAGTCCACGCCTTCAATCATTAAACCACGGCTACTTTAAGTTAGAGTGCGATGCATGATCGAATATACTATTAACATTTAATTAATTCAGTTATTATACTTGATAATATTTTTTTAATTCAATACAGTGTATATTTTGAAAAATTAATAATTAAAAAGCCTACTTCGCCATTTTTCTCGTTCTGAGATTTAAAGTCGGTTCGTTAGTCGACCGTCTTTGATTAAAAACGGTAATTAATATTACGAGTTTCTTACTCAGCATCTAATCAAGCAGTTAATGAGGATTGGACAAGAGCCTCCCTCAGTACCCACACTGCTTCCACTTCAATATTTAATTCAACTAAATGTTTTGTCTATTTTTATTTCATTTTAATTACCTTTACACTGATAACTATTATGAAAGAGATAAAGTTAAGTATTTTATTAATTATAATATGAATAAATAATAATAAATATTTATATACAATTCTCTGATTCCGAACTATAACACCCTGTACTATGGGTATTTTTAATAATATCATATTTGTATTATAAATAGTCGTTTAAATCGGGAATTCAATCCTAGACCTCCGCGTAAAAGACTGGCGCGTTAACCACTGCACCTTCGCTAATTACAGTATACAAATGAATGTTTAAAAAAAAATAGTTTACTGATACATTAAAAAAGAGACTGTATCATTTACAAACAAATATAAATCCATGTTAGTTTTGAAAAGCAGTTATTTTAGGGACGGGCGGAGTAACAAATCAATATTTGGTGGTAAGTGCTTTTTCGTGCAATGGAGAAGCTTTTATCTGGACAACGGACGTCGAATAGCAACACAAACAGTCGAAGGACACCAACATTCACTTTAACCAAAACGCTATCACAACTATGGAGAGTCTTTTCAGACTTCGTAGTATTCGTTACAAGTTATAAAGCTTTTACCTTGTTATTGTGACATGTGCTGTTTTAACTTTTTTATTTTTTATCCATTTTTGGTCTAGTAACTACATTTATGCAAGTAAAACGTCACAATGTATTTTTCTCAAAAATTTTTGAGAACGGAGATTCATTTTAAATTAAAAAAAAATTATCATTTACGACCATAACAATAAATAGATTAGAAAAAATCAACACGCGCTCAACAGCCTGATCTGAGATGACGATCTAACGCATGCCCTCCGCTATGCGCGCTGATGTTCTGACCACTAAACTGCGTAACTAGCTTTACGTGATCATGTTGAAATTTCTCTATTTTATCATTCCATCAGCAGCTCTTCAGCTAGGTTGACGCCATAAATATTACTGGAATTTTTTACCATAATTGATATTATCAAGTTCTACTTTCCTCTTAAGTTTGTTGCTAATGTGTAACCACAATTTTTTCTGTTCAATTTTCATCATAATTAAATAACAATAAGGGTGTTGAATGATGTAAACCGAGTAATGCAACTAAATTAGGCCGCCATGCGTTAGTTGTCAAACATATGTTGATTACATTACATATGGGTTTGATTACTATTTTTTTAAGTTTAATTAACTTTAGCAAGTGAGGTTTAACGAGTACGGACTAAGTGGAAGTTTACCGCAAGCGTTAATTATTATCTGAGAGGAGTGCTCTTTGTTTAGTTGCCAACTCTAAATTAGTTTTCGAAATGGATCATTCGCACCCTCCCTGCCACCCCCGTTCCTCTCAAACCGCCCTCCTAACACCCGCTCTCTGTAATTGGAATGTTTCGAGATGACATTCTCATGCCGCTAACTAATAAGTTAACAAGAAACCGAGTAGCGATTGTACACCTATCACAATCACATATACTCGTATGTATTGTTAATAACATAATAAGCGTTATAATTAATTCACACATCTCTCTGTACATATATTCCTCACGAACAATACACATACATATAACAAGCTATTGAGTGTCTTCTAACTAAGTTTTATACAACTTAAACAAAAATTAAACATTGTCTATCAATAAAAAACTTGATAGGATAAAGATGATTATTACCGACAACCGTCCCAGAGTAGTCCCAATACTATGGTTACCCGAAACAGATAATTTTCTTAATAATAATAATATATTTATAACATATTAATAAATTTTACAATAAAAATATATTGTTTCTACTGAGAATCGAACTTGAGGCGTAAAGATTGATGCGGGCACGGACCACTGCACCACAGAGGCTGTCGAGTATCAAACTGGCCGCTGCATGGCTCTCATATCAAGTCGGCATAGCGGAGGCGGCTGTTACCTGGTGTGTATATTAGTCAGCTTACTATAAAAATATCTCTAAAAATAATCTTAATATCCATTAATGTAATACAAGCAATGTATGTAAGAGCTCGTTTACAATTCTCATTACGTTTATATGTGGGCGGGACTCATTTAATTTTGTTCTCATCTACTTATGTAAGTGGAGTAAAAACAGCTTTAGATTCTGTCCGCGAGCTTTTACCGCGACTACAAACTTCCATTAAGCGAAATATTTTAATTAAATCACTCTCCGAAGTAAGTTAGCACCACCCGTTCGATCCGCAGAAGCGTGAATTTCCGCCATTAGTTATCACAGCCAATTACTATCAACTATATTACCCATTAACATCAGAAAATATTATACCATATTTTTATATATCATATGAAAAAACTTTGCTCTGTTTGAAATTAAAACTTTAAACTATCACAGAGGGTCAATTATGAGTTTACATTTACGCTATCACGGCGTTAAGTGAGATCTCTCCACATATCAGACAATATTGTTTTGATAACTAAGATTTAAAAAAAAATTAAGTAAAGCATTCGGAACGTAGAAATATGCTGAAAAGAATACTTAGAAATAGGGATTTCTTTGCCTCAACATGGTGGGTGTGTTGCGCTGTATTTACGAATACAATTAACCTATTTCGTATAATCGTATTTACAATTTACCTGCCCGAAAGCTTGTTTAGCACAACGCCATACAAGTGTTGACACGAATAAGTATTCGGAAATACGCCACCCAGACCGCGATGAGCTTCTTTAGCTCTTAGCATTTGGGGTAACACCACCACGTGTACCAATCATGCTAGCTATGCTACTGGTTGTCAACCGGTGCACACTCCTCTAGTTATACCCCGCTACCTCCAAGCTGATCCCGAAACCTGAAAAATTAAGTATTTACTACATAACAAAGGCATGTTATTGTTAACTAGTAAATGTTTGTACAAGTTTGTTGATTGAAATCAGCCGCGTCTTTGCTTAAACGGATAATCTCCAGCTGTCAGCCGTTAATGCATTTTAGAGTACGTAATTTGAACGGTGGAGATCAGTGGTAATTAACAGCCGCAATTAAGGCTAAGTGATTATTAGTAACGTCGCGTCGCATAGTCCCCAGGAGAGCGCTTGTAACTCTTTTTTGACCGTTTTGTCTCATATTGATATAGGCAATGGGTGTTGAAAGTTAATTAATCCCACTTTTATAAAATAAACTATTAATATACTTGTCCAGTTAGCTCTAAAATAAAACCGAAGTCAAAATGTGCTTACATAATGTAAACCGAAGCCTTTTAAAACCCAAAAAATATAAAAAATAAAACCTTTTTGCGCGTCGCTAAAATACATCTATATTTTACAAAACCTTTTATTTGGGTTAAATTTTTTTTGTAAATAGAAATGTAAATAATTGAAAGGAGAAAGAACACACCCGGGAGTAGTGTTAAGCCAATCCGTCAGTACAATTTTGTGCGAGCTCCAACTAAGTATGTGTCCCGACTTGAAGAACCCGAAGGCTCGGGGTAATGTATTCCCATACATACATAAGTGAAAACATTTTAAGAAGCTCCACGGACCGGGCTGCAGCACCCCGGGGGTTAGGGCCTAAAAGCACTATCTCAGAGCCAAAGCTTTACAAGTCTTCTCGAATTCAACTTACTTTGCTCCGTAGAGGTGCCCGAACGGATATATTATAGAGTAACGAACTGAATTTGATATTTAAACATACTATTTCATTCTATTAAATTAAAAGTGTTTATGTAAATTCTTTAAATATTATAAGAAGTCATGTCGTGTTGCATAACAGGATATTTTAGTTAATTTTTAAAGTTGGTAAGTGTCTATTTTGTAAAAAAAAAAAAGATCTAAACTATTTAATTTCTGTATACAAATTGGTAACGAATTCTAGATCAAATATCATTCCGTAATGTTTTATAAGTACCAGGGAGAGAGATTTTCATATGACATGTCATCGATATTCTATAAGGTTAATTGGATTCCGACTCGTTTATTAGAAATATAATTTAGAAATATATGTTTCATATCGTTTTTTTAAAACTCAGTCAAATTATATAATAGAACAATTTAAAATACATACATTTAAAGTTTAAACTAATGGAATTCAGTTTATTTGGTAGATAAATAGAGTAAAAGACTTGACTATAAGCTACATAAAATGTGACATTCTATAGTATTGTCAGGAGTACCGACAAACGTGGTGTCATATAAAATAAATTGAAAAGTTTTGGAGTTTAATTCCGTCGCATAGAGCCTCCCGCGCCGCGCCTCTTCGCAGCACCGTAGCGGAAGCGAATCTCGATGTTTTGTAATGGAGCTTTTTAAAATGGAAGTCGAACTTTTGTCAGACACTTTTAGCAGCGACGGCGATACATTTAAGCTTTTTAACTTTCCCACTCCGGTAATGTATCCTGCTTCTTTCTACATTTGCTTTAGAGGTGCTGCATATATTTTTTATTTAAGTACCTACTCGACTTTTTTATTCACGTGACACAGTCCCCCGTCGTTTGCAGTAATCCTTCCAAAGAGCCTTTCTATCCGAGTAGTCGTCTTTTTTCATGTTCGGCAGCAGGGTAAACATTTTGCCTACGATCCATTAAGTAAATGCACTCAAGCCGCCACTCGGCACTGCATTAATATTGCATTTCTACTCCCCTCCCAACAGCACTAGCTTCCATCTCTTAAATGGACATTACCTACATAAATAAATATAGATAATACTATTGAGATTGCTGTATATTGTTACCTACATGTAAGACGTATTTATGTAAAGAGGTATTTCAGTGTTAATGCAAATGAAATATAAATTGAATAAGTATCTATATGAAATTAGAATTATTCACACTTTGTATAGTACAAACGGTACAATTTATTTACAATAGAATTTTGTGTCAATATTAAAACGCGACACGACGTGCATGAGACTGCACAACGTCCCGAGGCATCTGTACCTGTGAGCGAATTACGCCAATCTCTCTAAATCAATAAATGTTTGTAGCTAATGTAAGCGCTTAACGAGCCGCGAGCGGGACTCCTGAGCGGATCGGGCAAATGGAGTGCTTCATGCATAATGTAGCACAATCTGAGTGTTGTTTTGAAGAGCGTTCTGAATTTGTTATTTTCGTCACACCAGGTAAGACCTTCTCATGAAACATTAAACGGGATATCAATGCGTCAAACAGGCTTACTGATACTCAATGATACGTGGTAACATTTACATTTAATTAAGAACTGCGACATCCTACTCATCATAAATTATAATTATAATTTTAAATAAAACATATGATAAATAACTTTAAATAATCTGATAAACTCAATTAAAAATATATTTAAAAAATGTAAACGAAACACAAACAAGTTTTCAGAGCTTAATGGAATCACTTTCAGATTTGGTTGCGAGCCAACTTCTAAGGAAAACGCTTTCAAAGCACACACTTTGTTTAACTAGGTCCTGCACATACCTTACCGTGACAAGTGAACGGGTACGGTCGGATATTCTATTTAAACTTAGATGTGGCTGACTTAAATCATTCAGTAAAAAAGGTCTTAGGAAAAATGTATTTTAAAAAATTACTTCACTATATTGTCGTAAAGTTCCTTTTCATGTAAACCGCACTCACTCTGACCAGAACCGTCCACGCACTTTAATAAATTACGGGCAAATACATCAACGTGAGCGCCTTTATGAAATAAATAAACGTGCCTCGGTATACGTAACGTAATTTTATTAAATGATAACAGTAGATAACCAGCACCTCAGAATTAATTAATCCACTCAGAGATTGCATCTAGGCGCCACCGAGTACCCCCTCAGTCCTCGGCCCACCCGGGGTCGATCCGTTTCCAGCCACTTTAACTTCACGCGGCACGCTCTAGCTTCCGTTTTAATTACAAAATTAATTCAAAATGTAATTAAAGTTAACAATAAGGCGGCAAACAATTGAAGTTATTTATGTTAGTTTATGCTTTATAGCGCAAATAGCTTCGTTGCTAATGCGAATTACTCGAGTTGAATGCGTTTTCATAATTTGTTTTGTATTGCGGTAAAACTTTAAATTACCTACAAATTGATGTTTAAAAATATAGCATCTGACCACAGTCCACCTGAGCTTGAGTGCAGCGAGCGGATGCGCGTGCTCATAAGCGGAAGAAAACTGTTATTATTGAGAATTTTCTGCAGGCACGGTTACATCATCTATGCAGTTTTTATGATACTAGTGTGCACCGGCTCCTAGTTGCTATGACAGACTTCTTTCGTTATAACCGGCTATTTCTTAAAATACACAAAAAGGACGACAAATCGGGCTAAAAACCACCATCAGTTTCTCTACCACTTTTTATACACATAATAAAGCGTTAATAAAACCATTTTCATAAAAAATATGTTTCCAAAAAGTGTGGAATATTTATTTTTACTCAAGTTATAGTGTCCATTAACATTATTAGTAGAGCGCTTTGCGTGATTGACACTGCTAACTGAATGCGCCATTATTTTCATTGTTGCTAATGGAAATCTGAGCTATAATTAACACTTCGTCGAAACAGTTTAATTAATGTTCAAGAGATGTATGCTAATGCATGGATCAGATCTAATGGCGTCGGAGAGTGCCGTTCAACTAGCCATGACCACGTCCAACAAAAGTGCTCTCTACAAATCTGACACTAAAAGCTTTTATAGCACCAGACTATAATGCCGTCGCTTTATCGAAATCAGTTAATAGCTTTGCCTAAAACATAATAACACTTTTAAAATGTTAATTATAGTAAGTATCTGTAGTTAACTTCTATGATTAAAAAGCTTTATAGTATTTCCAAATTTAACTTTTATTATGATTCTGAAACATTATTTTTTCATATTAACGCGTCACTAAACTAGACTCCAATCCAGAGGCATCAGTCGCTCCACTATACCGGCTTGAGGAGAGTGCACCATCTAGGTTGAAAGTGCACACTCCTCTCGTTATAACTGGCTACTGCAAAGGCGATTCCGAAACACAAGTTGTTCACTATAAAAGAAGAGGGCACTGTCGATTTGCTTAGTGCACATTCGTCTCCTCAATCCGGCATAGTGGAGCTGCGAAAATTTCTCTGTGAGAGCAGTTGTTATTATTCATAGACCGGAAATTAGCTTACACCAGGCAGAGCGTTGTCATATGTCAACTTGCTAGAAAAAGAAATATGTACCTGTATATTTTAACTAGTTTTTTGGGCGCGCTTCGCGGCGCTGAAAAAGTTTTTTTTCGGGTAGTTTTGAAAAAAAAAATTTTTTTGAAAAAACAAATTATGGATTTCGATATTAGAGGGCATTCCCTACGACTTTTGTTCCGGCACTTGTGCCCTATCTCGTTCCGTTTCCGAGATATCGGCGTCGCTTCCGGTCCAGAGTCCGCTTCCGGTCAAAGTCGAGGTTTTCCCGAGGTCCCGGGACCGCCCTCTACACTCCCCAAAAAGAATCACCCCTCTGACCCCCCGGCAAGTGCTTTATTATATATGTCAGTGAGTCAGTCAGTGAGTGGTAATCGAGCTGTATATAATATAATGTACCTGTATATTTTAACTAGTTTTTTGGGCGCGCTTCGCGGCGCTGAAAAAGTTTTTTTTCGGGTAGTTTTAAAAAAAAATTTTTTTTGAAAAAACAAAGTTTGGATTTCGATATTAGAGGGCATTCCCTACAACCTTTGTTTAGGGAGTTCGGCCCTATCTCGTTCCGTTTCCGAGATATCGGCATCACTTCCGGTCCAGAGTCCGCTTCCGGTCAAAGTCGAGGTTTTCCCGGGGTCACGGGACCGCCCCCTACACGCCCCAAAAAGAATCATCTCTCTAACCCCCCGGCAAGTGCTTCATAATATATGTCAGTGAGTCAGTCAGTGAGTGGTAATCGAGCTGTATATAATATAATACTTAATAATCCATTTAGTCTATTTAATTATTTCCATAAGACGCAAGTCCTGCGTTATATTTTCTTATAATGCAACGAGTTTTCTTCGGTAGTTTGAGGTACGGGGGTGATTCAATCCAGCTAGCTCATCCACTCAACACCGCTATACAGGCAATAAAGCTGTGTTGAAAAGCACTTAACGGGATTGATTCAGACCATTTACCATTCTTAAAACAAACACAAAAACCGTTCCATTACGCCAAATTATAAAACCTTTTAGTAAATCGAACGAAGAAGGGATATGATTTAGGTGAAATTCGAATGGGTTGAGGTTTAAAACCATCTTTTACGGGGTATTCGACCTTTATTCTAAAATTGCCTTGTTTTATTCAAAGTTCAAAGTATGTAGTGACAGATTTAATTCTTAGATAAGGAAGGATATAGAGAAGGACCGGCTTCATGGTTCGACAAATTATTCATATTTTTATTAGATAACTTTTAGTTTATCCTTTAGCACCCTGAAGTCAGAAATCAGTGTATTGAAACTGTGAGGCGCAAAAACTTGGAGCAATCTTTTTTCATTGCCTTACACCAACCCTTTTTTCCGTGGGGGAAATCTTTGATAGATGCCTCGCCGTCTCGAGAAAGACGACGAGGTTATGACGGACTCCCCGGTACTCCCCAATACCGATAACACGACTAAAAACCCCACGGTGTTCCTCTATACGTCATATGGTGAGGTCACGGGCACGTTTTTGCATTCATCCGCGACTCCACCGACGCTTTCAGCCAAGTAAGTGAACGGCAGTCCAACCCCGAGACTACCGTTCTTGGCTCGGGGCGAAGGAGATAACGCTTGGTACCCCAATACCGCCTCCGCCCCCGCGTTGAAGGGTGGTCTCTCACTCAGGTCTTCTCTCAAAGCAGAGTGTGACCCGATGGGAGACCAGCAACTCCAACAGTGCCTCCCATACGATACTATCACTCACGGCCAAAGGACCGCGAGCCACGGGGCTTTACTCTAATCCTCCAAAATAGCACCAACCAGTAGCACCTACTCTTATAATAACATATGCTTTCAGATATTGTTGAAGTTGGCAAAGAAGAGGAAACTGCACAACGTTAAAATCTTAAAATTACTCCTAGAAGACGGAAAAAGATGCAAGATAAAAATTACAAGATGTTCTTATAGTTAGAGCTCCGCATCTATTTTTGTGACCGGCAATAGAACCGAGTGCTAACCACCATTTTTTAATTTCGGGCATATCTCTGGATCGAGATGACTTGCAATGGTCAAAGTTTGCAAGAGGTGTGTATAGGACCATATCTACCGATATTATCTAAACGACGGAGCACACAAACTGGCTGCACTTCAAAGCCACCCCCTCCCGGGAAGTTGTCGGGAAATCAAAAAACTCTGACTGATATAGCAGACGGTTCCATTGCCTGTCATAAAAATGTATGGGGAACTCTAGTTATTACTACTCCCATTTTGTAAATATAAATACAGAAGTTATTTTTAAAAGGTTTTTATTTCTGATCCACGTAACCTCTAATAACTAAAAGCCAGCCAATTTTGTTTGCCAATAACGAAAAAATTCTATCGACAGGTTTTTTTTACATGACCACTCCCTAGTTCCTGAATACAAACGTACCGTCTATTCTAATCGTACTCCGTCGTCCATGACATGTCCGTGAGTAAATGGCATGAAGCGCCAACTGCTTTTCTCGAATGGAACCCCTCTTCGGAATAAATATTTTTTAAATATCTATTTTTAATTGATTATCGATGACCAGTTAATAAAGAAAGCAAAAAATTGGATGAACATGATGTTATTGTTTAAGCTCTCAAACCTATTAGAACGATCACCGACCAGTAGTCATATTTTTATATTATTTTAGTACAATGTAATATGTTTGTCCACTGTGACAAACAACTGGAATTTATCACATTTTTTTTATAATTTCATATTTTACATTCATATAAAATATTTTTAAAATTGTATTATTAACACGTAAAAATATTTAAAATATTGCAAATAATTCTGTTCGAGAAAGAGAGGTTCACCAAAAAAGATTTAGTTATATTTTGATCATCCATATAATACTCATTATTTGTAATCTTTGGCATTTCCCTCTTTCCTCGTTCTTTCACAAAGAACACACAGACAATATAGCTTTAGGGAGTTTTGGCGCCATCTTGAAGCGTCAGGTTACCTGTTTTGAATTATTTTCCTAAACTTGTGTTTCTTCGAGTGTTAATGTGTAATAATGGTGGAGTATTAACCATTAAGTGTTCGTGAATGTGTGTGAGTGTGGGCAAACAATTCAAAAGAAGAGAACATCTGTTTCCATTTTCCCTCCAAAACTACCTAGGAAGTTTCAGTAAAGATTCTACCACTTTACTGGAATATTTTTTGACATGACTGAGACTTGATCGGACTGTTTGGTGTGATGAATGAATGACTCGTGATGCACAATGTTATTAACTTGATGCGAAAATATTTACTTTGACACTGGCAAATTCTTATAACGCCATATGAAACAAAAAAAAAATATAGCTATACTCTTTGGCCTCTTTGTTTTTGTTTCACCTGTGTTTTACTGTGATTTAATTTGTTGAAACATTGTGTAAAATTACTATTTAAGTGAATTAAAATAAGAAAATATTAGTGTTTAATTACATAGGAGCCTAGGATGCCTACTACTCGAAAAAAGGTGATAAAAACATCGTATAAAGACGCCGACAGCGAACTTGATGAATCTGGGGACTTTAGTGATTCTGGGTCCGATGCATATATATCTGAGCATTCAGAATCTACTGAAGGCGGCGTGGAAGGTGCTGCTTCTTCGGAGGACGACTTCACGGAAAACCCAAACACAAAGCGATCTAAAGCGAGAAGGCTACCGGCGAAAAAAGGCTCCTTTGCAAAAAATTTCATTAACAAAATTAATAAGCAGAGAGAAGTAGAGAGTGATGAAGAGGTTAAAGATGCTCCTGCATTCTCTGTTAAAGATTTAACTGAAGCTGACAAGTTGCTACCTTCTATTTTAAACCTCTCTGAAAGTGGTATGTATTTTTGATAAGTAACTTAAGAGGACGAAGCAAAGGTTTGATTTCTACATCAGCTGATGTGTGTACATTTTACTGTACATTTTTTCTTATTCACTATATTTATACATTAATAAAACTCTGGCATTTGAATTTTAAAATGTTATAAAATTTAAATACAAACCTTAATACCTTACAAGTATTAAACTTATATGGTAGCACCCGTTATATAGTGAAGGATGTGTTAAGAATTAACACTGAAAAACAAGAGTACAAGATTTTTTTTTGTTTCCAGACAGTAGTGATGATGAACAACCGTCAACATCTAAAAGTTTCCAAGATACTAGTAATAAAGTAGAAAAAGAATCAGATGAAAGCGAAGAGGAAGCACCGACAGAATATAAAGATGTAGGTATTCATTACTAATAATGCCTGCAGGCAGTGACTACCCTTTTTATGCTGGCTTGCGAACGTGCACTATCCAGGTTGAAAAGACACACTCCTCTCGTTATACAGTACGTTGTTAACATCCAGACTGATCCAGAAATGTGACTGATTATTATTTATGAATTACAGGTGTGGTGTAAGAATTTGTTAGAAAACAGTGAGGAAGTGGCAAAACAAACATTTGAAAAATTACAAGAACACGCTAAAACAATTGAAGAAACCAAGTCAACTTTAAAACAATATAATCTTAAGAAAGCCAAAGAAGAAACAAATGTTACAGATTTATTAGCACAGGGTGAAGAAGTGCCATCTATAGGAACTAAAAAGAAAAATAGGAAAATAAAAAATGAGAGTGAGTCTGAAGTTGAAGATTGGGAAGAAGTCAAAGGTAGTTGGAAGTATATTCATTATGCAAAAAATATATAAAATTATATTAATAATATCTACTACCTATTTATTAATTTTTTTCAAAGGATTGTTTTTTTTTAGAATCAAAACCGCTACCTCGGCATGGCATTCAACTTGTAGTAGATTTTCCTGATGCATCACAAAAGAAAAGGAAAGCTCTCGATGTAGAGATGATGATGAGGAGAAAAATAAACAGAGTGAAGAAAGAATATCAAGTTTACATGCACAAGGTTCATGTTTTGTGCTGGCTTGGTCACGGAAATTATATAAACAAAGTTATAAATGACAGGAAAGTTATGTCCGCTGTATTGTTATTAGTTCCGTCAATGAAATGTTATCCTGGTGAAAGAACAGATATTAAATATATAGAACAACTTACAGAGTGGTATAGGAATAAATTCACATTTAAGCAAGATAAACATGAAGATAAGTTTAAACC
Organism: Tinea pellionella; assembly: GCA_948150575.1. Lineage (NCBI taxonomy): Eukaryota > Metazoa > Arthropoda > Insecta > Lepidoptera > Tineidae > Tinea > Tinea pellionella. The sequence continues at coordinate 4,701,586 of OX411247.1, read as the reverse complement.
TAAGCCATATTCGTTACCAAATACTTTAATATCAGAAATCACATCTAAAGTGATTACCACAAAAAGGAATTTGGTTTTCATATATGTCTGCCTGTTACGAGCGATTGGAATTCAGTGCAGGGTGATGTTGAATTTCATTACCCTACCTTTAAAACCTCCAGCTTCTGAATTGTGCTCATTATCAACTAAAGACAGAAATGCTGAGAAGAGCAAATCAAATACAAAGGCAGTTGATACTAAAAAAGGTTTATTATGTAAAAAAGAAAAAACTTGTAAGAGCAGATCTGGTAAAATTCCCCAATTAGATGGTAATTGTGATGACTCAAGCGACAGTGAATTTGAGAATATCATGCAAGTTGATGGTAATGACGATACTAATAAGAAAAAAATACCTCCCAAAACAAAAGTTACGGCTAACTCTGGAGGGGAGAATAATAAGAAAGATTCAGTATCTAGACATACTAGAACAGCAAATGAAAAAGTAAGTAAAATGAAAAATGAAATAGAAACTGCTAAGGCTCAAAATAAATCTCAGTCTAAGAAAAAAAACAATACTAAAGTGGAGGAGAACACAATATCTAAAAATACAAGAATTTCAAAACAAAATCTGAACTTAGAAAATAAAGGTGAAACATCTAAGACTCAAACCAAAACATCTGAGTCAAAGAAAAGGACTGAAATAAACAAGGAGCAAAGTGAAGATGTGTCTCCACCAAAAACTAGAAGATTACTCAGAACTCCAAAAGAAAAAAAGACTGGATCTTCTCAATCAATCGATACACAACCTTCCAAAATATTAAGTGGTACAAGAAAAAAGACACCAGTAATTGTTGAACCAAAATCTGACAATGATCAAGCCATTAAAGACAAATTAAATGTAGAATCATCGAGAAAGAGAAGTGTTAGCCCAAGGAAAACTAGGTCTGTGAAAAAAGTAGACGAGACAACCTCTATCCCAAAAATTATTGTCACACCAGAAGATGAAAATGTCTCTAGTAAATACTTTGAAAATTCAAAAGAACAGAAAGTGATTGTAAAAAATAAACTCAGCTTGTCTAGAAAACGATCCCGTACAGCAAATATTGCATCAGATATGAGTGAACCTGAAGTTAAAAAAGTACAAAGTAAGACAAGAACGAAAAGCGCACCAGGATCTTCTATTAGTAAATATTTTGCAAAAAAAGATAAGGATGAGGATAGTTTAAGAATAAGTCACAGAGATCTTGTAATAGCTAATAAATCAACACCCTCTGTCAATCAAGAAATTAAATTTGAAGAGAATATGAAAGAAAAGCCAAAAAAGAAGACAAGTAAGATGTTTCATATTTAAATGTAATCGCCGTACCATAACCAAAGTATAATGACACCCTGCAGACATTTGTGGCACCTATCGCCTCCACTCATGGATCATATTTCAATTTAATCGCAGGAGAAGTTGGAATACATGCTGGCCCACTATAAAAAAAAACATTCAAAAACCATCATAAATTACAGGCCTTGTAATAATATTTTATTATTTTACAGTTGTGAAAAATTCCAGTGATGGCAAAACTATGGCAAAAAATGATAAGTTATTATCACGACCAGACAGTGATGATGATTTTAAACCTCCGAAATCTGGTAAAATTGATAGGAGAGTACTGTCACCAGATATTTCTGTCACTAAAGAAACAAAGAAAAAAAGCATAGATGTTTGGTGTGAAGTTTATATTGAAGAATTGGAACAGTGGGTAGCTGTTGACATTCTCAGTGGAAAAGTACATTGTACCAAAAGTATTTATGTGAGTAAATTAAAATTAATTATTATGCTACACCCAAACTTTTAAAATTCAATTATAGCTTACTTTCGAATGTCTCTTCCAGGAGAATGCGACACATCCAGTCGCATATGTCGTAGGATGGAATAACAATAACCACCTAAAAGATCTCACCCGTCGTTATGTGCCTCATTGGAATACAGTAACAAGAAAATTAAGAGCTGAACCATCATGGTGGGAAAAAGCTATAAAACCTTGGTTAGCACCTCTCACTCCACTCGAAAGAGAAGAGAATGAACAATTAGATAGAATGCAGCTTGAAGCCCCGTTACCCAAAACTATTAATGAGTAAGTTTTTTTACTAGTCCTAGATGTTTTTTATGGTAGCTGCATATGACAACACTCTACTACTCTATGATTTACCATGTGGTGGTTGTACTACCCTGGGATGACGGACTGAGCCTATTAATCCATCATCAGTCTGCCATCACCCCATCATATGACTGGCTTGACTTTTATTAACATTACAGATACAAAAATCATCCGTTGTATGCTCTGAAGCGCCATTTACTTAAATTTGAGGCTCTTTATCCGCCTAATGCTGCAACTCTTGGTTTCATCCGTGGAGAGGCAGTATACGCTAGGGATTGTGTTTACATTTGTCGTTCACGTGACACTTGGCTCAAGGAAGCTAAAGTTGTGAAAATGGGAGAGAAACCTTATAAAATTGTTAAAGCGAGACCCAAATGGGATAAGGTATGCATTATACAATATTGAACCATCAAAAATAATAAATTAAGTTTGCATTATATTATTTGTTTATATTTTAGCTCTCAAATAAGGTAATAACTGACCAGCCTCTTGAAGTATTTGGTCCGTGGCAAGTGCAGCCGTATGAACCACCAACTGCAGAGAATGGTATTGTGCCTCGAAATGCTTACGGGAATGTTGAATTGTTTAAAGCATGCATGTTGCCTAAAGGAACTGTTCATATACAATGTAAGTACTACTTGCTTTGCTACAACTGGGCACTTGTGTGGACGAACTTCTGTAGGCTATACTTTTCTATTAATATTTTCAGTGCCTGGACTTAACAAAATAGCCCGAAAATTATGTATAGATTGTGCACCAGCCATGACTGGATTTGACTTCAATGGTGGCTATACTCATCCAGTATTTGATGGATTTGTTGTTTGTCAAGAGTTTGAAGAAGTCATTCGGGATGCTTATGTTGTTGTAAGTTTTTTAAATTTTATTAGAAAGCAATTGGATCTGGTACAGTGACCAGGGTGGAGTAGTATTGTCGTAGATGGGGATGTCCTAAGATACCTCTATCAGTCTGATTGGCCTAATGACAAGAAGGTTCAAGTGATAACTGCGCATGAGAGGCTATAATTATGATTGGAGAAGTCATTGAGATTGATGATTGGTTTAATTATGTACAATGAATATTTCCTAATATTTTTAACAGGAACAAAAAGAACAAGAAAGAAAGGAGAGAGAGAAAATAGAACAAAGAGTTTACGGAAATTGGAAAAAATTAATCAAAGGCCTACTTATTCGCGAACGTTTGAAAGATAAGTATGGATTTGAGGATCCGCCTCCAAAAGCAACAAAGAAATCGAGTGGACCCCGATTTCTTGCTAAAAAGAAGTGTTGAATATTAGATGTAAGAAAATGTAGGCATTTTGTCTGCGAAACCTTTGTACCTCGATATAGCTAAAAGCTGTTGGCCAATTTGATTAATTTCTGAAGCGAGTAAAGTACGACTGCTTGCCACAGAAATCGTGAAATTATGCATGAAAGTCACTATTTTTATTCACAAATGTTGTAATTGAAATATTTTTAGAATTGTGTTTTGAATGTTTCCAATATTTTAACGTTACCTGAAAATCTATTGTGTATTTAATTATGTTGTTTTAATTAATAATTACTCATTGATAAATAATCTTTTCAAATATTTAATATTGAAATAAATATTTTTTTAACATAATATTTGTTTATAATTGATTATGCCTAAGGCTTCTCGCGTGGAGAGGGATTCGATGTAAAATAATAAAATAACCGAGTTTTATAGTATTTCTTTAATAAAAACTGTAACAATTACTGTCGATAAGTATCATAAAAATAATTGCAATAAGCTGTCTTAAATTATAATTTACAGTGCTTTATATTATAATAATCATTGTTATATTAAAGCAGTACGAAAGCGATACAATCGGTTATAACTAGCATTAGCTTATTGCTGTCAATTGATAATATTATTAAAGTAAAAATTATGTACAAAAACTTTAGTATATAAAAATATGTATAAGACACTTCAGATCTCAAAAACGAGAGCTGGTCGGTCGAAAGATAGCAGTAAAGAACTGCTACCCTATACGCGTTTACAGGATAGTATAAAATATCTTCACATAAAAAAGGTGGTATATTCATGTGTAACATCACAATGCCGTAATTTTTTTTTTATATTTTTTAATTTTTTTATACCTTAATTTCTATGTCTTACTTCTACAATAAGTCTATTCGTTACAAACTAAATATTTTATGACGAATTTATAAACTAAGGGCTCAGACACATTCATCACTTTGTACACAATATGAAAGGAATGTAACCTTTAATTTATATTTCGTATCATAAAATATAGACACGCAAATACTATCAATCAATAGTCTCAATGGTCAACATCAACCATTATTAAATCCAGTTTAATGAATGGTATGATTATTTACAAAATGGCAGTTAAGTGCAGTTTGCAAAGATGAATCGAATAATTTTGTTTATTGCTGCCTCTCACACTGAGTCTTCTAGTTTAGATCGTAATTTGTACAATATTAATTTCCTTGCTTTGGAAATATTTAAAAGAAACTAAGCCATTGTTAATGTGCCTGCGCCCATACCGAATCCTACACCCTTAGGTCCGAAGTTCCTGCCATAACATCCACGGCAGTAGATTTCACCATTCGGTCCATCATTTAGGTTAGTTGAATCCTGAAAATAGCACAAAAATATAAAGATTACATTACATATGCCTCGTTTCTAATACATATTTTCATTCAATTAAATTGAACCTATTGATGACAAATTAAATCATCACATCACTACAACTGTCAATTTGACGTTACGACTTTCCCAGATCGGCAGGGTTATTGTGTATCATTCGCAGATATTTTGCAGACAGCGACAGCTGCGCGACAGCCGCGCGAACGATTGCTAATCGCTATAAAAATTCGTATTATGTACGGCTATTGCTCTGCTGTCGTCTGCTTCTTGTCAAATGCACTTTTAGCAATGAAATCAGCGCCACTAGCGATTAATTAGCAATAGGTGGAACTAAGGTGGGAATGTCAAGTGTTTTCTTTATAATGGTGCTTCGTCGGTGTTTTAAAATGATGTGACCAAATTAGTAAAAAAAAACATTCTCAAGTGGGTGTCGAACGGCATTTGAGAGCCAACTTTTCAAACTATAAAGTCTGCTTGCAACAAATAACCTAAGTAAGTATAACAAGTTACTTTTGTTTAGTAGGTTATGGCTTATAGGTTATAAAAATCTATTACAATTATTGTAATTCTTTTAGTTTACAATGGAGCATGATACATCCAACTGACATCTACAAGGACTCTTAGACTACTTGGCGATGCATCTAGCATTAGCTACGGGGTTGGTCTTGGTGGAAGATCAAAGGAAAACATAGAACGAAATCAGCCAAAAATTAAATGCCCATGGTTCTGGTGAATCTAAAAATGGACAGCAGTGGAAACAAGTGAGTGACCTCTATAGTATTATGTAAGTCTATTCACCGAATCTATCGCTTTTTAAAAAACATACAAATCCTAATTAATCAATTCTAATTTTGTAGTGACGAGCTGATTGACGTAGATCCAAATTTATGGCCGCAACAAAATACTGGGATGATATTGGCATAAGGTTGTGGGCTTTCCGCCCAAGGAGTCGGTGACAGACCAGAAGATAGTATCATTTGAGAAGCCACCGTGCTTAGGGACACTCAACTGTACGTGCCTGTTTTTGTAAGAAAGTATGGGCCACAGTCCATACGTTGATATTTCTAAAAACTTTGTGTTTTGACAATAAATTAGTAAAACAAAAATGGTAGTTTTCTTTATATAAATGGTATAAACCATAAATGAAAAAAATTTATTACATATACCTACATACATACACTTTGTTTTTATTTTACAATATATACATATAACTAAACTTGATATTTAATTACTGTTACACATAGATCGAGTTCAAATTTAGGTATATACACCAAAACATTTAAGGCATATGACTTCATTTAACTATATTAAAATTACACAAAACAAAAGCTTATTCATTTTATCACTCACAAAGATGATCTATTAACAACTATGCACGACAACTTTGTGTAAGTACTGGGAGCTGTGCCTGTTGACAATGTTATGCAACACAGCATACACGTTAATGGGTGTTATAATGCAGTGTACCCAGTACCAGCAGACATCACCGATGGCCTTTTAACATTTATATGCAACGCAGTGTTCCTTGTCAGCTGATAGTATTTATAAAATTGATAGTGGTCACTCCATAGGTCTTGTCTGGTCTCATATAATACGCTGTAAACAACTCGCTCGCTCTGTTTCCCGCTTCAAATCTCTCCAGAATGAGCCACGCACGAGCCATAACTAAAATAATACTTAACCTAAAAAAATAACACAATCACGCTCATTAGAATGTTGACATAACTTTTAATGTAATTTATCACAATGCTACACTGTTTTAAAGCATAACTCACTTTAAATATTATCCAAAACACTATGTTCGAACACTAACAATAGGTAAGCAACAAGGGCAGAGGTTGTTGCGTTTTGACAGATCAAATTGTCTGCCGATTGCTGTCGCATTGCTACCGATCGTCTTACATAATACGAATTTTTTCGCACACAAAGGACTTTGATGCACTTTTAGTTCCCCGATTGCTCTGTAGTGGCGCCACTATCGCTTATCGCGCTGTGGCGTTGCTGTTGCTAATATGTAATACCAAATTGATGTTTGACAGCGATTATTGTACAATTTACGCCTGTCGCATTGCTTATGCAAGATACACAATAGCCCCGTCGATCTTTTCAGTTATTTTGCTTTTTTACCGAATGCAGCTATAGTCGTACTTATAATTAGATAGACAACAATGACATTTGAAGGGATGCCGAGTTTTGGAAAAAAATAAATAGTGTTGTAATTTTGTGACCCAGCTTTTAATTGAAAATTCAATTAACTTTATATTTTATATATTTTTCTGTTCGTTGTTTATGACTGGCTTGGCAAATACTCATATGAATTCGTACACGCAATTGCGAGCGAAGGAATACGATTGAACATTTCAATAGAATGGATATAAATTTTGATAATTGATAAAAAAGGGATATACGATTTTTTTTACACAAAGTTTCGCAATGTATGCCAGTCGATAGAGCGCAGTGTTATAATGAAATTATCTTAGTACTTTTTTTCTCTAAAGTAATTACTTACTGAGATAAAAAAAAAGTAATTTTAAGACAATTCAATTAATCAATTAAAGTATTCGTGTCACAACACTTTACTTCTAACCTGGCAACATTATGGAGGCGTGGTGTATGTTTCGAGTTGTCAATTTGTCTATCTAATTATAAATACGACTATAGTTTATTTTCTTTTAAAATGATTAACGTGAAGCAGTTTTTAATTCCTATAATTACGCTTTCATTCTTAACTATAAGCGTATCGTCAGAATTCTCCACAGAAGACTGTGCTTCACTTGGATTCATCAAAGCTAACCTACTATGCTCTTCTTGTGATCAACTCCAAGGATTTGGTTTAGATCAACTCATATCGCATTGTAAAGAGTGTTGTCATGAAGATACTTCTACATCTAACGAGAAAAAGTACGCCCGAGCGATTTTGGAAGTGTGTACGTGTAAATTCCCGGCTTATCCCCAAATCCAAGCATTTGTAAAAAGTGACCGACCAGCCAAGTTTCCAAATCTACAGATTAAGTACGTCCGTGGACTGGATCCTATTATTAAACTTTTGGATAAGGATGGAATTGTTAGAGATACAGTAGCTATAGAAAAATGGAATACAGATTCTGTGGAGGAGTTTTTGAAAACACATTTAGAAAACCATGATGATGAGGATGATCGTCATTATTTGAAAACTAACCAGTTATAATTTTAAGAATAATAATTATTATAATTAAATATTAAACTTTATCTTTTATTTAATATTTATGAATTTATTAATATCTCTCAACCAACGGTAGTAATTTCTATACTTACTAGAGATCTATGACAGTCTGCGCACGAGAAGCACCGTTTGTGCCATGTGCCGTTCTTGGAGTGCATTTGTTCAGCAGCATATACTGGGAATCCACATCGTGGGCATCCCTGTCCTTTAGCGGCTTTTTGTCCAGTGAAAGGCATTTGTTCTGTGCTGTTAGAAAAATAATATACACTCTTCTACATCCTTTCATTTTTTCCTTTAGCAGACTAATACAATAAAGTTTTAGTTTCAGTACTTTTATAAATTTATTTAATTTAATTATTAATGATAGAATTAAATATTTTTTTACTTATGTTTGTTTTTGTTCAATTTTCATCATAAATAAATAATAATTTTTATACTTACTATGTAATTTGGGGTTCGGCATCGGTTGACACAAGAGTGGGAGTGTGGCCATAACCAAATCCTTTGGGTCCAAAAAGCTTGCCATAGCAGGCACGGCAATGGATCTCCTTGTCAGGGCCGTCACAAGCCAACATCGAGTCTAATGGTCGGTGACACTCCGCACAGTTGAAGCATTTCTTGTGCCACATCTTTAAACAATAAAATAATAAACAGTAACTATTATATGTAAATTATAAATAAACGTAATTCAAATTAACTATTTAATTTATGTTCCCTCTGATTATATCTTGCGCCTGTGCTTATTCTACTAAATATATGTTTAGAACTCTTATTAGACCTGACGTGTAGGTCGGTGACATCAACTTTGCTGGGCCTCTTTCATTTCCCAGTCTAAAAACATTGGGCAGACTGGATAAATAGTCACGCATAGGAAAATAAATACGTATAACTAAACTTTTAACAATAAGTCTCAGCATGTGACAACACTCCGCCTGATGCAAAGCTAGAGTACGGTCCATGAATGGAAACAACTGCTGCTACAGAGAAATCTGTGCGGGCAGCAGTCGCCTCCACTATGCCGGCTTGAGGAGACGAGCATGTACCATCTAGATTAACAGTGCACACTCCTCTCGTTATATATGGCTTCTTTCAAACTATTCGACAAAGTCACTTCACGCGTGTTACATTCGAAAGTGGTGGTTACCATTAACAGTCTGCCTACTCTGCCTACCACTCTTTAGCTAATAACCTACCGTTCCTTTAGCTAATTGTTGTTCAGCAGCGAACACCATACCGCCGCAACGGGGACATCCTTGACCCTTTGGGGCCTTGATTGAGGTGGTATCGGGGTTGTAGAAAGGTCGGCTGGCAGAAATTTCTTCCTCGCTAAAAACATCATAAATGATAAGTTTTATGGTTCATAGACAAGTTCAAATGTGATTTTTTTTTATATTGTAGCTTTGCATATGACAACACTCCGCCTGACGTAAAGCTAGAGTGCGGTCTATGAATGGAAACGACTACTACAGAGAAATAAAAATCTACAGACGATAGTCGCCTCCTCTATGCCGGCTCGAGGAGTCAAATATACACCACGGTGCACACTGCTTTCGTTATACCTGGCTATTTCCAAACTGTTCCCGAAACTAGACAATGTCACCTCACGGATGTAATATTCGAAAGTGGTGGTACTGTCCCAGGACGGCAAACTGAGCTAATAACCATGATCAGTCTGTCTACCACTCTATTATTATTTTTTATTTTCATTTGTTTTTTTAAATTTAATTTAAATTCGTTAACAAAATAACTGAAAATTTAATCATGTGCAAACTATGTTGACGGCATCGGCACGTATAGCGGAAGACATGATTTCGATTCCAACCTCAGCTCAGGCTGTTATTTGCGTGTTGATTTTATTTATTCAATTTATTGATAAACCAAATGTAGCACAAGTAAACGATTAAAGAATAACCGATAATATAAATATCCAGTTTTAAATTAATAACTTACGATAAACCATCAGTTTGAAGGAAGCCAGAACCGCAGGCAAAACCATAACCGTGAGGTCCCCACTTCTTGCCGTAGCATGTCTTGCAATACACTTCGCCGTCAGGTCCGTCACACGCGATGATGGAGTCCAACGTCTTAGTGCAGTCTCGGCACTTGAAACATTTGCGATGCCATTCGCGACCCTTGGCCAAAACTTGTTCAGCGGCGAACACAACACCACCGCAGCGAGGACAGCCTTTACCAGGTGGCGCTTTAATCGATGCTGTATCTATCAGCGTAGTCTTGGGTGCTTGGTCACTGTTGGCATTTATCGATACTAGATATAGCGTTTTGATAACGACAGAGTATATATATCTAATGCATGCAAAACATACTGGTACAATTTAATCATAATTAACAAAATATGAGTAAAATCTACAATTAAAATAACATTTCCTCTTAAGTAATAAGGAAAGTGAACTAGATAAGGTTCAGAGTATTTCTTGTGCCTCGTTACGCCGATATTAAAATTAGTTTGTTCGGCAACGGGTGAGTTCTATTTTAGCGTTGGCACTGAGCCATCTGTAGTTTGTATTATAAGCTGTTTTTATGAAAGTGACTATGGGATGGAAATAACCCGAATCTCTTGTAACTTGAGACGTTGAAGGAACGTAAAAATTCCCTTGGAAATGAAACTCTAATGGTAGTCTAAATCCACAATAACGAAATCTTAATTAGATGCGATGATATAAGTAGATTAGTACATGACTTAATAAAATCTATACAAAATATAACGCTTGCTGAAGCAGTCTACAAGCTTAATAAATTAGTGTTTTAGTATTTAAAAGTATGTGCGTTAGTCCTATAGACGACGCAGACAAGGGACACCTGCACACAACAAGTATACCTTTGCCACTCCATGTCCTTTATATCACACATAAGTCCCAAAGATGACATTCCTGAGTGACCTATCCCTCTAGGACCAAATCTCTGTGCGTAGCATCCTACAGCGAAAGCAGATAAAGCGACATTAAATATTAACCAAATACATTTGAGGAGATCACAGTTTACGTTTAATAAAGTTATAGATGAACATTCAGGTTTCTGTGTTCCCTTCAGATAATGTTTGGTCCCAAGCGTTCGAGCTTACCCATTGGCGTAAGGGTCACTTTGGAGAACGCCAGCTCCCTTTCCATAACCATATCCCTTCGGGCCAAACTTCTTTCCATAACATACTATAGAAGAAAAAAATACGATGTGAAACAAAAACACAAAAAAAAATTCATGCCACAGATGATTTTCAGTGCCTACTTTTGAAAGTTGTAGGTGTTAATTGAAATATGAAGGTTTGTTGTAACAAATTTCATGTCTTAGACACAATATAGAATTGTACCTATAGCGTAAAGGCACCGTCGCAAGGGGACAATATATATAAACAAAGAGAAATTATTATTAGTAAGAAATACCAACCTTTGCAGTAAATATCTTTGTCAGAGCCGTCGCAACAATTGGTGGAGTCCAGTTGTTTAGAGCACTCGCCGCATTTAAAACACTCCTTGTGCCACGCCTGGACATACATTTACAAATGAAGGAATTTAAACATGCAAGATGAAAATTGGGTTGAAGGTTCAGGCGAATTATCACAAAGATACTTGTAAGTATCACTCGGTGTGACAATCGGAAGGAACACAATAATTCACGCACATAGAAGGGTGTGGCTGATACCTCGACAATATATTTCTCTATCGGGTCCGTCACAATGCATCGTTGAATCAAGGGTCCTGTTGCAATTTAAGCATTTGAAGCATCGCCTGTGATAACCCTACGATACAATAATTCTTTATATGAAATTACCTTTGTGATATTAAGTTTACCAGTAACAGATACTCCAATTAATATTAAATATAATACCTTGACATACTTGTGGACATAATTAGACTAAGGTTATTTTTGGACGGTAATGAATAGTAGGTACCTTGCCACGTGCCAGCATTTGTTCAGCAGCATAGACGTAGCCTCCGCATCGGGGGCAACCTTGACCAGGTGGAGCCTTTGCAATGTGGCGTGATTCCAGGCAAGCGCCGTTCGTCCTCACTCCCCTGTACATTTTAATAGAAATATCAATTTTTGATACATGTGTGTCGTGGAGCAAGGGCACTGAAGAGATGTTAAAAGCCTGGCCAGGTGCAACAATTCCCGACCCTTTACTATAGTACTAATAATGCCCACACTAATCGCGGCGAAGCAGTGAATGCGGCGCACCTCCGCCGTAATGGGAGAAGGTAAGGGCTCCCAGCCGCCCGCTCCGCACCGGCCCTTCACTCGGCCACGCTAAACAGTAGGAATAGACAACTAGAGGGCGCTTTCCTTATCCCATCACATGAGTATATCAACTATGGTTAGGCTGAAGTTTAAGCGTTAGACAGAAAGTTAGTGACAGTCAGTAGCTAAGAAAGTTAAAACAAAGACGGGTAATAGAAATTTTGCGGTTTTATGCGCATGCCACGTTGATGGTGCGTTTGGAGTGAGTGCGAAGCCGTGCTCAGGCTTTACAGATAGGTTTCTCACCGTAGCTCCGTAGTTCCATTCGGTCGGTCTCGCGGCTAGGAGGAGGATGAGGGATGAAGCGCGCTCAAGCCCGTGCGAATCCTCACCAATTTGGGTTTCGTATTGGGCTTGAGCGCACTTCTTGATTACAAATACTAAGTCGGGATTGGTAGTCGACTCCTTTATTGGTGTTTGTAAAAATTATTAATAAATACCGATAAACAAAATAAATTAAGCGATAGCGAATAAATAATCCTAACTAAAGTAATTTAAAGTAGAGAAATGGCGTGCGAGGCGTCGCTGAAGACTCGGCTGGTAGGTCGCGACGCAGGCAGGTCCGCGGTGGCTGCGCTCATTCCCTGTTGCGACATAAACGGAGACTGATCATGCATTTGTCAGGCGGCGCATAATGTACAGCCTAGCGCGCGCTCTACTACGAGGGTATGAGTATATTTACACGCGGTTAATGTTGTTACATACGGACCCGAAGGCCAGGCCGTTATAGCGACCTCAGATAAGGAAAGTCCCTTAATGGCGTGGGGCGGCGGGGAGCTCGGTGGACCGTTATACTTACGTGTCCTTGAGATGATCTCCGGCGTCCATGGAAAGGCATCCAGCGCCACCGCCAAATCCGTAGCCTTTGGGTCCGAATTTACGCGCATGGCAAACTTTACAGAAAAGTTCTCCTTCGTGTTCTGAGCAGTTTGTAGAGTCCAATAACTTTTGGCACAATCCTATAAACAACCATTTTGGTTAAAGATATCTAATAAGTTAACAAATTAATAAAACTTTTTGTTTTTATAACATATCAAACATAATATGAAAAAGACGAACTCTTATTTAAAATAAAGTAATCATAAGGTTCAATTTCAATTTGATAAATAATATTTATATAAATATTTTAATAATTTATATAATTATAAATGGCTTTAAAGTCAAGAAGATTAAAAAAAAAGATATATTATCATTTTATCTTATTAGCACTGATACTCACCACACTTGAAGCACATTTTATGCCATTTCAGTCCACCGGCGACTCTTTCCTCAGCGGCATACACAGATTTGCCGCACTTCGGGCACTTAGGGTTATCTGCTGGTTTGAAAGGCATTGTGTTCGCTTAACTTATCCTGTAAAAATACAAAATGGGATGTTCTTATAAAATAATCACAATCTTTTAATATAACCGCAATTGTAAGGTGCAGACGATTTGAATTTAACGTTCGATTTATTACACAAACATATTTTCACTGCTTATAAACGTAATTGCTGCTGCAAAATAGACGTAATATGTCCACATAATTATTAATTTACGACATATTCATCACATAAACTCCTTGAACTCGTTGTCAGCGTTCATTCTAGTTTATATCTCTGGCTAAAATCCAAGTCGCCTGCACCGCTTCAATTCCATCACACGAGACCGACACTTGTTATATTGCTAAATATTTATTTTGTTTTGATTTTCTATATAAAGCTATAGCGGAGCCTCGCAACACTTGCAACTTGCACGTATGCTACACGGTTACTAAGGGCTAAAACACGTAGGCGAGCGCAGAACGCGCACCTAATTTGGGCGTTTCAGGTAAAGTTACAACGGCTGGAGCGCTGCGATGCACCGCTAATTATAGCTTGCATTCAAGGAAGTCGTCGGCACATACACTCGCGATTATGATATGACAGATGTCACTTTCACCAACGGACCTGTTCGTAGAGTCGCAACGAGAGTCGAGCTCCCGGACGCGTATGCAGTGACAAACGCTGATGCCAACACTGCGGTGCGCGGAGGTCGAATGATGCGCGAGCGCTCGCAGCCAGCGTAGTCTATGTGCGAGTTGCACACGGCCCCAGGAGAGGGGACTTCTGACACCGCCCTCGCGTGAACACCTACCCCTGACTCTTCAGCCTTTGAAAATTTGTACTTAAGTCAGAAAATTGGACTCGGTGCATTCAAAATGTGACATACTTAATTGTCCGTAAGTTTTCTGATCAATTGACGACAAAATTTAAAGGTGCCATTTAGGTGGTGACTATAACAACAGATATGACTTTTTATCATATCATTTACCTAAATATATAGTTGTTAAAATATAATATATTTTTTGTTATAATTGCTGCTGCATTGAACTTTTGCAAAAGGCATACATATATACATATTATTGTATTTGTCATTATATTGATAATGTTCCTAGTCCATAAATACATTTAACACTAATCATAATGTCATTTGAATCATCATTTTTGGCAACTAATAATGGTTTAGTATCCATGTTATTCACCCATACGTACCACGTGATTGGTAGACAATAATATACAAGCTGTAATAAGTTGACAATTCATTTTATAATTGAAAAAGTATTGTTTAAGAACAAAAACCAAATAATAAACTAAACAGTGATATAATTTGTATCCTATCAGTGTAAGAATTTAAGAGGTTACACATCCAGCGTCAGAGGGATTTGTAGAGAAGGCGGTTAGCCACCTTTCACGATCTTCACACGCCTCTTTCGCCTCCTAGACGATTATACAAATATAAGGTCTAGGTACTGCTTTATGACCAGGTAATTTCGAATATATGTAAATAAGTAAATAAAATTAAGAAATTACAAGGCAATTAGAGTCAATTTAATTTGTAATTCTCATGTACACTGTACCTACGTGGGAATACATAAATATAAATTTAGCGTTATCAAATGTGACAAGTTGGATTTAAATTTGTAAACAGTTTGATATATGTGTGGAGTGATGTACAACTGAACGGGGTTGCAGAGGACTCATCATCCACAAATAGATATTAAAATTCTTCATTACTATTACAATTAGTCCAGAAGCGTGTCATAACGTGGCAAAACTGTACATAGTGCCAACTTCTGCACACCTGCCCATCTATTAATAATTTTACAAAAATAACGTACTTTAGAATAGAAGATTCGGGTTTTTATTAGTTTCTATAATAAAATAAAAATCAATATTTTCAATTCAAATTTCGAATCGCCGATCAAAATGTGAAACAAAAACAATAGTACTCTATAAACATTTGAAAATGGAACTTAATAATTATATTCATTTCATCAAATATATTCATATTCTGTTGTTTTATTAAAGGCAGAGGGTACATTACCCGCGCAGCCTAGTCTTCAATTTTTATTTAGTAATAATAATAATAATAACTTTATTTATGCAAAAATTTTACCTATGAACAATAGTGCTCTGCCATCGGAACTAGTCTAGGGACTGTATCTCCGATCTTTACTAAAGCTTTCAGCAGAGTTTTAAAGGTAAAACGCAAACAGACGTATTTCTACTTTAATTCATTTGCCTACTGTGAATATTATTATTCCCTATGTAGGATGTTTGGTGTATTTGCTACATCCTTTAACCTTCGTAAACAAAGCATATTCAGCCTCAATAGTCCTTACTTCATAGTCTTGGTCGTCGGGATTTTAATACGATCTATATATTTATTTTTTAAAACATCGAAAGAGTCTAAATTTTTATTTAGATTAATTTATTTAGGTTCAAAAACAGATACAACCATTGATATATAACATACAACTAGATAAGCAATAACGCTCCCTATGTGACACAACAGAAAAGATGACCGCAGTCACTTTTAAGCTTTCTGTCAGATAGTATTTTACTGGACGGCAACATTGTCAAATCGTTTGAAGCGGCTTACGCTTTTTGCATGTCCGATGTATGAGATTTGCTCCTCTAGTAGGTATATATCTCTATGAATACAACTATTTTAAATGTATAAATTAAGAAATATAAGTAGCAAACATCTATGGAAGCTTTAAATGTTATTAGTAACATTGAACACAGAATGCTTATAGAGAGAGGGTTAACTAAATTAATTACACCGATTTTAAAACAACATAACAGAGTATATCTACGAAGTGTGAGGTGTGAATTCGCTCTTTCGTTCGTTAAAGCTTTTGATAGAGGTTAGAGAGCAGTCATATGCAAGGAATTGGAATAATTGTTGCAGTTTTCAGTTAAACGGTCTAATGAAGTATAACAACCGACATTTGTGCGACACGAACTAGGCTGGTAGTAACGCCGTGGTCGGCACCTCGGCGCGAGCTCCGAAGGCGGGGGACAGCCTTCAGTCCCGATGGACTGTTGAATGTTCCTCCCTGTCTCCGTAGTCTAGTGACGGTTGGTATGGGGATTTATCTGTCGTTCTATAGACTGAGGCGTTCGACGAGTTGAGTGTTTCGACTCGCCGTTCCCGGGGCTCGGTCCGTCACCTTGGACCTCCGCAGGGCGGAGACTGGATGAATGTTAACGCGTGCCCAGACTCCGTCCACTATGCGTCGAGTGAAACACCGTGGGGTTTTAGTCGGTATGCCAAGTTGGAGAGTCCGACATAACCCTGGTAACCTTCCCCAAGGGCCAGGGCATCCATAAAGGATTTCCCCACGTAAAAAAAAAGACTGGTAGTAAGGTGATGTAAAAATGTAAAATTGTTGTATAACAGCTATAATCTATTTATATTACAAGTTGCTATATTCACCGTAACGACCTTAACAAACGAAGTAGGTGCTTTGATAACATTGGATGATGTATTTGTTTATTTTTGATTCAAATATAAATTATGGATGTGCTTAAAAACATCTTTCATAACAATTATTATCAAAACAAATGAATGGACAAATTAATATCGTGTTTAAATTTCTACGATTACTATGGCAACTTTAATTAATATATTTTTAATATGAAATGCAATTGTATTGTATTGTATTAATACGCCTATTTTGTAAGCTTCAAGAAGTGATAAATCTGCCTATTGGAAGCAAACAGAATACTCTTGTCATAGCAATAAATTGCTATCACCAGACGCAGTGCGGTCACTGCTTACAACCCCGACTACTTAAAAAACAGGAATTTTATTTTTATTTTATTTAGGAACTTAAAATAAATGAACGACAAAAGTAAAGTGACAAAAACGGCGCTCAGTACCTATGTAAAATAGTTACGGACGGAGTTGTTTTCGCATCTTAACAGAGATTAAACCGTGACCTGCATACGTTCATTATTTACTTCCATATAGGGTAATAGAATTATAACTTGTCAGTCCTTTGATAGACGAGGTGTAAAGGTTGAATACCATATGGCTAACCAAACTAAAGTTTTATGCATTATGTTTACTATTACAGCGTAAAAAGTCTAAGAGGCAGTAACAATTCGGGTGGTAACTAATGTCGTCTTACTGATTAGGCGCACCGTTGCAATACTGTGCCAAATAAACTAATTCATGAAAAATATCTAAAAATATTATCTATGAAGAAGTACGAGTAGGTGCCTAACTACTTCAAAGAAAATAAATTATTTACAAACAATCCATCTAAACTTACATTTTTGAATCATAGCCAAGTTGATTTCAATGTTTTCTAAATGTATTGTTTGGAAATTAACGATTTATTTGATTCGAAGAGAAGTAGCTTTATGGGTAATAAATAATTGATACTTATATTAATAATTATGGAAATAAAGGGCCCACTAGAACGAAAAAACTATTTAAAAAGTGGTAGGCGGACTATGGTAGTTATTAGCCTAATTTCGCCATCCTGGGGTAATACCACCACTTTTAATTGCAAGTTGTACTGAACACCCGTGAAGTAATTTAGGTGCGTGTCAGGATCAGCTTAGAAGTAACTGGGTGTAACAAGAGGATATATATATAGCGAAGGGGATTACTGCCTGCATATATTTATTTACAGTAACAGTTGTTTCCGCTCATTAGTCAATATCAGAATGGAAAATTATAATAAAATTAAAATAGAAAAACAAAATGTTTTAGCACTTTTAGCTTACATGTATAAATAAAATTCAGTAATTTATTGTGCTCCCAGGAATGTTTACGTATACATTATACCCACCTAGCACCACATTTAGTATTCAACTCGGAAATACTGTAGCGATACTAAAATAGTTAAATTTGTATCAGGAGTCTTGAGAACACATTTATTTTTAACTTATTTTATCGGATGCGACATTAATTTTATGCCGTTGAATTCTCTCTGAAGAGTATCTAACAAGAATATACATTGCTGGCAACTTCTCAATCTTTACTTTATCCCATACAACATTTCCCGTTTTACTAAATTATTGGTAGTCGCTCTCATAAACACCATAAAACTGACTTCCAGAAATAAGAATGATTATTAACAATAATTAACAT
This sequence comes from Tinea pellionella, assembly GCA_948150575.1. Classification (NCBI taxonomy): domain Eukaryota; kingdom Metazoa; phylum Arthropoda; class Insecta; order Lepidoptera; family Tineidae; genus Tinea; species Tinea pellionella. The sequence continues at coordinate 4,682,962 of OX411247.1, read as the reverse complement.
GATTGCTCTATAAAATAAATTTACTATAAATCACTTTTAGAAGCACTTTTAATTATAGTGATTAATTTAAAATTTAATCATAAATAATATTTTTAAGAGGAACGTTTCATCGGACAATCATGAGTATTTGGTATTTGAAAATACGCTTTCAGACTCTATTGTTGAGAGATATACAAATGTAGACTTATATATGTCTGAGAGGAAGGCGGGAGGACGAAAATGATACAGTCAAAATGGCTCTATAACGATAATTTAGCCACGACATCGACTTTCGGGTCATACCCTTAAACTTTAATCAATCTTGATGATTAGCACCTTATTTAATTAAGGAGAGACTAATCTAAGCCCGACGGAACTAAATGACTTTGACTAAATGACGGTTGGGGTTGATATGACAAAAAAAAATTTCACCGTGTTTTTTATGTCCAATTTTCATCATAATTAATTATATATCAATACTTACATGTTCGTAACCAGACATTGAACCCGGGATCTCCGCGCCATAACTACTGCGTACGTAACGGATAATTAAGCAGTCATGCAGCCAAATTCCAATTGATAACATTTTTCAACAGCACTTATGATAACGAATCGAAATACCTCATTACAGGTGAGACGAATCTTCATCCAAATTGTTGAGCGTGGGTCGCCTTTGAAATAACGTGAAAATAGCAACAGAAGCATGCGGCTGGTTAGTCAGCACCCGTTTTTCGGTGGTCGCCAGAGTATTACTCATTTTGCGATCTGTGGGAGTCCGCCCACGTCACATTTGGCATAGTAATATTTCCATCAAATTCATGCCTAGGATAAAACTATGATACGATATTGCATAGAATATTCGAGTAATGGAAAGCACCAATAAAATGAAAATATAATTTTAATATTCTTAATTTAAAGTGTTATTTTAATTGTAGTTGTTTTTTACATATTCTAATATGTTAATGTTTGTTTGTCTGTCCGGTATGTGTTCCGGAGCTACCAAAAAAAAATTTGCGTTACCGCGTTTATTGAGAAAGCTTTTTTTCCTTAGATAAAAGATTCTCTAAGAATGGATAGGATAGACGGGAATGGGAAAGTAGCGGGCAACAGCTAGTACCTATCCGTTACTGTATAAATTAAGATTGTGTTTATGCATAGGTATAATGAAGAAACAAGCCATTTCTTCTCAAGTTCCTCAGATGTCTTGTTGTCTGCCAACTTGTAAAATAAAAATAAATTTATATACGATTTAGACTATAATCTTCTTAAACATAATTGTGCAGGAAACTGTGTCACTGCCGATTTGCTATGTGTAGCTATAAAATTACATTCTACAAAACTTTCATTGAATTAAATCGAAGAAAAAAGGTATAGTAGCAGGTACGCCGGACAGAATTGAATCGGAGACTGAGAGGGTAACGTCCGTATAAGATTTACAATTATGTTTACATTGATTACAGCTTATGAAACAATATTAGTTTTAATATAAAATAATTTTGGGGACTTCTCCCACACACTTTTATAAAACGTATAATAGTAATGAAAATCAATCGATATAAATATGAATAATTGTGTATAATTATTAATTTTCAAAGTAAAGTTTTGTAATAAAATATTAATAATATTTTATTGAAAATTGTTGACAGGCGCAGTTACTGTAATTACTATTTTATTTTACGATCGCATAAAACTCGCGAACTACCTACTGTTATTATTGTTAGTACAAGTCGCTAACCGGAGAGATATGAAATTAAAATAGAACAGGAATTCATGAGTAATTTGGAAGTTCGGCAAATCTATACATACATATCATCACGCCATTTTCGCATTGGTAAAGAAAACATAACTAATATTATAGAAATAATGGCTGGGTATTCATAGGAATGCATTCCCAATGGCTTCCCGTTTGAAATAATAAAAAAAAAATTAACAAAAATAAAGTTTTATAACTTAAAAATTGAATTATTATATAAGATTAGACTTTATTAGATAAGATTTGACACGTATTTTCTTGGTGTTTTATTTAAAAAAAAAAAATTGGTTACCCTTTGCCACTAATAATCTATTAGACAAATATAGTAGGTATAATAATAGAATTTTAAATATCATCAGAAATAAATGGGTTAAAATAAATTTTATTAAAGAAAATATGAAAGCTTTCGCTTTCGCAACAATAATTTATGATGTCAGTCGGCGATTGCATATTGTGATGTGCACATGTTTTCAGATGGACGGACGGTCAGACGATATGGTACGAAGTTATTTTAGGCCCAAAAATGAACCCAGCGACTGGAGAACCGCGAGTTTCTCGGAACGCTATTTGATATAGGCCGATACAACGCGAGACTTCTTTTCCGAGTTCTCGAGAAGTTATTGAAATAACCACCAGCGAAAGCATGTTAATTGTTCAAATGTTGAAACACCGCCGGTTGTGTTTTAACTAATTGTTTTGAGTTTTATTAATGATGTTTTGCTAAAAATATATTTTGTTGAACTTTTCTTTATAGCAATATAAAACTTACATAGATTTACTTAATTATTTTTGTTTCTAAGGAAGATTTTATAATAATTTATATTTGGACTTTGAATTTATTTTTCAAGGCTGTAGGTAGATAGATACATTCTAAAATAAATTTGAGGCAATATTAGGTAAAACTGGGGAATGGAAATGTACATAAAGTTCGTTGACAGTGTACCTGTATGACGCAATTGAGGCTAGACGAATGCGTCATCAGTTCTGGATCCAAATACAAGTGTGGTTACTTTGATGTAAACATAATTGTTAAATCGAAGAGCGCAGCCGCACAAACGGTCACTCGTGCCAAGCCTACCCACACAACAATATTAAGATTAGAATATTAAAACAATGTTCTTGATAGGTCTCTGATCAGACTTTATCATTTAAATGAAATTTACAGGATAATGAGAAGTACGGAATAACTGTACTTCTTGTTTACCCTTCTTGTTTAGGTTTAGGTGTATTTTTTGCATGACGTGTTTTTAATCTTTCATCGGTTTCACGCAGGAATTTATTGAAAAACGTTCAGTTCACGTGTTGCACATAACAAACTCAGCGGTAAATTAAAAATAGAATTTATATACAAGTTTTTTAGTTTACAAGCTACGAAAAAGGGCGTAGCTAGAATTTATTTTAAAGAGGAGAGGGTAACAAAAGTTTATCTTTAAGCTTAATTAATATTTAATTGCATATTGCAACCAACATTGTTTTTGATTCACTTTTAAAATTTAATAGTTAATTACAAACTTATTACAATTAATTTTGCCACTGCCGCTTCGGCTTAATCATAAAAAAATAGGTAAATAAAATAAAATATTAGCATTTATACGCTTATTTCCTAAAATAATCTTTGGTGATATAAAAATTCGAATTCGAATTTACAAATTACAATTTACAAAATCGGACTACTATTTATTCAATATGAGATATATTTGTCAACGCATCCATTATATCATTTTGATTTATATTAATAAGAGCGGTATAGAAGCGATGTTAGGTTACGTCACTCGTTCCATTACCATTAATATTATAATTGTATAATTATACTAATTATAAATTTTATTAGAAATTATTTTTTTGTAATTAATGGATTTTATAAGGTCTATAATTTCGCATGTCAGTGCAGTCCATGACCGGAGACAACTGCTACTACAGTGGGATTGAAAGGAACGAGAAAGAGATCTGCAGGCAAATACCGTAATCTCATGAAATAAACATCATGTCACTTGAAAATTTTTTTTAATATATAATTTTATAAAATAAAAACACCTCACCTGAAACTTTTTTCAAATGCCATCTGTTGGTTATATTCATAACTAAATTATTTTAAAATTCTACCTCCATCTAGTGGATTTCACACAAAATACTATTCAATTAATTCTCATACGACATGAAAAAATAATTGTGGAAGGTGCTGAAGGCTCTGAAGCTTCAATGATACTGAGTCAAATATCTAGGCTTCATGTCGCACTACGACTATTTTAAAGTCTGACAACAGCGTGCTGTGTGCAAAAATTGCTGAACCTATTTTCGTTTATCGAGCTTTTTTATAATTGTCTGACACCATACTCCGCTTGATGTTTAAGTGCGTTCCATAACCGAAAACAGATTCTACCACTGAAAAATATTTTCAGTCGGCTTGAGGAAACGAATGTGCATCTCGGTTGACAATACCTGGCGTTATACCGTTGTTAGAGAGTAATTTGTTCCTTAACTAAACTCCTTTCAAACTTATCAGTCAGTCAACTCACGGATGTTACAGTTGAATCTGTTAAATGATAGATGGCCAAATAACCATCATCAACATGCCTGCCCATACTCGTACTCCTTGTGTAAATCTAATATTTATAAAAATGTATGTTTTCGAAAGATTTTTTTATTACGGCTGGTTTTCTGTGTCACCTACACCCTTATTTAATAATTATTATATTTATATTTACACAACATTAACATTAACGCTAACATTAAAAATTAACGCTAACATCACCGCTAACATTAAAAATTAACGCTAACGTTAACATTAATATTGACGTTAACAATAATATTGATATTAACGTTAACGTTAACGCTAACATTATGAATTCCCTGAAGCGAAACTGGAGAGGGTGACCGAAATTCGGGATAGGGCGAAAACCCGAAATAGGGCTTTTTATATATATATATATATATAAATAGGACACTTTAAAGCAGCAACTCACTCTGTACAAAGCGCAGATGAGGACCTGCATGGAGTACTGCTCTCAGCTTTGGGATGGCTCTGCCAAATACCAACTAGCGACATTGGAGTCGATTGAGAGGCGCGCCAGGACGCTAATAGGGGATGACACTTTAGTCGAGTCTCGGTTACAAAGCCTTGAACACCGACGGAATGTCGCCTGTTTGTCGGTTTTTTACCGGATACATTTCGGGGAGTGTGCGCAAGAGCTACACAACCTGGTTCTACCGTCCCCTTTCTTCTATCGGACGTCCAGGCACCCGGAGAGGTACCATCCGTTTATGGTTCAAGTTCCTAAAGTGCGTACGAGGCGTTTTGACAACACGTTCCTCGTGCGTGCGTTCAGTGAGCGAGTTAGTGAGTGGCATTGCAGCTATAATGGTATAATAGTATAATAATAATAATATAGGCAATAATTAAAAGTGTAATAGGCAGAAATCTATCTTACGACTTATTAGCCGAGTCCCCGTTTAAGAGAGGGCTGCAATAGGCCAAATAGGTGAACTTGTTGCTGTGGCGGGGCTAGACCGAACCAAAGTCGGCGACTTCAGCTTTGCGAGGTCTCTTTCGTTTCTCAGTCAAGTAAATGAGTTTTTATAGCTCAGCATGCGTTATTAATTAAACTTGTTAATTGTTTGAACTTTGTTGCGAGACCCTTAGGCGTGAGGCCGCTGACGCCTAGCGCCGCTATTGAGTGGTTTAGTAAAAGACACTAAATAACCATTCGTCGAAACCTTAAGAACTTAATTTTGCTACTCCATAATAGATGGCGCTACTATTATTTTATAAAGTGTAGATCAGAGTTTTTATCGGCCATCTTGAGACATTAGATTATCTGTCTTGAATTATTTTCCTAAACTTGTGTTTCTTGGAGTGTTAATGTGTAATAATGATGGATTATTAACCATTAAGTGTTCGTACACGTGCGTGAGTGTGGGCAAACAATTCAAAAGAACAGAACATGTGTTACCATTTTCCCTCCAAAACTCCGTAGGAAGTTTCAGTAAAAATTTTACCACTTTACTGAAACAATTTTTGACTTGTCTGAGACTTGACCTGACTGTTTAGTGTGATTAATGAATGACTCGTGATTCACAATATTATTAACTTGATGAAAAATATTTACTTTGACACTGGCAAATTGTTCTAGTACCACATAAACTAAAAAAAAGTGTAGATAACGAATATGCATATGATACCTATTAGATATTTTATACGTTATTAAAATTATAGCATTTATAATATAATTAATTATAGAATGGTAAAAATGTTATAAAATCATTTAAACTACCTGACGAATTTTTTAAAACTTACATTTATATATTTCTGAATTTTATTGCCGAGATATTTTTTATTCATAGAACAAGCTACATTAATGTTATGTATAGTTCCCATTATTTTATACCTGGGAATTATGATTTTTAATATACTATAAAGTTGTTATAAGGAAATAGAGTTGATTATTTTGAAATTACTGTTTTATTAAAATGAAAATAACACAACTGTTCATTACATACATTTTTTATTACCTAAAACCAATTCTTGTTAATTAATGTTGCATATTATTGTATTGTATTTGGTTTTGTATGCCTAACATGGAAATTCAATCCTAATATTCCAGTATGATCAAAATATAGATTTTGAACTGTTACAAAAATGTAAAACTTTCTATGTGATGAAAGTTTTCAGATATAATAGATTAATTAATTCTTATAAATTTGAGGAATTTCTAGTATTATTAAACTATTGTCTAACAGACTTCAAAAGGAGGACATTACCAATTGGTCGAGTATTTTTTTTAAACATATTTTAAAAAACGCGATAGTAAGCCGTATTTATGCGAAATTAATTATGTAAGAAAATATTACGTTAAATATATTTTAACACTAATAGTAATACGAATAAAGAAAACAATAAATAGTTAGTGATTTTTTGTTTTATTACAAAATATTATAATAAAATGGAAGACAATAAATAAATAGTAACTTATCCTAAAATCTTATGTATAAAAAGGCCTTTTTATGAAACAATTTGCAATAATATTTGTTTTACATCATTTAGATGCTTCTACTTCAATATAAACATTTTATAGAATTTATTGCACATCTCGTGGCCTTCACAAAGATTTTCAATAGCACCAACTTGTCCTATATATTTTTGTACATTTAGTAACATAAATAATTATATCTTAACGGTAGTATCACTTTGATCGGTGGCAGCTCACACATTCACTTGCCGAGAAGGATCTTGCGACCGGCGCCCATGTTGGAGCCGGCCTGTGTAGCGCCCTTATTGGAACCAGCCTGCAGACCGATCATTGTCTGACCGGCCTTCAAGGTCTCTTCGGAGAAGTCGCGCTTATTCTCGTCCGAGGGCTTAGGGCCGAGGAATGGACCCTTCCATTCGGTATGCCTGTATGTCTGTAATTTAAACGGATATTATTCAAAACCTAATTAATCTTTCATAAGTATCACGCAAATCACAAAAAAATCTAGATATTTTGGTTTCAAACCGCGTAACCTTGGATATTTATGAAAACTGAGGTAATGTTGAAAGAAGGTCGTAAATCTTAAAGTTGGCAAAGTTCCAACTCTTCGAATCCGAAACGAGTTGAAAAGCAAACAATCTGTTAACGCATGATTTCGTGAATGATACCTACAGTACAGATTCTATTCCAGTTCATGTTTATAAACTATAATTCCAAATGTTTACAATGTAATCAACGCCCACATAAACCGTCTGAAGCTTGGCACGTGTGATTCAATTTTATTTAAATAATAAAGTGTAATAATAACGGTTGAATTACCGTCATAAACATATAATTATATCGACTTACCTCCCTGCCGAGAGCGAAGAGTGTGCTTACAACTTGTGCGATATCCTTCTTTTCCCAGAGATCTACGGTTTGGAAGACATCGATATCGGCAACACCGTATGCTTTCATAGCTGCTTGGAAGCTGGAATTTATCATGTTTTATTAGCTATTAAAAGTTTTGGAACAAATGTCGTAAGATATTTAAACAAGTCATTCTCATTTTTAGAGTATTGCCTCTTATAAATTTATTTGTAGTTGCTAAATTATTATAATACCATTATCTTTTATACCATTAATAAATAAATATATAATCTGAGATAGGAAATTATTACTCACTTGGTGATATTCTCCATCATTTTAAACTGTCCACCAGATGTGTTGATCTTGGGAATTGAACCAGGCTTAATTTTGTTCATCAACTGGCAGAGGACAGTTCCGTCCTTAAGAACGTCTTCAAAGAGTTCATTTGGAGGAAATTTGGCACCAAGGATGGCTTCAATCCATTCCTGGGCTTCCTTCTCCTGCTCGGGATTGCGCTTGGAGGCGAGCTGTCGAATAAATATCAAAATATTAATTGTATTTTACTTTTAAAACTATAAAGAATGCAACATTAATATTTGTTATTGGTACGTATACTTTTAGCTAAGGACAAATAAAATTAGACAAACCTTGGCGCGGACTTGGCGTTCCAGCGACATATTTGTTTCTGTGAATGTATTTGCTTGCCACGAACTTGTGCGCTGGCTCGAGAGCACGGATAAACTGAACTCCTGAAAGCTTACCCCACGTATTTATAGAGACGCGGCGCAGGCGCAGGCTGCTTTCCTTCTGGAAAACTCACGCTTCAGCGATTGCGCGATGATCGAATAACCACAAAATAAACTTGTGACTCAACAACCTTTAATCACTAAAAGTTACATTTAATAATAATGTATTTGATATAACAATATACATATATTGATAATATATAGAGAAATATAAAGTAGAAAAAATACAACATGGAAAGAGAATTTTATTTACAAAAATACAAATGACGGCACATAAAGAAAAATTTAGGGTTCTTGATAAAATTCGGCATAATTAGATTAGGGGCTAAAATAGGTTATTGATTTTTTTTAAATTCTTAATATCTCGTTTATTTCCGCAATAATTCTATTTTGGTTTTGAGCTTTTTATTTTTTAGATTAACATGAAATGTAACTCTTTGTACTGTAGTTTAAACCCATTATTTAAATAGGTTTACAAGGGATGAAACGAGAATATTAGACGAATAATACTAATTATACGCGTTCGAAGTTGCTGTTAACAGCTAGTGTTTTATAATTGCTAAAAATAATTATTATAGAATTGTAATGAACTGCAAAAACTGACTCATTGTTTCATTGTATATTGTTTTATAGTTGCTATTTCTAGTTAATATAGATAATATTCAGAAGTTATTCGTGATGACCATAACAAGTATTTGTTGTGATTATGCATGGATGTCACACGCGTGGGTGAGGCGCACGCTGTGAACGGTAGATATCGTGCGACACCCACAAAAATACGCCATAATTCACGGGTTATTCTCGACTTTTTCAGAAATAAAATTCTAAACTTGAACTTGGCTGAAACTAAACTTTACTTCTTATTTGATGGTGTGATTCAAATATTTATATTTAATAGTGACGAACGTTTCATGATTAAAAAATCAAAAAAAAAACAAAAAACCACCACTTTCGAATGTAACACCCGTGAAGCGACTTTGTCGCGTTTCGGGAATAGTTTGAAAGTAGCCAGGTATAACGAGAGGAGTGTGCACTGTCAATCTAAGATGGTACATGCTCGTCTCTTCAAGCCGGCATAGTGGAGGTGACTGCTGCTCGCGCAGGTTTCTCTGAAGTAGCAGTTGTTTCCATTCATGGACCGCAGTCTAGCTTTACATCAGGCGGAGTGTTGTCACATGCCGAGCTACAATAAAAAAAAAAAAAAAATTGAGTGTTAATGTGTATTGTAACGATGGATTATTATCACAATCCGTACGTCAGTTACCTAATATTCCAATTAGAAAAAAGCTTTTGGTCTTAACTCCTTTACTCCAATTTTCATTTTTTTTATTATGTTTGACTTGACTTGACTATTTTATGTAACGAGTAAATTATTCATTATACAATACCTAACTGAAATATTTTAGTTTAATTAATGGTAAATGTAGATTTCACGAGTCCATATAAAAAGGTAGAACTTTATTGTAGTTTTTATTTTGCTCAAATTATTCAAATGTGATTTAATGCTTACTACAATAGCTACGATTTAAGTTTTTAGAGCTGATATAATATAGTTTAGAAATGGTAGTGTAATGAATCGTAACTCTACTTATAATTATTCTATTAAGAAATAATAATGGAATTATACGTGTTAATACGAGAATAACACGCATAGGTAGCACATTCTATGAAACTGCTGATTTGTCATTGTCGCCGCGGCCTACGCGGTACTCGTTACTCACTACGATGGACAGTTTTATAAAAAAGATATGTGCTCTTATACCTTACATTTCGTCACGATGACTACAATTTTATAAATAATGTGTGAAATTTCGGAGACTATTGTTGAAGATTATGTTATAATCACAAACTATTAAAAGAAAAGCGTAATGCGGCAACTGTTTAATGAATTCAAATCGCCATCAAAATAACCGCATTTGTTTGAAAATTAACATTCTGCTGCCAAATAAATATTCAGTGCATACCTTTATTGCAAAAAAGAATTTATAAATATTATGAATAAAATTTATAAACCCACGCAAAACGAATTAAATTTAAAAGAAATACTATCGCGGTTTATTGTATTATTTTGCATTGCAATCCTCGTCTTCCTTTAACCGAATTTAGAAAATATAAATTATTCGAAATTTTAATTTTTACATTCTAAGTGTCACTTTAAGGTGGATATGTTTAATATATGATTAAGAACGTAACAGAATAAAATTGGCTTAAAAACGTTTGCTTTTTATCGAGAAATTTTCCACTTAAAAAATCTACCCAACTAACTAATGGAAATCAAACCCACGCGCTTTCGTTTTAGAGCTCTTTAATATTAAAAAATTATCATTCACGTGAAACTATAAATAAATGCTTAAGAATTCTTTGATTAGTAGTTTTGTTTTGAATGTGTAGTAACAGAAAAAGTATGAGTCATCAGCCCTACACGTGGATAGGTGTCATAGGAGGCGATGAACTCTTTCAGTTAAGATTGCTAGAGGTAACTGTAGATTGCTTTTGAGAGTTTATCACGGATATGGAATGTTTTTTTTTTCTTCAAATATTCTACGAATTTCTTCTATAAGACACATTGTTAGAGTGTTATAGGTGTCATAACGTAGAGTAACATAATATAGTAAGGGTAGCGTGCATAATTACCTCTTATTAGATTGATGTCCTGCCATTTAATACCTACATCAATATGTAGGTATTGTCTCGTTAACAAAGTTGACTTGTTTAATTTTTACAACAAACTTTGCAGGATCTCTCCGAACAAATTCATTCAGTTGCAAATACTCGTAGCAATACTTATATAATTTTCTCTGTGTTATAATTAAATATTCATTAATTCATTAGCTACCTACCCAGGACATCGCGTAACAGATTAACTTACGCACCACTACGTCACGAAGACCAACCTTTCTCTTTGCTTTCAGCGCCATTTGGTTAGGTCAAATTGCACCACATGACTTAACTATTACTTTCACGTTAAAGTAATGGTTAAAATTAAAATTGGGTTGCTTCAAAAAAATATATCTCAGTTTTGACGCTTACTTTACGCTAACCGTAACCAGCAAATTTTGGTTGGCCAAAATTAAAGTAATAATATAGTTAAACCAATGTCACTAACGTCAAGTGTGTGAAAAAAGGCCAAATATGTTTTTCTATTAATTTTTCGAGAATATACTCCTAATTATATCAGCCACCGTTTTATCGATAACGATAAAGTCATCGTAAAATGTCAAAGTAACTTTAACGGGCCATTTGGTGCAATTGGACCTTAGTGCAAGTAAGTTGGCTTGGTTTTGTAGTGAATAAAACGCACCATTGGAACGTTCAACAGGTCATGCTGAGGTCATCTCTTGTTAGTTCGTAATTTTGTTTAATTAACAATATAGGACTTATGGAATTAAAAAATTAAAAATCAATAATCATATCAATCTTTTTAATTTTCTTTTGTTAAAACACCCTTGACAGTTTCGTCAATTTTAAATTATTACATACCTACTTTCGATATTTATTTACATAATATTTTAAATACATATTTACATTTAATTGGCCATATCGAGTATTTATAGAAATGGTGGATAATGTTAAAATAACTAATTGACTAGAGATTGTTGACTAATTTATTCAAATAACTGGCACAAATTAAAATCTTCGAACACGAGTTTTTTTTTATCACAATAAGTATATATAAATAAATGTTTTATATTTCGAAAACTCCTTGATATTACCTAATTACATTTACGTGCTAAAATAAACGGTAATAAAATTATAAAGTCTATGAACATCGAATTAACTCTATATGAATAATCTCAGTCATCATCAAGGAATGTCCGATTTTATAACTAATAAACATATTTAACCTATAATACAATAATTATAGAGTATTTTTGTCTACGTATACATTGATAGGGCGTATACAACCTATTACAATTAAAAGTTAATAATATACAAATTTTATCACACATGCGACATAGTCTGTAGGCATACAATATTCTCTTGAACAATTTAATAACATTATTTAGTAATTACAAAATAATTATTTTACGCATTACATATTGTAATATTTCAGTATTTATATTACTCGCTACAAAATGTCACTCAAACACATTAAATTATTGTAATATAAACACATTTCCAAATAGTTTGGCACTTTTATTATCTTTTCACTCTTAATTAATTCGCACTGTGTACATGCACAATTGCACATTCATTTCAGTCATTTTAATAGTTACCGTACTTCATGTAAACGGTCAATCACAACGAGGGTAAAATCACTGAATCACGTTTTACAAAAGTTTTCCCGATGTGACGGTTTACATCCATTAGAAAAGATGGTTATTAGCTTTCGCCAGTGGGCCGAGGTGGTCGGAGAGCAAGTAGTTGGGCGGCGCGACTCCGAGCAGTGGGAAACCTGAGGGCTGACGCAGCAGACCGCAGCCGCCGGCCCACTTACCCGCGCCTCCGCCGTTGCTCACCGCCCCCGCTCCGCTTAACTCGTCACAAAGTTTGTTACCTGTAAACAAACACAAATATTACACTAAACAAATTAAGACTTCCTATAACACATATTGTACCGAGTCTCATCTGAGCTACAACATTAATTGAAAGTGATTTATGCTCACTTCTATGGAGCTTGTACGAAAATGACATAAAATGAGAATGCAACGGGCTCGGCGGCGCCGGTGGCGGGAGAATATGGAATAATCGCGGTAACGCAATTAAGCTCTAATCACCTAATCCTTGGTTGCGCGGCACCGTTGTTTATTCACGCCTGAGTGACAATCGCGCTCCCAATTAGCGCAAATGAGCCGAACGGAAAATCTGGCGGGCGCTCGCTGCCGCCGAGTAATGTGATTAATGTGGCCACAAGTACGCCATTTGTGGCTTCTCTGCCAGTCCGACTACCTGCATTGTTGGACGTACGCCCTAAATGAATCTTCATTCTACTTATTAGATATTACTATGATTATATGCTAACATTGTATGCAGTATGCTTTTCTATAAATCGAAATAACTCAAGAAATAAAAATAAATACAGAAAAATTTTCTCGCGGGCGGTGGGACGCCGCGGGTATTAATGACCCGTTTTAATATATATTATGACAAAGTGGAAACTTGACCTAAATTCTTACAAAGTTTACTTATAAATAACTCTGGGTCACTTTACTTACTAAATTTAAAATGCTAATTCGATGCGACATATTTATTTGTCGAATGCGAATGTAGCCTTGTTGTGTGCGCCCACGCATGGCTGCACGCTGAAATAAAGCACTACGCTCGCCTATTGGTCGAAGTGGCTGAGTCATAGCACTATAATTCCACACGATCAATGTAATCTTTTGCTTCAGACTTCGTAAATGCGTAAGATAACTAAAATTATACGACATGACATCATCTACAGAAATAATCAGACAAAAATATCTCAACCAGATACAATTTTATATTGTTTCATACCGAAGTGATTGGTTCTTTTTGATTCTAAATTGCGAAACATCATCATTAAAATTATAATTATGTAACATGTTATATGTCTCTTGCGATTCTCAACTCGTCGTTTGCATAGTTTCAGTGGAATATTCATGAAAATCCACGCTGAAATATTTAAATATTTACGATAATTTTGTTTCCATTCCATTTGGTTCTCATCATTACAAAATAACAGCAAAGTGGATGCTGTAACCTCTATTTTAATACTCGCGTATATAAATATCTAAAATAAATTATCGTTATACTTTTTAATTTATTTTTATTTATACTTGTAGTCTTATTTATCAATTACAGTGACAATTAGACAAAGATGTAATGACGACGACAATCTTTTCACACGACTCAACATTTTTATTGCCAAAAACTAACTTTGCCAAAATCGACATAATAAACTGGATTTATCCAGTTAATCTTTATTTTTTACTTACAATCCCATTATAATATTCAGTATTTTAATACCTACAATAAGCTGTATTATAAATTATAAATTCATATATATATCTCCATAAATTAGAAGTGAGGTTAGATATTCTTATTCCAGAAGAATTACAAATAACATATCTTTTGCAATTGCATTGATATATACAACTAGATGTGCAATAACGCTCCCCATATGACGCAAGAGAAAAGACGACCGCAGTCACCTTTAGGTTTTCTATTCAAATATACAAATCGTTTGAAGCGGCTTACGCTTTTATCATGTCAGATGTATTAAGTTTGCATCTCTATGATTTATTGTATATGAAATTTGTAAAAATTAATATTTGTTTAATGTTCCGAAAAATTAAATTTCCATTAGATAAGGAAGCTTTCAGGCTTATTTTAATTTTTCTGGATAAAATGTTTCCTAGAGATGGAACGGTAAGACTAAATTACTAATTATAGGCATACGAAGTTGCGAGTAACTTGTAGTTATATTTATTTATATTTATCGAATTATCCACAGTTTACTAATTTTAGAGTGGTAAGCAGATTGATCAAGGTTATTAGCCCCAGGTGCCGTCCAGCGATAGTACCACTACTTTAGAATGATCATTTCAGGAACAATTTGGAAGTAGACAGGTATAACAAGAGGAGTATGCGTCTTCTCGAGCCGGCATAGCGGAGGTGATTGCTGTCTGTAGAAATTTATCTGTAGTAGCAATTGTTTCCGTACATGGATCTCACTCTAGCCTAACATCAGGCGCAGGGTTGTCATATACAATTTAAAAAAAACTGAAATTTTATTAAAAACCACGAACGGATTAATTTAGCCTATGTTCTAACAATAAATAAAATTCAATAACTGATTGTAAAATTTACTATAAAATAGAAATTAATCGATGACACGTAACACCTAATGTGAATAATATAAATTTTTGTAGGTATGTTTCTCACTCGTACGCCGTTACTTAATCGTAAAATTAGAGATGCGCTCGGAATACTTTATCGCACTCTTACGTAAATTTATTGCTGCTCAGTCTGATTTTATTGTAACTATAATTCACTTATTTTACCAATACAAGACGTTTATATACCAAAGCCATTTCATGAAAAAAAAAAACAGTAGATTAAAAAAGAAATTAAAAATATTTAATCAACTTTTAATATTTTGATTTTTTACCTGATGACGTCAGCGGTTTCAAGTCAGGCGGTGACAAGTGTGGTAACGCATGATGTGCAGGTTGAGGTGCTGTACTTGAATTTTGCGTAGGTTGAGGCGATGATGCAGGTGATGAAGCCTTCTCCCTCTTGCCTTCGGCTTTGATTGGAGGATCTCCAGCTTTTTGCTGAGCTAACCTTTCTTGCTTACGAAATTTTGCACGACGATTTTGAAACCATACCTGAAACGGATTAGGTTTTAGTCAAATAAAAATATAATTAAATAACTCTGTGAGTAGTATTTTGTATTTTTTGGCAGAAACATAATGCTGTATTTATGTTTGCATTGTTGTACAAGCGAAAGTTTCACAGACAATTAAAAAAATATATAATGAAAACTTCGTCAGCGAATGGTAGTAAACAAAGTTAGCGTCTGACCCGACTAATGGGAACGCATCCAATGCATCGCATGCATAGCCAAATTTTAATGCAAACCGTTTTATATTCGTACGAATGCGCACAAATCCGAATTGATCATAATTCAATTTGCTACAAGAGATAATTGCAACTGCCACGAGCGCTGATTGGCTCCAGTTAAAAACTGAAAACGTTGTTCGTTTACTAAAACGAGCGAGAAATGGATTCAAGCGCGGCACAATCATATACGCTTCTATATTTGTTCGCCGCTGTTGCGCTGATGATG
Organism: Tinea pellionella; assembly: GCA_948150575.1. Taxonomy (NCBI): domain Eukaryota; kingdom Metazoa; phylum Arthropoda; class Insecta; order Lepidoptera; family Tineidae; genus Tinea; species Tinea pellionella. The sequence goes on along the minus strand of OX411247.1, from coordinate 4,666,912 downwards.
TTTGCTTTCCTTTATACTTCATTTTGTTCATAAAAGACAAATTTTGCACAAACGTGTTCATTAACTCTCATGACCCAATCAGTATCAAGTTCATTCGGTCAGGGTAAACAGTAGGTACTCTAAAAATAAACCGCATATCCATGTGTCAGATATACATACTGTTGTTTATTTTTTGAATAAATACAATCTATCTCTTCAACTAAAAAGTCTAAAGCTACAATTATGAAAATTTGTTAAATGAAATTAATCGTTTTATGGACTGTTGGGAAATTAAAAGTTTGTTTATTCCACAAATAGCGATGTAATTATAACCGCGGCGGCTGGCATTTGTGAATTTCCCTTGGCATTGATCTTTAAACATTTCTTCACTAACATATAAAATTATTAACGAAATTTATAAAGTAACGAAAATAGAAAAAAAAACACGATAAAAATAATAGTAATTTGTTAAAAAAAAATTATTAAAAATGCGTGAAAAATACATTAAGAACAGAAGAAACAGAATGTCATTCGGCCACCTCCGTAATATAATAATAATACATATTTATTGCCGCCAAATATTTGATGGTTACGTATGAAACATCAGGTGTAGTGGATTACATCGAAATAGAACTTTTTAGCGTCGCATTCCTATATATATATAGACATCTAAATTTTAAGGTATACATTATTTAATCACTATTTCAAAGACCCCTTGAATCACATTTTAGCTCGATGTTATGTTTGAAATCTAATGAGAGATTATTCAAGAGGTGTTAATGTGTTGACAGGTAACAACCGTCATCTGTCTTGGAAATGTCGGTAATCATAATTTGTACACCATTAGATGCATACTTCGTTATATGCTTTTATTACGTATTTTATATACACCCAGAAGAAATCTTTGATTTATGCATAATACTAAAGACTGAAAAATATAATAATGATTTTCCGGACGTCTAAGATAAAATCAGAGACTTGAAGTAGAACAGTCTAAGATACGTGCTCTGGTTAAGCAATGGACTTAACTGGTGGACCTCCCCTCCCCGATCTCCTCAAACACCCTCTAACGAACACACTGACTCCGCCTGATTGGAGCCAAAACGAGGAGCGTTTATTTAAACGCGATAGCCTCCAGTCCTCACGTCGTGTTCCGCATTATTTCCGAATTGAAAAAAATCAAAGCTCAGAACCGGAGCGCAACGGAACCCTAGAATTCGCAAACAAACAAATAATACGAGGACGACGCGCCAATACAAATGAGCATCGATACTCCTCCGCCATGAAAAAGTGTACTCGATCGCGACCAACCGAGCGTACGTTGCGGCAAATAACCCTCCGTCGATGTGTTTGTCGGAATTTGTTGTGATGTTTATCGTGTACGATGCGTGCTCCTTATGTAAACATTCTTTACTGAATTTTCGGTGGAAGGTTTAGCGATTTGTTCACTCGGTACATAAATAAATCGGGCACCTCTAATATAATTTTATGACAAAAACCACAACGAAAACAAAAAGATCGGTAATAATAGATAAATACGAATGTCGATAATAAATAATGGTTGGGTAATTTAATGTTAGGGTCGAAACAATGCGAGTGCGAAATCGAAATGCACTTTGTAAATGAACGGACGGGTGTAGCCGCTGATCGTAAATGTAATTAAACAGGCCACGTCCCCGCATCCAAACCTCCGAGATGACATCTCACTACAAAAATCCATTACTGATTAGGTAATTAAGATAATATGTTTCAAACATTATATTTTCTATTATTAGAGATTTATTTAGGTTAATGTTTTGATGTGGTTCATACAAGCTGGTTTTCATCGACTTCACTGTTAAAAACTAAAAAAAAAATTGTTTCAAACAAAACATATTTATATTATACTCACAAATATCCTAACTATCATGGTATTTATAATTGAATATCATTACAATTAATTTGCTAGAATTATTAGATACATTAAATTGAAAAGAAAAAGGATTTTTGGATATTTGTGGATTTTTTTTTTCATAATTTAATATTAATTCTGCATATTAATATGTGGTAAATTAATTTTAAAAAATAACTGATAGTATTTTTATTCATTTACTGTGTTTTTTTTTATCCCCTCCTTCGCCTCCTCTTCGGACTAAATCCAACCTTCACCGCCTGTAGGTAAATATAATGTAAAATAGTAGAAAAGTACGCAAAATGTACGCATAATATAGTGTTAGTAATTGGTTCGTTTAGAATACAACACGGATCATTAGATAATAGCATTAAGCTTGTTGCCGCGACCTGTTAATTAACCGACACCTAAACCTGGCACATTGTTCCACAATCATGTGTACACCTCAATTAGATGTACGCATATCCGGGAATGCAACATGCTACACTTATAGGATTATAACTTTAATTAAATTAGAATTAGGATAACCTTCAATTTGTTAGAAAGTAGTTACTTACAAATTAACACATTATCGGTTATTTTTAAATATTTCAACATATAGTTGATACTATATAAAAATAGTTAGGTATTATACATATATATATGAATTAGTTATTAAATTACGATGAAAATTGATCAGAAAAGAAATCAACACGCACACAATAACTCTTTTATTTATATTAAATCATCATAATTTCAAAATTTTACATGAAAATGCGACTACATTTTTATCGTAGCTCACAAAGGACACAAATATAAAAATAAATAGTTCCAAATTAATACTTTGTGTAAATATTATACAAAATGTCACAACAAAATGTTAGCAGTTAGTACACACTGTTAATTTTCTATATATAAGAAACAGTTATAAGCTTTATATAAAGGGTTCCAGTACAAAGTAGCTCCCTCAACAAATAGAACTGAGCACAATGGCTGAGTATTAAAATAAACAACAATGCCATGTGGTGAGTTGTCGCTACGGAAAACCAAACACTGTAATCTATTCAACGTACAGAATCAGCAGAAATTCAACGAGGACAAGTTTCCTTACCAACTTTTGCTTTGAGAGTCTAAACGACAACTATGAACGGTAACTAGCTGTTTGTTTGTCTTTAAATGACCAAATATTATGTGTCTAAAAAAGATTTCTTAATTAATTATAAGTTTATGATTTTTTTATAAAAGTCTAGAGCGGCCGTGGTCTAGCGGTAAGATGCGTGCACTCACGATCGATGAGACCCGTGTTCGAATCTCGTATTTAATTAACGACATTTGTCTCGCAATGGTTAGCGCAAAGTTACTTAAAAACATAGGTGAGTTTGTATTTGCCCTGATACCCATAGTACGAGCGGGGTATTCTGTAGAGTTTGGAGTTAGGTAAAGAGTATTCGAAGAACAAAAAAAAAATGTAAGAAGTAAATTACATTCCGAAAGATTTAATCAAATAAAACATTCATAAGTTTTGAAAATTCAAAAAAAAATTATGACAAATAAATAGCAGAATCATTGCCCCTCAATTATTCTTCATTGAACTACAACGAGTATACATGGAGAATAAACCGTCATGTGTTCCGACAATTATTTTGCACTTGTAGTTAAAAAATATGATCGCAAAATAGGGGGATGAGCATCATTTTTCACACTATAATTGTCTTGTTCATCCGTGTGAAAAGCGGTAAACGACATAACATTTGTTCCTACTAAAGTAGTTATTTAAAAAATATATTTCAACTTATGTAGCTATTACCGTTACAAACACGGACTCTGTTTTAGGATTAGCTTGGAAGCAACCACGATTAACGAGCGGCCGTGGTCTAGCGGTAAGACGCGTGAAGTCCAGTCTGCCGTCCTGGGGTAGTACCACCACCACTTTCTAATGTAACACCCGTGAAACGATCTTGTCGCGTTTCGGGAATAGTTTGAAAGTAGTCAGTTACAAGAGAGGAGTGTGCATTGTCAATCTGGATGGTACATGCTCGTCTCCTCAAGCCAGCATAGTGGAGGCGACTGCTACCCTGCACAGGTTTCTCTGTAGTAGCAGTTGTTTCCATTCATGGACCGCACTCTAGCTTTAGATCAGGCGGGGTATTGTCACATGCCAGGCTACAATAAAAAAAATGTAGCTATTACCGTAACAAACACGGACTCTGTTTTAGGATTAGCTTGGAAGCAACCAGAGTATAAAGGGACCAGCCGTCAGGTATTTTTTACTTGGTAGATTTTTCAGGTACATCCTGGCATGTATTAAGGTGATGCAAACAATATTATATATTGCGATTTTACATAACAACTTTCATAGAATGAAATCGTAAAAAAAATCGGCTTTTTAGCAAAATAAAGAATTATTTAATAGCAAATATATTTTTCACGTACATATGTATCAAATTGGTTGAAGCGAGGCGTATGAAAAACGTGAGGCCGCGCGGAATGATCTAATTGTATTCATTAGCCAGGGCAGGGTGAGGACAAATATTGACTGAAGTTAGCACACAAAACCCCGACCCGAACCTCCGCTCGTCGACATAACGCTCTTGCTCATAATTTTGACAAGCTTCTCTAGTTACAGGACTATCTATAGTAGTGCAGTAGATACATACTTATTTACAGGACTATAGTAGTGAAGGAGATACATATTTACTTACCTACGAATCATGCTAAATGACGTTAAGTACTTTTTATTCATATATTCAGTTTTATAATTATTGCAATGTATGAAAAAAGAGAATAAAATTTACAATAAATAAATGTTTTTACGGTAGCTCCGCTTGCAGTCACCTCCACTATACCGGCTTGAGGACACGAGCTTTTACCATCTAGATTGACACTCCTCACTTATACTCAGCTACTTTTAAACTATTCCCGAAACGCGACAAGGTCACTTCACGGGTGTTACATTCGAAAGTGGTGGTACTACCCCAGGACGACAGACTAGACAAATAACCATCATCAGTCTGCCTACCACTCTTTATTGAGCGACCAAAGTACATATAACAAAGTTACATTGGTACCGGTCAGAATTTAGTGAGGTTTGAACACGGGTCTCATCGACCGTGAGTTCACGCGTCTTACCACTAGACCACGGCCGCTCTTTATACTTCGCTACTCTCAAGCTGATCCCTAAACGCGATCAGGTCACTTTTCGGGGTAATATAATTAAATCATTAATCCAGAATTAAAAATAAATATATTTTATTATTTTTTATAGATGTAGGTATCATTGGTTTTCTTTAGGCTCGAACGGAGCAAAAGTAAATCAATCGTCGATAGGTCGAGAGTAAGCAAACATTGCGAGCCGCGAGAACACCCCCCTGTTTATACTTAACCGGATGAAAAGGCAACACCGACCGCCCAGGAATAATATTAGCTACCCTCGATAAGCTATTTAATTTTATCTAAAATTATACCAAACTAAATTGACCCTTATACCGCTCGAAATAAAGTGTGATTTAATTTTCCACAAAAAAATATATTACACTGTTTTCGAATGAAATAAACTTTTTTTACTAACTGGTAACATGTGTTAATATTTGCTGATAATCTTGGATTAACACATCATAACAATGCAATGACCGTGGAGTTTATTTAGTCCGTATGTCGTCGTCATCGCCGTGCTATTTGATAATGTTTAGTAGTGACAGGTGCGGCCAAAACGTCATCTTGTCTGATGAGTTGTTTAACAAATTACAAGAGATTTAAGCTTATTACAATGTACTTTATTACGTAGGATTAACAGTGAATTCCAAACGAGCAAAGAGATTTGCTTATCTAATTTGATTAGAGCTTTTAATTGATAATAAATGTTTATAGTGAAATATACTGCACATTAGAAATGTTTTCATTAAAGTGGTAGGCGGACTGATGATGGTTATTAACCCAATCTGCCGTCCTGGGGTTGTACCGACATTTTCAAGTGTAATCTGGAGTGACCTAGCTATTAGCCGAGCTTTTTTCACCTCAATGTATAGTGAACATTCGTTTCCCTCAAGCCGGCATAGCGGAGGGGACTGCTCTCTGCAACAGCCAGATAGTTTTTTCGCTCTAGCTTATCATCAAGCGGAGTGAGGTCATACATAAGTCGAACTATTATACAAAACGTATAAAAACAATTAAATCACATGAAATAACGCCTACTTAATATGAAAATAATATAGCTAGTGGATAATAATAATGATGCAGTGGGCGACAGATGCGCACGAATACTCACGCCCCATTACCCACACTATGAATAAACACACTTCACACTTTCAAAATTTTCTTTTTAATAATATTTTTTTTTACGAAAGTTTTTTCTCTATTAAACAAATACAGGGTGTAAAAGTATTGTATAACTTTTTTAAATTCAGTACCTATATCGCACAATTATCTTCTAAGTCTAAGAATACTAAAAAACTAAGGGCAAAATTTTTATTTCTTATCACAATTACATTACATTTAATATATACATTACATATTACAATATTATTAAGTAAACATAAAATCATTTTAAAATTTAAATAGATAAGTGATTCTATTATTTAATTAAAATTAGATTGATTTATTTTTGATGTTTAAGTTTGACGTATCATCAAGACTCCCCTTCCTGAAATACAATGCACCGTAATCAGAGCGATCGACATGCGCACGCGTCGCAAACGGAACAAGATCATCGATAGTAATCGACAGATGCATCTGCTACGATCACTGAGTAATCATGATCAAGCGGATACATTTACGAAAGTAAAACTAATTTGTCACTATCCATTTTTAATTTATGTTTCTATTGTAGATCTGATTTCTTTTATAAATATTTCACTTATCTATTTGTATAACGATTTATGTATGTATAATTCTACATTATGAAGAAAAACGAAAAAACGGTTACATAACGGACTACAATACAAAGTTAAAATATAAAATAAAGGAAAATGTCCAGTTACCTAATAGAATCTAATAGAATTGTTATTGATTTTTGGAAAAAATTGTAAAAAAAATAAATCCACTATTATTATTACGAATCAGTTTTATTTTATTTTTTTACCCGGAAGGTATTAAATGCTTTAAAAATTTATTGGCTTTGAATAAAAAAGACTGTTTTAGAATATTGTTTTGTTAATAAACTATTAGATATCAAGTGGACCCAAAAAAAAAGCAAAAATTATATTAACCCTAAAAAATTGATGATTTTATAAAGTTCATAAACTGAGTAAGCAGTAAATGAGACAGTCGGTGATAAATGTGGTGTGCCGGGAAGAATAAAATAAACTACAGTTAATGTACGAACAATAGCCGCACTTGTCCCTCGCAATCGGTAAATGGTTCGTGAACGTTATGGCATTTGTGATTACTTGAGCGAAATGTAGGGCGAACTTTTATATTCCATGTCACCGTCAGAATCAATGTTTATTTCATTTACCATTTACAGTAATTAAGTTGATTGTTTTTATGTTTATTATTTTATTAAAAATAATTTAACCAGGTATGACAAGAGGAGTGTTTACTGTCAATCTGGATGACGCACATTCGTCTCCCCGAGCCAGCATAGCGGAGGTATGCCTATAGAAACTTATCTCTAGTAGCAGTTATTTCGGTTAATGAACTGCACTAAATTCTAATATCATGCATATGCCGAGCTACTATAATAAAAAAGAACTATTATATGTATTTCACATTACTCGTCATCGCACAGTTTACAAATTAAAGTAAGGAAGATATTAATTCTAGTTGTTAGAGTCTATAGAGCCCTTTTTTTTCTTTACGTAAATACTTTAAAAATTTACAACAAGTAAAGAAATTAATTTAATAAATACGAGTATATTAACTAGGTTAGGAATAATTTTAAGAGTTTATTTTTCATTTAAATTATTATAATTAGAGATTCTGTATTTTGAACTATTTTTCAATGTAACTAATATTAAAATTATATACAATATACCTATTCGATTTTTTAAATAACACATTCATGATTATAATAGATAACTTTACAATTGAAAATACTTTATAGATATGACAAAGTATTTCTATAATTCGTTGTTATATCTCAGTTCTCTCCCCCTCGGTTAGTTCGCGTGACTGGAACAAAGGTTCCTTTATAATATTCATATATTATTAGTGTTTGATAGTTTTTGACATTTCGCCTATGCACAGCTTACTCTATGATTTCCCCTTCATATAATGTGTTACTTGGTGAACTAACTTTAGATACATGTCGTTTAAGTTTAGCTTTAGTTGATATTTTTATTATTTTAGACCGGCATGTGACCGCACTCTGTCTGATGCTAAGCTAGAGTACGGGCCATGACACACATGCGGTGCACTGTCTACGTTGACGGAGCCAACTCCTCTCGTTATACCCGGAAACTTCCCTTAAGATATTAAAAACGTCACTTTATGTGTTTTAAACTTAAAAGTGGTGATAGATTAAGATAAAAATAATCACATTCAACATTCTTTTAACTAAACTATTTATAAGATATTTAAGATTTGTTTACGAAAATATTATATGTATATCAGTTTAATTTTTTTTATTATATGTTTTATTAACTTCCAAGCTAATCTAATATTCGAACCGACTATCGTACGACAGACAGGGCTAAAACCTCCATATAGGTATATAAGAAACCTACCACTCATATCTAACTAACGATATTACATTTGTCTAAAATTATAGAATGCACGTTAAAAAAATATGTAAACTTATTTTGTAGGATCAAAACCATTCCCTATTAAACATTTCTATGCCCTGGGGAGTCACAAACAAGTAGCGCGCTAAATGAAAAATTATCGCGTATAGTTTCCCAACACTACATGTAATGTAGAGGGCACCCTGGGACGCACGACCTCAGGGACCTGACGACACTAGGCTAATGTGTGAATCTGTAATAAACACATTTTCTCACGCGTTTATAAAGTATTGTTGTCTATTTATCATTGAAGATATTTATAAAATTTACGTATTTGTTTACTTATGTATCAAAATGTGAAGCGTTCTATTAATACACGAATCTTGCAAAAAAAAACCTGAAAAATATTACAAAATGAGAAATTATGAAAATTTTTATTCATAAGAAAATAACGAGGAGTTTAGGTACTTGTGCGACGAGTTGACATATACCTTGTTACATAATAAAACGCTAAACATATTGTAGTTTAATATTGTATTTCGCATCTTCGTTTGACAATCAACAACCGCGAAAACATGGCAACGTTTGGTAGTCCTTTTAGTTATAAAGCCTAGATTATACAACACACCCAATCTTAAGAACGAGAAAGTTCATGCATTTCTAGTAGAGTTCATTGTTTCTACGTTGTATATTTTTTAAAAACTTTAGCAGTACAAATGTAATTACGCTGTAGGTATTCTATTACGTACCAATCCATATTTTAATATTTAAGGAGTGCATTGGAAGTATCGTTAACTACAAAATCCTCGATATACTCATTCATTCTTGATTCAGTCAATTTAGTTTTGCAATAGATATAGTATATAGGTGTACCCAAATTTAGTATTTAAAAGCCACAACCAAACCAAAATATCCAACAAATTTGTATTATTCCGAAATCATATGCAGACAACAAGAAAATACCTACGTATGTATTTGTTACATAAATATTTGTGACACTAACTCGAGCAGACTTGGATAGCAAGTGCAAAATGTACAGTCACGTTGATTTTTATTTACATAGTTACTTAATGTAGAATTTACAACCCCGATGGCATTGCACCCCGTTGGCAAACCCCTCCCTGTCCCCCTCGCCCCGCAGAGCCGTCGTCGCGCCGCTCAACCTCATGCGCCACTTTTTAATCACTTTAAGTGCCTCCTACTATTTCCCGAGACTTCCTCAACGTTCAAATAATACATCGCTAAAATGACAATGATATTTTTATAATTTATTGCCTTTTATGCCTTTCTAAAGCATCACTAATAATTCACAATTTCAAACAAGAAAGAGAAGTGCGTATTTAATAAAACGACTGAAATCTATGTTATTTTTAAAAAAAATTTGAAACACAAAAAAGCATTCTACATTTAATTTTTAAATTCAATTATTATAGTTGATTTAAATCTGAACTTAACCAAAGAAGTAAATACTCAGAGCAAATAAAAAAAAGGTTTTCATTTTATCATACAAATTTTGTACAGTGTGTGTTTTTACTGATATGGTAACTTCGGTGTATGATAGACAACTACAATGTAATCAATTTGACACGTCGAATTAGAGTATTATCGCACAGATCTGTAGCGAGTAGAACTGCTAGATCCCGTGGGAGAGTTGGGACACGGTAAGCGAACTAATCGTTCGAAAACGCTTCCCACGAATCTTTGAGCTTTCATAGCAACACTCGTATACTAAATATAATTTAGAATATTATTTGTAAATACTTTTAAGATAATAATAAAAAATACAATGTCGGAAAAATAAATATAGTGATCGTTGAGATTGTAATTATTAACGATTTAAAACAGTGATAGGCATTGATAATGATTACCACTTTTAAATATAACTGCCATTTCGTGTTTCAGGATCAGCCTCGAAGTTACTACTCTAGTAACTGAGGGTATAGCGGAGGCGACAATTGCTGACTGGAAAAAAAATGTTGTAACAGATGTCTAAAATCATGTAATGTCTCTAAAATCAGGTGGCGTGTGGCCATATGTAGTGATGAAAATTATCCGATTTAATAAAACGAGTTACAACATAATTAATTCAGTCAATAAAAGAACAACAAAACACGTATCATAATTCGGAAATCTAAACAATAATAACAACACTAGTTGTCCACTTGTGACATTAACAAAACAATAGTGGCTGTAAGTGCACCTAATTCTCGCATTTGGGGATTTACTTGTAGACGCGTGCCCGACACGTGGCACACGCGTGGACCACCTGCGTCCATTCACAATCATACACTGGGACGAGCACTTGTGTGATTTTTGCTATGATAATACTTTTATTCTTGGCATCTATGTAATTGCAATTATATCCGCATAATTTTATAACTTTTATTATGGCTATTTTATTTATATATTTAACAATACATAATAGGATACATTTTATTATATGTTATGACAATAACTGTTGCAACATCTTAAAAGTATTTAAACTTATTATTAATAGGTACTTACGTTTTAAATAAATTAAAAATAATATAATGTAATATAACAATAAAAATATAAGAAAATATAATAAAAGTCATGGAAAATTGGGAAGCCGAAGCATTACAATGTGGAAAAATAGCACTTAAAGCTTTCAAATTAATACGGTGTACTTAACTATCATTTTAGTTTAAATAATTTTAATATAAATGTAAATCAGCATTTGAAGACGCTTCGCCACTGCTAGGTACCTACCTATTTATTTTATAAATAAATCGATTTATCATTATTTCAAAACAACAATCTGGTCCCATAGGATTATAGCATTCACAAGATACAACGCCAACCAACAGATTGACATTTTGCCTCTTCTAGGCTCCCTCGGCATTTCCTGCCATGTCAATCCTTATTGCCCCACCTTAGTCACTTTCAGAGACAAGCGCTCCTATACAAATTGATAAACTGACCACAATTCATTGATATCTAAATAACATTAACAATAAATCAACAAATTATTCCCGAACAACACAATTTCTAACTTCAATGACTAAAACATATGCGACTAAAACAAAAAGTATATTAACTGTGGATTTATCGATGCCGAAGCTGCAAACGGTGGCATTTTGATGGATTAAATTGCCCCATCTCCATGACAACGCGGACCAGGAAAAAATACGTTTTGTATTAAAAAGCAGATGGTCATTTTTCAAGCGACTCCTTTTATTCTGTTGAGGCGAGGCAGGTGGTCATCTTTTTATTTCATTTGCAGAGTACACGAACGCGGTCGGATTGTTGGGAAATTGTGCAAACGCACAACGACGCTTAAGCCCACGCTGTGTGTTTTCAGCTAATGAATTTCGTCAGAGTTTGTCTGTTGAATTAGGACACTTTGTTTGAATTGATAATAATGGCGTTTTTGATGTTTTTGATGAATATTCCTTTAAACATTTGTAATTTTTTATATTACTTATTTATTTAAAATTAATGTATAAATAAAAATAGTTCTAAAAATAAACATTGCGTCCCCCATACCACATATACCTAATCAAGAGTGAAATGCTGCAATAAATATAAAATACGTAACATAAACAATAAATATTTGGAGTTGCAACCCATTTTAATACTTTTAATTGTGATATGTGAACTGAATTCACATTTTCCGCGGGCGAGTTTTAATTATCAGAAGTCGCGCTCTCGTGAAATACGCGACCACCCGCTGTATTTATGGCGGCTCGGTACCATTCCAATATACTTTTTAACGTAATGACTGTTCGTTCTGCCGAGGGTACGTATCTAAAATGTAAACAAGGACCAAATGGGGTAACAATTCATAATATTGTTATAAATTTGAGACAAATATACGTTTTATAATATTTAAACCAATATTTTAGCAGTTATAAAAAGAAAGCTTGACTTTCATTTTAGTTTTCCAAGAAAAAGGTATAAATATTCGTATAAGATTAGTTGTGTCCATATAACATTGTTGTCCATAAGAGTGTCGGTAGCGCCTCGGGCGTCGTCTTCCAGAATATAAGATTAGTGTCGCGAAGTCGTTTCTGCATTTTGTACGTGATCAGATAACTATAGGGGCGGCTCGGCTTCGCTCTCCAACTCTGAATTGCATTAAACATTCAGTAGCCCTCGCGTCGCGTCGAGAAACACCGCAACATAAAAATGAGCACCTATTATGAAATTAGCTACGGTTAACCGCGAGAAGGCTTTTTTTGTGAGGGTCCCGTCAGCCTCGGGTGGAATTGCTGGACACTAATTGGACTGTAGAGATGTGACGGACGGTTCTAGAGAGGTTTTTTTTTTTCAACTGACACAGTGCCCGACGTATATAATTTTGGTAATAATATTGTTCTTTTAAATTTGTATTTTTGTCATGATTTTGTGTCCCCGAAGACTCGTTTTCAGAACTTTCAGAATTTTAATACTAAATTTATCTCTAACTAGTAATTAAATACACCTACAAACTTAATTATAAAACTATATTATTAATAAAGTACCTGTACTCTCGCTTCAGTGAGGTCTATTTTCATAGCGATCTCTTCTCTTGTGTAGATGTCAGGGTAATGAGTCTCCTGAAATGCTCGTTCTAGTTCCTTTAGTTGTGCCGACGTGAATGTTGTACGAATCCGCCTTTGTTTCCGTTTCTCTGTTAATGAACCTTCGTGACCGCCATATACTTTATATGGTAGACCGGCTGAAAACAATTTTTTCATTTAATATCATAAAATATACACACTCTGTAGAGAAATTATTTACGGTTGTTGAAAACCTTAAATCAAAACGAAAACTTTTTTAAAATGAGCAGGTTTAACAGAACGCCTTCCAAGGAAGTGGCTTTAAATTACAGTAAAATCAGACTTTCATTTACATTTTTTAATGTAATCATGGCTTAAGTATAAAAAAGCTGATAAAGAAGTAAAATAAAAGTAAAGAGACAATCTTATCTATAAATATAGCCTTTAAGTCGTAAGAAAACGTAGCATTGGGATGTCGCGTACGTAGATATCGATCGTCGCTTGTAGCTACTACGGCGTAGCGTCCTCGCAAGGAAGACAATTTCTTTTTGTTTCATTCATTACATCGGAATACTTTGAAATATAAAAACGTCAGCGAATTCTCTATTTATTTATTTAAATACGTTATAAGCATTGTCTTTATTGTAAATTGTAAAATATTAATATTGAATATCATATTGTATTTTAAATGTAATTGGATTAATTAAAAATAATAGTAGGTATAATTAAGGAGCAATAAATTAGTCATAAGGAAACCATAAAATGCTAAAAACAACATAAAAATATATTTAAAACTGTCATTTAATACATTGTATCATAATACAATGAACTAAATTAGTGCCAAATTAGTTTGTTATAGATATTTAAAAACACGGTAAATGAATGATATATAAATCTAAATACCTACTACGTTACTACTCGATAAAATAAAGAATGAAATTGAAGATGGAGGTGCACCTATTTGTGTCTCTCTCTATATTGCTATCTATATTCGCACATATCTGTATGGACGGCAAAACAAGTTTCACAATAATAATGTTTTTTTTTATTGTAGCTCGGCAAGTGACAGCACTCCTCCTGATGTAAAGCCATGAATGGACACAAATGCTCCTACAGAGAGAAAGCTGGCAGCAATCGCCTCCACTATGCCACTTTGAGGGAACAAGCATGTACTATCTAGATTGACAGTGCACACTCCTCTCGTTACACCTGTTGTTATAAACGCGACAAGGTTCACGGATGTTACATTCGAAAGTGCTGGTACTACCCCAGGACGGTAGACTGGACAAATAACTATCATCAGTCTGCCTACCACTCTTTGAATATTTTTATGTTATTTTAATTCTCTTAATAAGTATTTCTATGTTATAATAATATTTAATAAATGCGTTATATTGTTCATTTTACCTTGCCCATTTGCGTGCTAATAAATACATATAAAAACAAATAACAATTTTATACGCTGACTGTACAGCTACCTCGTGCAGGCTAGACATCTTCAATATCTTTTTTTTTATTTACAAAAAGAAGCCGATTTGAATCGAATTATACGTTACCGTACCGTACTGTTGTGTAGCTAAACTAAAATGAAAACATTTACGACACTTAATTATCCTTTTAGTAGATTATATTAGTTTAAAGCAGCCACCCTAGATTGAACAAAGTAATATCTAAAGCGAAGATAATAGGTATCCATTCTCCTCAAACCACACTACGACCGCATGTGACGTTGCGACAATTACCTCAAATGAACCAGAATTAATCGAGAGTCGCTTCTTGGCCGAGCTGCGGCCTCATTTGCATTATTAATAGAGCCTGCGGGTCCCAGGGGCGAGAGGAGGGCGGGAGGGGCGAGTGTCACTGCCCCCACTACGGGTAGGGGGACCTCACGGCGCAATTTGCGGGACCTAATGAAGAGGATCTCGAGAAGATGTTTCTGCTTATAAGATATTTGATTAATTCAACGGACTTTAAGCACGTTTACTTTGCGGCTCCTTTAATAATTGCGGTTATATTATAGATGTTTATCGCTGAAAGTGTATTGTAATTTTTATGATTTTCTTTATCAACATACAAACTATTGTTTTATTTACAATTATTAGCCATAACTTTTTGTTAATGTTTCAATAATAAAAGTGTCTTCTTTTAACCCTGTTGTAGATACCGTATGTTGGGGGAAATGAGACATATTGATACAGAATGTTTCAGTAATGCGATCGTGGTGTGGCCGAGTCCGTATAGATGTAGGCTTACAATCGATAACTCCATGTCTAAATCTCCATGAGATAAATAATATAATTTTATTACACTTACTTATAAGTAGGTACCTACATAGAACAAATCATGCCACTCTTGTATTTACATAATACAAACACGTGGCTTTAATTAATCGTTCGGAGCCGATTAATTCACAGGTGATATGATCCGGAACCACCCTTTCACGCCTCCCCAAAGATCCCCCCCTAAACCTCCAAAAGCTACTCAGTTAATTACTAGACGGCGAGACTGCTTGAAGGGCGCTAAGGGCTTATTTTCAAGCTTGCTCAATCTTTATGTCTAGGTCAAATGCCCAGATAAATATATATTTTTAAATATACTGAATTTGTTAATATTAAATTATGATGAAAATTGAACAAAAAATATGTACCAAAATTTAGTTTTATAAACTTTATCTACTACATGGAGGAAAATTATTAATTAAATTTTTTTTAAAAAAGCTAAATAAAATTATATATAAAAAATTTTTAAAAAAAACACTGGCTGTGTGATAAATTATCAAAATAAAAAACCTTTACTAAAAAAAACTAAAAAGCAACAGATTTGGAATCAAATCATCCCACAACATAAATAAAGATTGAAAATAAAGCAAATCGTTTCGGCATCTGGAGTGGCATTTCAGCCGTGCCTCATTTTTCTCCCGTCACGCGGGAACTTTACCAGCATTCATAATGTAGAAGCGAGAATGTCTGCGAGTCATCGCGCGGCATATTGCGCCTTACACCCCTACCATTCTCAGAAAGGATTGAATACCTCCGCTGTAAAGGTAATCTGCTCACGCTTGTAACTCAAATAGGTGTAGGTTGAGGTTTTAGATTAAAGCTACTCGTTACATACATACATTTTTAATTAGTACTCTGCATTATTATTATTTTTAATTTTAATTAAAAGCCTGAGCGGCTTAAAGCGTGGCCTAAATTAAGTTTAAGGTAAACGCACTAAAAGTGACCTAGTCTCGTTTTGAGATCAGATCGGGAATATAATGAATTAACCAGACCTGGCGCATTGCACACTCGTCTCATGAAACTGGTAGAACTGAGGTGACTGTCGCCTGACTTATATATGACGCATGACGAGAGACAACTGCTACTATAGATAACATTCTACATGCAGCGACTGCCTCCGCTAAGCCGGCTTGGGTTGACAGTGCACACTCCTCACGTTATACTTGGCTCCTACCAAGCTGATCCTGAAACGCACTGCAGACTGGATCAATAACCATTATTAGTCTGCTTATCACTATTTACGTTCTTTTTAAATAAAAATACCTTTGAATGAGCATCGTGAAGAGTATATTATTTATATTTGATTGTAGAAATACATGTAAAATAATTTAAAAGATTTACGAGTATTCGTATGTTAATAAAATTTGATAGATTTTAATAAACTTGAAGTAAAGGGGAGATAGGTATTCCTTAACTTGAACCCTCAATACCCTCCTGATTAATGAAGTAGATTCTAAGAACAAACTTTTCATAACTTACTATCTCAGCGGTATCTACATGTAGACACCTACTAAATTCTAAATACGTATGTTACCCGAAGAGGTAGGCATCCAGTTCGATTTTTAAAATGAACTAAATGTAATTTCTTTGTAATCTCTTAGTTGTAATCCTGTAAGTTAGCGTTGGAGCAACATAATAGAATGATTCTGAAATAATATAGTTAGGTTTCCGAAGAATTTTATTACGATCTCTTAAATAAAAGTGGAAATACGAACACTCGCACTAATGTACGACGCCAATACATTTTTATATTGCAATAAGCATGTGGGTAAATTTGCGTAATAGCTGCCGTAAAATGAAAACATTTCGACGCTCAAATAAAACTGTAAGAGAACGAAGCCTCCCTTGCCTCGTAAAACGTGGAACATTCCACTTTATATTAGCGTATTCTACCATTGATTTGTAACGACGATTCTTGGATACCTTTTCATAAATTGAAATTGTTTTAATTTTGTTTTAAATCATTATTATTTTTCAAATATTTTTGAATTGTTTTCTATAAAAGTCTTCGCATGAATCTATGATAAAAAAAAGTCAACATACGAGGCTCGCAGTGTGTGAGTTCTCCCTAAATATACATTGTAGAAGTTACGATCGCGGCTCCCAGCGCTGCTCAACTGTGAGATATTACCTTTTTTATGACCCACTATACTATACTTCTAGGATAGAATAGATCACATCATGCGATAAAATATCGAGCTTCTCATACACGTCACCGAACAAATTGAATTAAGCTATCCACTTGCATACAAATGTTACATATAGAGTTCTATTGCATATCTACATAAGTGTCAACAATATTCGAGATTTTCTAAATTGAATTATCAGAAATGTACGAGATGTCGATAGCTACGAGTACGAACAAACATGTAGACTTTCTTGCTTCGAACGCAACTACTGAATAACAAGCCGTAACAATGTAAACAGTACGATGCGATTTGTGTCTCGGTTGATACGGTCTAGATCCTTCATCTCGCTTTAACAATTCTTGTAATTGTATTACAATTAATACGCAAACTTGTAATTAATTTCCACGTGATTAACGGTATAATCCTGGCTCATTCGAGATTACATAGAAGATGTTACCGCCCGCGGTGAGATATTGTGTCGAGGGGAGGTAAAGAAACGCAAGGACTTGCAGCGAGAAGAGAAGGGCCAAGGAGACTTCTGCCAGGCTGTCCTCCCCTCAAGATTCTCGCGGACGTCGTTGCCAATTAGGGGCGCAATCGCTCACGCGGCGGGTTTCTCCCCCGCCCACGAGCCCGCCTCGTACGACCGCTCTTTGTTTCGTGACCGTCTCGGATACGCCGCCGCGTCCCAACAACAGATGAAAACGATTTTACTTCAACATTACCCGGAATAAAACAATAAAGATGAACCTTTCGGAAATACTTTTATCTGTTTTACTTAAGCAGAAAATTGTTTTAATAAATACGTTTGAGAGCAATGTTGACTCTTAAAATTTTATCTATGTTATCTACTGAAAATTTTACATTCATCTAGGTGAAATTGTTATTATTATTAGGTATACAGTTTAAAAACATTTTCAAGTAGATGATTTTGGTCTATTCTGTTTCTCTACTTAAACAATTCTTAGTAGAAACAATACTTGGAGGAAATAGTTGTTTTTCAAAACCTATAGGTACCTACTGGTATTTGTCAAAGTAGAAAAATATTATTTAAAAAAAAAATCAATTGCACATGATGTATAATTTATTTGGAATCTGAAATAGACATATGTACGTACTGTGAACGGTGAACCCCATTAACACGAACTTTGTCTACTTATCATAAAGAGATTTAATTATGCAATTTTTTTATTATTTTTTGGCAAATGAAAATGATGATCAAAATTGAACCCACGTCCTCCGCTTTTCGTATTGATGCTCAGACCACTAAGCTACTCCGACACTCACGCTTCACACGACCATGTTGAAATTCCTCTATTCTATTTTTCAGTTTGTCACTTTCCAACTTCAGGGTCGACATCACATGTTATTGTTGTGTTTTTTTTAAATTGTAGCTCGGCATATGACAACACTCCGCCTGATGTAAAGCTAGAGTGCGATCCATGAACGGAAACAACTGCTACTACAGAGAAATATTTACATGCAGCAGTCGCCTACGCTATGCCGGCTTAAGGAGACGAGTAAGCACCATGCGGATTGATGGTGCACACCTCTCGTTTTTTCTACACAGTTATTTTTTCTGTCCATTTATATCATACATATATCTTTTTAATCTTAGATTAAAGTTCTAAAAAGATTTGAATAATAACCAAGTCTGAGTCTCAGTTTAAGTATTAAATTAGGTCCAGTTCAACTAATCTGTTGATATAATCAAAATAAATACCTAAAACACATGAGATGAGAAAGAAAGTACTTAAAGTTAATTAAGTAATAAAGTTACAATTAACTGTTCATAATAAGCAATACAATGTTGAAGTAAAAATTATTGATTTAGTAAAGTTTAAAGGTATCTAATCAAAATTCATAAAGTAAACAAAAATTAACCTAAACATCTTTATCTAGTGTCATGTAGAAGTTGTTACTTAGGTAATTTTAATTAACCTTAACTACACTATTAATTTATAGCTACTCGTATATAGGTAAGTTGATAATCTTAGTCTTAGTGAGTGCTCTTTGTTAATAGAATATAGCAGATCTAGTGAACTAACGATTATAAATATCGATATACTCACGCTGTAAATTCATAGATGGAGGGAATATGTGATGGTTTCTGATGGAGGCGTCTTGCGGTCGGGCACATTGCGGCGGTGGTGGCTGATAACGCATACCCTGATACCGATATGCCGCTTGAGACATCTGACCGCACGACGCTAACTCTCCCCAAGCGAGTTCTCCGCCGCCAGAGCCGAGGCAGCCGCCATCGAACCCGCCACCCGCACCGCTCAGATACCCGTACTCCATCCTAGCCTTTCGGATTTTCTCTACACAACAAGATCACGGTATAATTATCAGAACATAGTCCGATTTTGCAAAATTTTCAAAAACTCTGTCGTCGTGTCGATTCAGTCGCCGCGAGGGCGGCTGTGCGCGCCACACGGGGCGCGTGCGGTTTCTGTTCGAAGCCGCGAAAGCTCACAACTTCATAATTGGATGAGCCGCGACTATATCGAATTATGGCGATTACAGATGGTATCGGATCGCAGCGGGAGTTTTCGCCGGGACGGAAGACCGCGCGCTCGCCCCACTCGAAATCGAATGATAAGCCTAATTCAATAAGGGCGAGCCTCGAGGAGGGGGCGGGGCGCTCACCCCCTGCGGCCGGCCAATGCGGCTCCAGCGCGCCCGCCGGCCGAGCCTTCATTGGGCCGCGAGCAGCCGAAGAGAGAGCTGCGGGGTGCGTGTCACGCCACTTGTCTACTTTTCTTTTCACAGACTGCTTCTTTGTCATTGAGGAAAATAAAAAAAGTTCTAATTAACGAGTCAGGTATTTAATGAACGACTCTAGGTATTCTTATAAGATTTCATTTTATACACGCAATAATATCACCCACCTATCTTCAATTTGTAAATATTTTAACATAAATTATAAATTTTAATCAGTAGATAATAAAAAAATAGTTACCAAATAGACATCAATAAATAAGAAACCGTTTGGTGGCAATAAATTACTATTACTTATAAAAACTGAATTTAATAATAATTTTAAAAACAACATCAACGAGTAAGCTACAATTTAAAGAGTTTGTTAAGAGGTCAGCAACAGTCAGCGCTGTAGCACCTAATGAAATTTTAGCTTCAACTGTATTTATCCGCTAAAGGCGCTTCGTGTGGACATTAACTCGATTAGTGGATAACGCCTTCGACTGGCCACTAACTGTCTATAAATACTTACAGATACATCTATCCCTATATTTGCAGAAATTGATTGATGATAAGATGCTAATGAAGGAAAGTGATACTAAAACTAATAAAAAAACAAAAACAAAGCATAATACCTAAATTAGAAAAAAAGACGTTAATGCATACCCTATAAAGTACAAAAAAGATACCTACTTAGGTATTAGGTATAAACAAGCAATAAGTAGATACTTATAATAATAATTTAAATTATTTAAATTACAATAAAAATTAACTTTCATGTGTCACCTAATATATTTAGGTAGATATGCGAACCGGGACTACTGATTCTATTCGAAAAACCAAATAAAATATGTTAGACAGCCGGTTTTTTTTTTTGTATCTGTATACCTAAATGGTTTTCAACGAGAACGTTTTGGAACGATAACGGGAACACTTAACGCATAATACCAATTATACGCACACGAAGTCCATATTATAAAAAAAAAACATTTAGGTAATATAATTTTATTAAAATTAATTTAAAGTAAATCCCGTAATTCATAAACCTCTAGGCATGATGGGTTGACGAACGGCGTCGTTACGTCTCACACGGTGCAAATCTGAAACTTTACCCTCCACAGCCTCCCCCCTACCTCTGCCGAGATAACTTTCTAAATTGCTCGCTCGAATCTAACATTAAAAGCACCTTTACACTTTCTTTGCAGTGAGATTTTGAATATTAAAGATGTAAACAATCGTTTTAAGTGGTATTTCGCTTCTTAGAGCACAATATTATTTTATTTTATTTTCTTGTAGACTTAATAATAATAATAATAACCTAGATATACCTCTAAACAATAAGTTAATAAGTTCTGAACAATAATTAGCATTAATAAATAATATTAATTGCTGCTGACTGCAGAAATTTCTCTATGGCAGCAGTTGTTTCTGTTCATGGACCACACTCTAGCTTAACGGTAAGTGCAGTGGAGATCCATGAGAGCCGACGACTGGAGCATCGCGGTTCACGGTGACCTAAGCTATCGTTACTCGGCCCAAAAAAGTGCTTTTTCTAACTTCTTATAACTAAATTATTGACCTATATACCTAATATATAAACAATAAGACGAGTCAATGAACAGTGTCCTATTGTAGTTGTAAAATATTATACATACAAAATACAATCGCAACTCTGAATTGACAAAACAGTAAATAAATGTAATAGGGGCGGCAACTATATTGCGACACTATAATTGAGTAATTTAGTGAAAGTGCAAGTGAACGCAGCGGGGAACATTCCCGCGTTTCGTGAGAAAATGCTCCGGATAATATTCACAATATTGAAATTACAAGAGCATCGAATGTGTCCCAAGAGAGAGTACACGCTTCCACCCGCCAACAGAACGCGACAAGTGCGCCCTCGCTATAAATTATTTATATAAACACCCCATACAATTGATAATTAATATTTTTTAAATCGTTATCTTTATAATACAACTTTAATTTATAGAATATTTATTTATTTTACTTCAAAAGTTCAACTTTTTATTACTTATAATAGAATTTATAATCACTTAAGGATGTAACGGTAAATCTCTGTCATTATAGAGGATCGTGACTCCTGGTGATGCCTCCATCCGCTGCGCCTGTCTCCATCCACTCAGACACCAGCCGCAGACATCCAGCAGCTCGGCTTTATGCCATTAATTTACCCCGTCAGCTATTCGAGGTTATCGCCATCTTTGCGAGTTGTGGGAGCGAAATACGACAAAGTGTTGATTCTCAAAATTTCAATTCAAACAATGGATCTATGGATGTTTTGTATTGATGTCATTTTTATAAAATCTTTTTTAAATATTATAATTTAGTGTATTATCTGTAAATCTCAACTCAAGTATGTATAAATATTTTTTTAATTCCTGTACTGAGCCAATGCTTGTTTAACAAACACTGACCGGTTATACTTTGGTTACATTGGTCAGAATTTAGTGAGGTTTGAACACGAGTCTCATCGATCGTGAGATCCATTGTCTACCGCTAGTAAACAATGGATATTACACTTATTTAATTTGTTAAATAAAGCGAAAACAATATTTCAACCGTCCAGAGTCGAAACAATCAAATTGGACAATAAACAAAAAGATTTAACCTTGCAAATATAAAAACTTAATAATATTGTAAATATCTTACGTCACACCATATAATATATAGGATCACTTAGCCTCTAACAATCAGAACCACTAAGAAAAACTCGTCTACAATTACTCACCACCCCAAAAGCCTTAGTTTTCTTTGTGGCTGCGTACGAAATCTTACTGTTCAAAATAAACACATTTTTCTTCTGAATCTGTGACCATTTTTTTCCATGTGTAGGTAAATTACATTCACAATGTCTACTTAAATAATTTATTTAATTTCTTTTACAATAAAGTCTAGCATGTGACCATAGTTAAGTCACAGTGCAGTCCATGAGCGGAAGCCACTGATACTACAGAGAAATAATGTATGCATGTAGCAGTCGTCTCCGCCATGCCGGCTTGAAGTGACGAACGTGCACATTCCTCTCATTATAAATGGCTACTTCCAAGCTGATCCGAAATGCGACACTTCACGGGAGTTACCTACGCTTGAAATTGTAAGTGATTACTAACGGCAGACTAATAACCATCATCAATCAGTCTGTGTACCAATCTTAAACATCCATCTCTCACTGTATTTTATGCCCTAATTTGTATTATTTTTAAGCGTATTTATTTACAAAAACAAAAGAATAATTTAATAGTAATTAGTATATTTAATAATAATTAAACCTCAGACGAAAAATGAAGCTATTAATCAAAAACAATAAACAAAGTTGTTTAGGCATCAAAACAGCAAAGGAATGTCGCAACTCGGCAGCTAATCAGATAATGCGTTCGCTATTGCTTCGCGCGAAGCCGAGCCACACGACCCTCGCATAATTGAATAAACAGAGCTCTCCCGTTCTCCACCCGCTCTCCCTTAGATGTGTCCTCCTAAAGGCACAATTCCGATGCGCGCTGCAAAGCAACACACCATTTAATAAAGTTCTTGTAATCGAACGGTTATTATTGTATTCCAAAAAATGTTTTCATGTATTATCTTATTGTATTTGTTTCTTTATTACTTCTTTTTTTATTACTTTTTACATGCATGAATTAAAATAGAAATTAAGGGTTTTAATGTAAAGTTTTTTGTTTTTAATTTGTTTCTCTTGTTTTAGGCTAAGTTGAATTTCACTAAAATAAATTATTATTATTATTATCTTAAAATTTATTGTAGGTAATATGCATGTAATATCAATTAAATAAATCTGATCAATCACTGCAGAACAAATATTAAGCACTTTTTATTGTTATTATTTAGTTATACCTAATATAATACTTATATAATATTAATAATATATTTTATTATGTAACTGTAATGTAAACTCGCCGATAGAATTATAAGTTTTATAAAAGCTCCATATTATGATCACAGACACTCCGTCTGATGTTAAACTAGCGCGGCCCGTGAGCGGCAACAACTTCTACCACAGGCAACTATCTTCAGGGAGCAGTCCATAGAGGACTATGAACACTAGTAACAGCCCATCTTTAGTATACAGGCTTTAAGAGACGAATATGCACTATCTACTCGTACATTAACAGGATACGTTACACCTGGCTATTTCCAAGCTGAACGTTCGATATTACTGACCTTTTAGTTATGCAATACAACGTAAGAGTGTTAATACTTTCTCTTGTCGCTAACATCGGAAATATCTCACCAGGAACAAACCACTGGAACACATGCCCTGCTACTGCAATAGTTGCAAACCTACGATCATGTCGCACGCGCCACAAACGACGTCAAATAATTACATTAAAAAATAATAGATTCTCCTTTTTTGATTCAGATTATCATTTTTTATTTTCTTTTCCTATATATTAACAAAAAATATTATTTCTGAAATTAAATCATATAGGTACATATTAGCAAAATAATGTAAATTATTTTACTAATCTCATTAAACTGAATAATAAAAATAATTTTTCTATTTCTAATATTATAACTTTTAACTTCACTATTATAAAGTGAACAAAGTCTATGAGGGAGGGCTTCGTGAGGCTTTTTCATAGCACCTGAGCCCTTTGATTGATGAGTTTACACGCTATCGCTATGATTGCGAGCTCTGAGCTGACAAGATGCCTGAGGAGTCATTAAGACCGTCAAAATATTCAAGGTGCAATTTACCTTCATATTATAATTATAATTATTCTTTTTCACGTATTTTAAAGATTATATGGATAATATATTATGAACATATAGATAAGGAAGGAGACCCTAGACAAATGTAAATAGGCAGTTACGTAAACCTTTTTCAATTTACACTTGAAAGCCCGATACGACACCCGTGGCGAGCAAACAGAGGTCCTTGTGAGCCAACGGCAACGGGGACCTCTGCAAGCAAACCGAACGACCCGGGCGTTTACACGAAAAAGCCAACGGAGGGCGAACGGGCGCTCGGGGCGTTCGGAGGCAAACACAACGTCTCCGGGGACCCTCTCATTAGTTGTTCAAACATGCCGGCGGCCACTTTGACAAGCGACGCGGCAGCTACCATGTCGTCTCAGAGACTTGTGGCGAAGGCGCCTCGATCCTCCAGAACAACTATTTTCTTATGTACGACGTTGAAGTAACACATTTAATTATATTCGTATACTACATATTAATTAGCTTTAACCTATATTTGTCTATATATTGAGATATAGTATTATTATATAATAATAGAGATATAATTAATTTAAACTATTTTAACTAAACATTATTTGTAAAACAAAACATTCGGTATATTCCATATACCGGTATATGGAATATACCGAATTATATTCAAAAGCTTGCCTATGATACCTGAAATAACTGCCATCAAATTGGAGCCAATGTTTTAAAAGTAATATGATATTTTTTACCGCCATCTATTAGTGAGTAGCAGAATTTCTATGTCACTTTATTTTCTCATAATATTAATTCCACTACTAACCACTAGATGTCGCAACAAAAATAACTTTGCATTATTCTAGTTACATCTAAATATAATAGATGGCGCTGCACACTATTCACTATTTTGTTACAGCGGACTTCCGAATATTTAATTCTGTCCTCTAAACATATTTTACATATTGTTTTAAATATTTTTTGTGTGATGATCATGGAATGAAGGAATTTTGATTGAAAGGTCTTAAATGTAATGCAACTTCAACTATCGTCAAATTTAAAAAAATCCAATACTCTAATACAGTGTTTTACTAATTACACCATATCTTTGATATAAAAATGTGAGTCCTCAATTCTATTTAATAATTGCATATTATTAATAATTATAGTAGTTCGGGTTATTTAATCAATCCGGGCATGGCGCGGGGTTAATGAAACAGACAGACATTGATTTTTCTTTATAATCTAGTCTGATTATTCCTTATAATTCTTTAAAACTAAAACACAACAATTTAATTTTAATGTTTATTTATGTATATTTATAACATACCTATAATAGAAAACTTATTAAAGAGCTATCAAAACCTATGTACAAAAAAAAACTAAAACAACATAAACACGAAATTCTAATCGCTAATACAAATTTAATTATTTCAATCCATAAATTACTTGGTAGAAAGAAACCTAAGAACATAAAACATCGTACTATTTTAAACATTTTCGAAAATAAACAATAATAGAAAGAAAAACATTTAGATATTTAATGGTAAAATTTTCAAAAATAATAAATAAATATGGTGACTGACAAGAAATTAAAGTAATCAACTGTCTCAGGCCGGTTATTCAATTCTTTCTTTTTTTTATAAGCATAAGTAATGTCTGTGGCTTAAGTCGCTTTCTTTGACTATTTCAAGGAACGTATATGAGTTTTCTTAAGTGTATACATTCAAGTTAGTTAATAAACTAAGATCGTCTTAATGCTAGAAGAGTCCGTTAGGCTTGCTGAATCGCGCAACTCGATTCCTTCTAATACACACCAGCCTTAAGACGACCAACTATAACTTTCTTTGCCCGACTCAACAAAATATAATATATTTATTTATTGTAAAATTTATGAAAAATATGTAGATAAGTTAAGTTATAAGTGAAATTATTTTTTTCTGTTTATTAATGTTTAAGGTATGATTGGGCTAGCGTAACCGAACTGGGTTAAAAGTCTCTAAATAAAATTGAAAAATAAAAAAAGAAAGTAAAGAAGCTTAATACGTCCTTTAAAATATTCTAAGAAAGCGACTTGAAGTCACTTAAAAGTCAAGAATAGTAAACTAGGAATTGAACTAGTGAACGAACCGCCAATGATTGGTATTGAATGATACAATGATGACAACTTCCTTGTCTGTCATAATAACTTATAAAATACCATAGAGATATATACTAGAGGTGCAAACTTCATACATCGGACACGAAATAAAGCGTAGGCCGCTTCAAACGATTTGACAATGTTACCGTCAAGTCAAATACTAACTGACAGAGAACCTAAACGTGGCTGTGGCCATGTTTTCTCTCGCGTTGCATTAGGAGCGTTATTGCACATCTAGTTGTATATATCAATGGAAAATACGTATATTACAAATACTTAAATAAAAATAAATGATTAATTAAGGCAGTAAATTGTTTCTAGAAATGATACAAGTTTACAATTTTTAGTTCTAATCTTACTTTACTAAAATAAACTTAACTACGTAAATAAAAAGGGCAAATAGTAATATGGAATATGATATGAGACTAGGGTTTTCCATCTGAAAATACGTGTTATATGTAGTAGGTAAGCCCTCGGGAGCGGAACAACTGAAAAAACGTAGAGAAATGTCCAACTGGTCGATATACGGACCGATTGAGATTGACCAGAAATTTTCCAGTTTTATGCGATATTCATTACCATCGATAAATTCATTGTAGATATTTGGGAAAACAGAAGGGATGTCCGGACATGCCCCTGAGTACACTTCAAAAAAATATAAATTTTATAGGAATTGTAAAAAAAGTCGTCGATTCTGTGAGCTTTTTTGTCCCATACATATATTGAAGTACGGTTGGCAACCCTGAATGAAACCGTTATTAACGATAATCTACAGAAAAGACAGAAACTTGTGTGTAGTGTAGATATTTGAAACAATCCCGACCTAACTCTTCATTCTCCATATATTTGTGAATAAATAAAAGTTTAAAGGGATTATGTGAAGGTTTAGCAGATAATACCGAGTTCCATTTTGCAATATTACCTAATAATAACTAAAATATCAAAGTTTGGTCGAAAAACAGGAATGTTTTAACATTTGACTAGAATATACTAAAACTTAACATCGCTTTATCATAAATACGCACAACATCAAAAAAAAGTTTAATTTATATAACTATCAAGAATTCTATATTTATTTAATGTACGTTTTGGAGATCCTTAAATTATGACAAAAATACAACACACAAAATATTATTTCTCTACTTATTTGAAATGAAACTTATTCTGAAAATTTCTACAGGCTGCAATCGCCTCCGCTATGCTACGCCGCGCATACCGGCTCGAGGAGATAAAAGTGCACCATCCAGATAGATTAACGGTGCACTCTCTCTCATCACGCCCGGCTACTTCCAAGATGATCCTACAACGCGACTAGGTCACTTTACGGGTAGGTTACACTTTCGAAGTGGTGGGAGGACCACCATCAGTCTGCCTACCACTCTTTAAAAACGTTAAAATCAGTCAACGTCATGGCGAGACTATTTTAAGACTCACTTTCAATTGTCATTTTAATTTCTATATACTCCTAGCAACTTATAAAATAGGTCACGAGTAAAGTTATCTAAAAACTACTTTTGTTAGATCGTGTTTAATGAAGATTTTAAAACTATTTTAATGTCAGTCTTACATGAATTTACTTTGTATATTTTTGGAGATCACTATTGTAACATATGCGCATAAATAATAGTTTAAAATAATGATAAATCTTCTATGATAAGTACTCCGTTGTACATTATAATTTGAGATCAATAGACAAATATCTTATTATTAAATATTAAACTAATATTTCCTTTAAATTAATCACTAAAAATAAATACAATTCATCTAACATTGATAAACATTTAGTTCGGTATTTTTTATAATGAGAAAGAGCTTGTTTTTTTCTTTTTTTTCTTGAGATCTATAAAAAATTTCAACATTCCTTCCTAAAGTACTCAAATGTCGTCTTTATGTAAAATATCTAGAGTCAGCATTTTGAAATATTTATAACAAAACAATTTTGAATTCCTTACGCGACTACCTCCTATTCCTTTCAATTAGATACCAACGAAGCTTAGAATCGCAGATATCTAAAAGCGACAAGGATAGTGGATTAATTCATATTTAAAAATGGACATCCTGGACGTCTGTCGGTGTTGTAGGTATATGAGTGATGGGTGAAGTAGGCTGCTTAACTGGTGTTACTTGATTGTTTCTCACCGGTTGCGTCTCTCTCATGAGAACCCTCTCAACGTGCCGCGCAATCAGCTCTGTAGCAACCGGTGAAGCTCGCGTGAGGGCACACAGGTCTGATAGAGACATCGCGACGTGTAAACCCCGGGCTGCTGATGTGATGCAAGCGAGTGCTACCAGCGACGACGATACTAGGAGGAATTCGGTTTCTGTTGACAAAAACATATTATATTATATACGACGCTCCCACCTCAAACTAGGATACCTTGTACAATGGGTATCAGGACAAGGACAATACAAATATAATGTCCGACCCAAAACAAATACTTTTTCTTCTTATATTTTAATAAAATAAAACTACGTAATATATCGATTAATTTTAAAAAGCTTAGGTAAGTCATTGTTTACGATTTTGCGTCAAAAATACGAGTATACGAGCACAGGTAGAGAGAGGCGAGTTAACATCTGTCGTAAGATAATTGCGGAGCGGGACAGGTGGTCGGGCACCTTGCATCTTGATACTCCTTCCTCGCATTAATTCACATCTATAAGCCAAACCGGTGCTCCGGCGTTTTTGTTTCAACTCTTTGTTTACGTTTCGTAAAATTGATCACATTCAATCAAAACTTCTTACATCCAATGATACCATATTAATAACACTAATGGTGCTCTCACTGATTTATATTATTTATAGATGAGCTATTCATAATACAACACTAATGTAACGTAAGAAATTCTCAATACATTTCAGCTACCTAAGCTTATTATAATATAGAAATATAAATCAAAGATGAGTAAATTATCTCAACAAACAAGTATAACATTTGTTCAAAAGATTATTTCGACTCAGTGAGAAAAGGGAACAGGCAAAAACGTCGCGATACATTTTGCACAATACATCACACGGTATTGTGTTTTGTGAGCGACAAGGAAACGTCAAACAGCTGCGAGATTTGTGCAGTTCCTCCCCGTCTGCATCTTTGTACCTATGAACACAATAGACCTACCGAATAATGGTAATTTTGATCTTAAGGTATAGGTACAGGGCGCAGCTGCGATTATTCGTCAACGAGGGACTCATTGTTAGACTCAATTAAATATTAAAATTTAAGAGCTCTCGATAAAGACTTCTAATCGATAAGGTATACAATCTAAAGTGAATTCCGTTACATAAATTTTCGCAAAATCAAGAGGGTCTCGCTCTTTGTGGAATTTATGGGTCATTGGCTTCTGTCACACCATATTTTACGTTCAACGTATCAATTTTGACGACATACATTTACTTATTATTTTTATATCATAAAAATAATTTTAAAAAATAATGGTACATCCAAATAAACATTAAATGAAATATACACATTGGTGACACACTCTGACAGTACTAGCCATTCAATCAAACAAGTTTATAAAACTACATGTTAACAACCGAGTCCTACTGGTTCGCCGAGGAGTCGCAAGACGTCGGTGCGGCAGATGTCGAGGCACCTGGCGCGACCCTTCCTGCGAGTCCCTGGGTCACTGCCCACCTACTCACACCCTACAGTCATATCCACTCACGCGAATAGCTCACGTTAAACACTCAAGAAAAACTACATTAGGATGCCATGCTAAGGTCAATTAGAAAAAATGCTTTATGATAACTAATATAACGAACCTAAGTAAAGGTTCAGTACACATCGGTAACTTTTTTTTGTTATTGTAGCTCGGCCTCAACAACACTCCCGCCAGATGTAAACTAGAGTGCGGTCCATGAACGAGTGTCACATTCGAAAATGGGTTAATAACCATCAGTCTGTCTACCACTCTTTAAAAATTATTTATATACATATATCGAACACATAATTGGGGAGGTGTCTCTGGTGACAGCTATCTTTTTTACATATTTTTTAGATAATATAGATTAATTTAGTCGACACGTGTTTCTGGAAAACTTTTGTAATTGCTTTGTTCTTTTTTTATTAATTTTTAAAAATTGCGATCGTAATATTGGCAAACCTGAGGATTCGTTCGGAACTAAACCATTGCCAATGAACAAAAAAAAATCGTTTGTCAAAAGTTCAAACAAAACTTTTGATTTTTAAAAGTTCCTGTTAATTAAAACATCGTGTTTATACTGTAGTTTTGTTTTAAAAATTACAATAGTTATTCGTATAAAACACTGTTATTGTTAGGAAACACAAACAAAAGATATTTGACAAACTTGTGAGGCGACAACCATAGACAACATAATAATCTACAAAACTGTTAGGTTGGTACTTTGTATTCTAACTTGTCAAACGGTACGAAAGTCGAAGTGAAAGGTCGAAGACGGTCATTACAGTTTTTCAAATATCTCCTCGATTTTTAAGTATTTTCAGACGAGAATCAAAAAATTCTTCTAATTGAAGTGATATCTCGAAATGGTTTTCGATTCACCATGGGTTAGTTTTTTTGGACCTTGCCCATTATGTATAGTGATTTAACGTTTGCTATACCGAATAATGGGTGCATGTGAATGCAAATCAAATGATCGCGAGTACCGTATCGTTGTACAGATCTGTGAGCGGGCAGCGAAGCGGGGCCAGCCGTTTGTGCGACAGGTTGTCTTTCTGTTAGTGGCACGGGCCACGATATTTAACATCTGCTGTCTTAAGGGCCTCGAGTTCGTCGCCGAGGGTGAGGGTCTAAGGTGCTACTACAATGCCACCCCCACATGCAAGTTTATGTACTTAATTACGTAAGTATAATCACCCAACTGACGATATGAACCGTTACGATTCGTTTCAAGAACCAGTTTCAGCAAATCAAAGACAATAAATAAAACATACAGTCCCAGGGGTCGTTTATAGACAAATGTCTAATCGTGCGAAACTGGTTAACGGTCCCGTCTCCATTTTCGCCATATCGAGTTATCCTCAGGTATATTTGCAACAATCAAGGGGAGTTTTTTTATATAACTGCTGTATGTAATTTTCATAACGAACCATCTTTAAATGCACATGAATTCAATAACTTCGCAATCTCATCCTTCATTATACATACATATATAAAGTTACGTCGTATAGGTAATTCTATACAAATAACCCCTTAGTGAGGTAGGCTTATTCATAATAATATTATAATACTAAAGATTCTATTGAGAAGCGGATATAATTTGGAATAGGTCGCGAATAAAGTCTTATTGAATAAGATTTGGCTTTGGTGAACCGCACGTGTCTGTTTCTCACAAATACCCGTTGCAAGACGCACGTCCTTCTTATAAATTACTATAGTATAATACTATCACGCAAAGATAATAATATAGATACGAAATGTTTGATTTACATTATTGAGATGAAAATTCCTAATAAAAAATATCTTTATTATATTTATTTGTAATACCTAGTTAGGATTGGGACCATACTCCGTCCATTGTGACCGCACAGTCCGCACAGGTAGCAGACAGCAGTCACCTCAGCAATACTGACTTGAGAAGGCGAATATAATTACCAGTGCACACTCTCCCACTGGCTACTAAGTACAATTCGAATATAACTAAGATTTTTAAGATACAAATTCTAATCGTACTTTAAACTAATTGAAAGTAGATTTATTAAAGATATTATTTGAATCGTTTATATTAATGGTTTCACGTGGCATGTCAAGATTCAGTGAGGAAGGGCCAGTGACGCAGTGGTAAGACGCCAGGTGCACCCCGAGACGGTCGCTTTGTCCTCGAGCCATTGTAGAGCGGGATCGGGACCGACACAATAGTCCTTGGGACGTCTTCGCGTATTGTAATCGACAGTCAGCTGTCGCAGAGGTACAGAGACCGAGGTTCCCCTTCATGACTTGTTACACTGGTCCCCAGTTGTGACCTCATTTGAACTGATTTAGATGAAAGAGTATTTTACTGAGGGCATCGCTTTACCTTTAGGGGAGTTAGTCTTGAGCCCCGTTATGAATTTATATCACAAAACCTGTATCCATTTTGGGTCGCTTATAAACTAACCTATAAGTAGTGATAATTTAAAATTTTAATACATTGAACATTGTGTTAAAAGTAACGGAAACTATGTGTAAAGGAAACAAAACTAAAATGCTGTGACATTGTATCAAATTACACAAATATGTGATATTAAGTCCTCAAGTGTTAATATTATGCCAACGCGGGGATCAAATGGTGTTATTAACCCGTTCTTAACCCCTTCGCACTTCTACTAACACGCTATCACTTACTTATAATTATTGTTCCAGAACATCTCATAGGTCACTTCCGGTGCCCACTCAAAGGGTTAAATGACCATAATCAAGGAGTATGAAAGAAAACCGTCCGCGCCTATCCACAAACGAAGCCATTCAAACCCTGCGAAATATGATACCTACTACCAAGAAAAATAAATGCAAAAGTCAACGAAGCCCGATTAGTTCATAAACAATACAATGTTGTTTTTTTATAAGTAAAGGATTCTGTAAGTGGGATGTTGTTTACATTATTGAAGAGGGTACGTTAAATAGACGCTGGACTGCTATAAATAACTGTTATCGAGATTCAATGGACAATTATAGGGGTACATATGAACATAAGTAAACTAGCTGCATATTAGTTTAATTAATTAATTAATTTCGTTAGTTAGAATATTAACTTAATTTTTTGTTTAAGATAAAAAGGCATTTCTTATT
Organism: Tinea pellionella; assembly: GCA_948150575.1. NCBI lineage: Eukaryota > Metazoa > Arthropoda > Insecta > Lepidoptera > Tineidae > Tinea > Tinea pellionella. Next base: position 4,633,203 of record OX411247.1, on the reverse strand, counting down.
GTAATCTACGCAACTTGGTAGCTGTAGTCTGCAGTTAGCAGCCACCAGAGTGCTATTAATTAGACGAATTAGAATCCGCATTCTCCAGGTTGACAGGGTAAACACCTCTCGTTATACCCACCTACTTCTAAACTGATATCGAAACGAGACCATTGCTTTATTAAGACTCAAGAATATATTGAGCGTTATCGAGTTTTTTATATAATAACTAAGTTAAACGGTTCACTGAGGTAGCAAAGGTTAATTGCATTTAACAGTGGACAAGTTAATTGTATAGTAATGTTAGATTGTGGGTGTCAAAGCTTGGTGCGATAATCGACAGAAAAATATGCACGCGTTGTTCCGGGACCGCAGCTGCAACAACCCGGATGTTACAAATGTTAACTTTTAAAACAATACTGGTACACCAAATGGACAGTATTTTATTTTCGATTGTTTATACGATACGGTTGTTCTCAGTCAAGAAAGAGAAGAGTAGCAAAAATAAATTATCCTAGTTTCTGGCTAAACGAAAGGCCAGGACATGGACAACACTATCTATAACACCCAAACCTCAAACACATACATATTTTTTCATTTTTAATATTTATGATTAATATAGGTATCCGCTTCGACCGAGAATCGGTGACCAATTGAACATACTAACCACTGCGCTACAGAGACTGACAATTAATTACGAATTCATGAAAGTACTATTACGCTAAATTTCTACCTTTTAAAGTTCACCAATATCATAAATAAACGAACCGACGACTGAACTTATGTATTTATTTATTTATTTACTTGCTGCGCCAATGACATATCAAGAATGGGTTTAATAATAAGTTGATTTGAGTCTGTGGAGACTTGTACTGAAGCCTTGTTAATAGCGAAGTTAAGCTGAGCATTTAAACCCTTAAGTGATGCAGATAATCTATTAATAATTATAAATAAATACGAGTAACTTTAGTTAATCCTCAACTAAACTTCGTACCAATGAGGACGTGTGATAAGCAAACAATTTTACTTCCACTAACACAAATGTTATCAATGAAATATCAAGTTTAATGTCGAAACTATTTCCGTTCATATGGCGCATGCCAATGGTTCCTACCTAATAGCAACCGTAAATCTGATATAATAGATAATTAAAACACGCAGATAATAAAAAAAGGGACAAATACAAAATCACCCCAAATTCTATCACGCTAAGTTTATCTTTAATTCTGTCTATCTTTATTAAAGAGTAGTAGCTTACTGATGAATGATTTATATTACTTCTGTCATCCTGGACTAGTACCATCACTTCAACTTACGAGAAGGATAATAACGGGAGGACTATCTTCCCAGACGGCGCACATACGTCTTCTCAAACCGAGGACGGCGGAGGCGAGTGCTGCCTGCAGTCATTTCTCTGTGGTAGCAGTTGTCTCTGTTCATGGATCGCACTTGTGTGGTCAAGTTTTTGGTGAATGTTTCAGCACAATTTCATTAAATTGAGCAATAACTGAATAAGGTATCACCTTTTGTTAGCAATTGTTATTTGGGTAGGGGTGTAACATTAAAATACATTACGGGTGTGTTTTATGAGTATGGTATTAAAATAAAATCGTAAATTGCTTTATAGAGACCGGTCCATCATCGCACGTGGTCAATAGGGCCTGGTCACGTGATATTTGCATAATGCTCTTGTCGAATACAAGTCCTTAGGAGGTAAGATTTCTACGTTTCTTATTTTAGAATTTTTAAGTGGCTCTGTGCGGCTGTATCTTAACATATTTGCCAAATAATTTTAACCTCAGGTAATTTTTATTAATAATAATAATCTGTATACAATCTCATAATAAACTTAAATGTATGGGTATTTGTAAGTACAGTTAGGGTGGCTAAGGGTCAGTGGCAGGAGGGTGCGTGCGCGCAAGGTGTGCGGTATCACTGAGCATGTGCGCGCGCCGATACATAACCCTCCGCCGGCCCTCTCCCTCTATAATCATTTAAAAATAAAAGGCTTTTATATTCAAAATTTTGGACAATGGATTTGCATAAGAATTATTACGATTGATATTATATTAATTTATTTAAATGTGTTAAATCTATTTCATAATATTATATGTGTACCTATTTCATATTTTTATTATAGCTCGGCATATGATAACACTCCACCTGATGTAAAGCTAGAGTGCGGTCCATGAACAGAAACAACTGCTACTACAGAGAAATCTCAGCATGCAGCAGACGCCTCTGCTATGCCGGATTGAAGTGACGAATATGCACCATCTAGATTAACAGTGCACACTCCTCTCGTTATACCTGGCTACATTCAAATTGTTCCCGAAACGCGACAAAGTCGACGCGTGTTACATCCGAATGTAGTGGTACTATCCCAGGACAGCAGACTGGGCTAATAACCATCATCAGTCTACTCTTCAAACCATCATTTATACAAATGTCTTTAGAATTTATCAAAATATAATTTAATGACTACCTATTAATAGGATATGAATTGAACGCCCGCATATATACGTTAAAATATATGCAAATAACTTATCATTTCCTGGAGACATTTTGGAAACCTTCAAACTATACTTGCGATAATACACTATCGTGCCAATTACATAACTATAATTATGATAAACTTACCAGTATAGCATACAGAGGTAAGTGTTAGCGCGTGTCTGCGGATGAGTGTGTTACTTCTGCCCCACGGTACCCGCGCTAATATCGGCTCAATGAAGTCAAAAGCCGTAGGTATTGATAACTGCCAATTCAACCGCTGCATCAGCATTACTTCCCATTGCTGAAAAAGTATGAACTTGAGACAAGAAATCTATGGTAGTCGCTCTATGACCTATTACTTTTGAGTTTACTTGAATGTTTTTTTATTGTCGCTATGCATAAGACAACGTGTGTGGTCCATGAACGGAAACAACTGCTACTACAGAGAAATCTCTACAAGCAGCACTCGCCTCCGTTATGCCGGCTTCAGGAGACAAGTATGCACCATCCCATTATCAGTGCACACTCCTCTCGTTATACTGGCTACTTTCAACTGTTTTCTAAACGCGACAAGGCCACTTCACGGGTGTTACATTCGAAGGTGGTGATACTACCCCAGCAGCATCATCAGTCTGCTTACCACTACATCGGTACCAGTCAGAATTTAGCAAGGTTCGAATACGGGTCTCATCGAATGCGAGTTCCCCGCTCTTAAATATATATATATATATATAATTTAAATTCATTCCTAAACATTCTAGTAACTGCATGTCAATGAGAAAGTTTTAAATTCGGTTCTCCTTCAAGTAACAAACGGAAACCGCAAAAGAAATGTTTTGCATTACAAAAGAAACTAGAAATATTTCAAAGCAAGGGTCGTTAATTGGGGCTGCGATTTTCGCATGGGGCTCCTCTTTACATAAACATGTTAAAGTTATTGAAGTAAACGTGGGCTGGATATCAAATAATCAATTTCTTCTAACAAATCAACCGATAAAACGAACAAGGGTCTCTGTCTCTAATATTTATAACTTATAGAAAGTTCGTTCACTTTATGATAAATGACTTGTACTATCTCACACCCCAACTTTTAAGTTAAAGGTCAATGAACAAATATAAACCTATAGTCTTGAAACCATTATTAAGGTAGATCTATTTAAATAAAAACATTCACATTGTAAATTTTAAAATAATTGACTATCAAATTACGCATAAGGCTCGATAAGCCTGGGAACTTCATCAGTTAGGCCATGCCGAGCCATGTGTCCTCATTTATATACAGGGCGACAGACTTATCGTAAACATCGCATGGATCGCTAGTAAGTAAATGACGAGCCATAAGGCACCCACCCCCAAGTAGGAACCCGGACATTTCTCACGGGTGTACGAATACTAATTGTTTATAAAAATGTATTCACACGGTGACCGCAACCTAAATTGCGAGATCATCAACATTGTACAAGAGCGCACGGAAACAAGTCACCTGTCCACATTAACCCGCTGCGTGTGAATGACAAAGTCACCCAATGCACTCATTTTGTGAATCGCAGCTGTCATATTGTCAACTAACTTGTGGGAAATATATAATTCACCTAAATTCGAATCGATTGGTGCACAACGCTAATAATAATTATCCTCCGTCAACTCCAATTTCCTCTATATCTAGATCGCCGATCTTCATTACGTCTTACCACCATGCCCGTTTCCTGCTACGCGGTGGAGGCGACAACTCATTCTTCGTCACAGCCCGTGACTTACTTAAGGATGTCAAATAAGCTCGATGTAAGGAAGGCGTAATCACCGGAAACTGACAAGGGGTCGCAAGAAAACCAAGGAGCATGCCGCCGCCCCCGAATGCCTCATACGAATGGGGTGTGAGTGACATTTGGCCCGGCTAATAGAGTTCATTCACAGCAGAATCAAAACAAAGCTTAACAATTTGCGGTCGAACAACAGGATATAAGGTGAATGGAGTCGACGGAACCACTTGACCTTTTCTTTATAGTGTCATCATGTCCTACAAAGATATTATCGTGTCGGAAATTAGTATAATACTAAGGGTGCTCATCTGACATAATTATTAGCTTAATTTTAAAGGTAACAAAAATATAATTAAATATATAAATAAACTTACCCGAACTTCGGTAGGGAGAACAGAGTTATCAGTATACGCGCAGAGTAGATCTATCGAGAGCGGATGGCATTGTCGGAATTTTGAGGCGATCAGCATTGATGTGACGGCGAGCAGTTGTAATTGTTTGCGTGATATTGAACGCTGAGCTAGAAATCTATCCATGTAGCTTACTGCCAGAGGAAACACTTGCTCCTCGCAATGCTGCTCTTCACATACCTTGATAGAAACATACGAAGGCTTAATCATTTAGTACAAGTAAAGAGTATGATCTAATAATAATACCCACCCGAACAATTGCAAACAAACGTGATCCCAGAAAAATCAAAAAAGCATGTAAAAAAGCAAAAAGCATTAAAAAGAATAAAGACAAGAAAAAGCTTATAAAAAATGTTTCCGCTCCATACATTTGTACGACGTGGGGCACAAGTAAATTGAGTTACGAGTAAGTTCATAGGTTTTATTTATTACGTGCATTACGCTCATCGTATCACGGTATCTGACTTTATACCAGGGGATCATAATTGTAAGCATGCATATTATGTAAGCCAGAATATGTACAGCTTCGTTATTTTCACGCTGTTGTCGGTCGGTAGCATTTAAGAATGTATGGGTTCTAATTAAATTTTAATTAATACTCGTAGTAAGCTCACCTAAATTTACGTACTTTTTGTGACATAAACTATCTAATTGTGTAGTTATGTTTATAAAGAGAGAGAGAGAGAGAATATTTGCCTAATAAGTTATTAAGGATTAAAATAAATCAAATTATCATGAACAGCGTAGTCAGTAAAGGGTTAATCTGATTTCTAAGAAAGTAGATGTTTATTAAAGGATTTTTTGTTCGTGGTAAATAGTATAGATAAAACCACATGAATATCTATAATGATTAGCTAGGTGATTTTATTTGTATAGGTGGCTAGAAAATCTAAAACGTATTTTTTAAGTCGTAGTCAGCTGTTTTAAAAATTCTTGTTTTTTTTACATCGTCGCGATAACGCCTTTTTCACATTTATATTAGTCTTAATTATAACAATCACGATATCTAAATTTCTTCATTCTAATAAGTATCTATCAAAAACCTAACAAACCTTTAAAAAACGGCCAACTTAGAAATTAATATCTTTTATAAATCTTACACCTAATCATACTTTAATAATATTACAAGTTTGTAGAAATATCAACAAGCTATGCGTAATAATTTCAATCTAAATCTAGCCCTAATTAATATCTAGGATTTTTTGGTAATTTGCAATAAGTAGGTAGGGAGTGAATCAACAAATGAACGTCGTCCATCTTTTTTGCAACCATTGACATTTTATAACAGCTGATTTTAATAACATGTAAACACTACGAATTTAACCTAATGTCTTTGTAAACAAATATATTTTAACGACTAAATAATGTAAATTAATGATACCTCCAGCATCCAAGTGGTGACAATCTTCCGCATATAAGGTTCAATGTCGATCTGGACGTGTTGAAAATAGTCCGTATGCAAAGCATGAGTTCTCTCCAAAGTTAACAGATTGAGCAGAAGTCTTGGATCAAGGTCCAGAGCACGATCTGGACCAGCTGTGCACGTATCCATAGGTTTCTCCAAAGATGTGTTTTGATTGCCAGAGTTTTGCAAATTCTCCTCGCAGTTTAAATCCATTATGGACACTTTAGCACTACAGTTATCAAAACACCATAAAAAAAAAAAATTACTTAAATAAGCACCAATGTTTGTTTCAAAAAATGTACAGTCTGCGAACGAAGCACACGTAGAAACGGATAACAAGCAACACCGCAGCAAACGACCGCACGATTCGCGGCCGCCAGCCAAATGTCAAAAAATATGTATCGGAACTTGGAACATGCAATAGGGTCCTTTTTCAAGACCGTACCTCACCGCAAGCCCTTATCGGATATCAAGTATACAGTATAACATCAAGACAGATTAAAAAATAATTTCTGCTCTTACTTATATTAAAATTCTTTTGTTTCTTGTATAGTCATAAATAATAATTCATTACTTTATTTAGGCTTAAAATTGTTTTAATAACATGCTTATAATTTTCCCTATTTGTTTGTTGTTGTTGTTTTTTTTTTAAATCAAATTGGTATGCTGCGGTTGTTATTAATAAATTATGATGAAAATCAAATATAAAAGAACAGCTATGCGCCAAACTGAGGTCATAGGTTTAACACCCTTACCACCTTCGCCGGCTGTGTGTGACTTTTTTCTGATACATTTTCATAATAAATAAGATATATTAAAATTGATATAATTTCTATTTCTAGTCATCAGTGAGCAATTTAATATTAGTAGGCACATGAATATTATATGTATAGCCCTTTTAGAGCAGAGGTAGCCCAGCTGTAATACATACCTATATCCAATTTTTTAAACGTATTTAAAAAGTACAAACCATAAATTTTATTTAACAAGCACGTGCTCGCAATTATAATGACAAAAGAAGTGTACTAGGGAGAGTCCAAGGTATTGTACCTACAAGGTGAGAGGGCCGCCAAGAGGGTGAGAGGACAGCTGCATTAGGTACGCGCCGCGGCCGCGCCGGCTGCAATCCAATCCAGTTGACATTTTGTTACAAATCCCTACCTGCTTTAGAGGCCAATTATTATTTTAATTATATTATATGATAGTCAAAATTAATAGTTTTCTTGCGCTTGCCCATTCAAATATATTTGACACATTGTTACTTTCTTTTTATTGGTAATGTCAGTGTTATTAAAGTTAACAACACAAAGAATAATAAATTGAATTAAATACACGCATGCGCTATTAGGGTAGACAGAGACTTTATTCTTCGGGGGCCTACAGTGAAGTTCACTCATTCTCGTAACATTATTAATTATTATCCTTCGGGCTCATATTATTATTTTTTTAAAACCGTGTTTAATGGATAATTGTGCGGGATTATCAACTGGAAGTTTTGTTTTTTAAATTGTATAAAACTGGCATTAATCTGTATATTGCTGTATAATGATATGATTAAGGAGAATTAAAATATGATTTTGTTCTCCTTGGATATGATAATTATCTTTCAAGACATGAAAATTCACTCTATATTTTTCCACACCGTGAAAATGCTCATACATCAATCTTCCTGAACATCAAATTTTAAAATACCGATGTACGAAATTATAACACTGCTAATAATAAATATAATACGTGGCTGTACGGGCTTTGCTTCCTTGACTTCTCAGAATTGGAGAACTAGACTAAAAAAACACTTTGACAGCTTTATTTTGTTTACTTCGGGGCACGGGCGAAAATCTTAGTACTGGGATATTTGTACGTAGTGTCAAACCTTTAAATTTAGAACATGACATTTAAATTGTTTTTTAAATTCCTTTAATAAGGCATTGACCCTTAGTTATGGACGAATGTGAATGATTAATTCGAATAATTGTTCGGAATAGGTATTGTTCGAAAAATTCAATTGTGATTTCACAATGCATTATTTCGTAAATGCGTTAACGTTAATTGTTGCTTTCAACTGCACTTCTATTTCTTCTATTTATTAAAGTATTGGTCATTCGTTATTCAGAATGGGTATTATTCGACTTTGATTTGAAACATTTCATTAATTCATTATTTAATAAAACATTCGTTATGGACGAATCTCAATGATTAATTAGAATATGAATAGGTATTATTCAAAATTATGGCTACATTAAAGGTTTTGTTCGAGTTAGCGTTTAACGTGTAATGTCAATAGTATTGATGTTAATAGATTGACGCGTCACATTAATAGAATACCGGTCACATTAATGTAATGCATTAACTATCGTGCTCACTAACGCGATATTTTGAAAACTCGTTTAACACTGACATAAATAAAGTTTATTATTTACTTAAAAATGTATCTATTTTTTTTAAATTCTAAATTGTGTGTGTAAAATTTATGGTTTATGTCCATTTCACCATATGACTTAACTATTACTGTCACGTTAAAGTAATGGTTAAAGTTAAAATTGGTTTGCTTCAAAAAAAATCTGTCACATTTGACGATTACTTTAACCTTAACCGTTACTGGCGAATTTCGGCCGGTCAAAGTTAAAGTAATAGTTAAATCAATGTCGCTAACGTCAAATCTTTGAAAAGCCGCTCTTGTTTGTATTGAGAGAATTCATTTAAATCTTGTATTATTTATCTAAATTTAGTTATCTATTTGTATCTTGTATAGTTCATCAAACATGCAGTTTATTTTCCAGAAGAATTTTGAGATTATTCATTACTCAGCTGCTTCTTTGACTATCTTTTATAAATTCCAAATATTTTGTAAATACTAAAACACGATACAAATTTCGATTCTTTTTTTTTTTAGTTTTTACGGCATTATAAACACCACGTTAAAAATAAATTCACTCGAAGTCGGCTCGATAGTTTCACAAAAAAATATATTTTTCTATGATTTTTCGGGAAAGAAATTCTCATTACACCAGCAATCCTTTTAACTATAACGAATTAATTTACGATATTATTAATATAATTTGGAGTGATTCATTCAAATGATTTTTAGATCATAGACTTATTTTAGGAAATCATTCAGTTTCGAAATATCATTCGGATAATTCCTTTTAATTAATTGTTAATATAAAAATACTCGACGAATTGATAACCTTCTCCTTTTGAAGTCGGTTAAAAATTAAAAAATCCACTAAACACGAATGAAAAATGGAGACCTCATTTTACTGGCAACACTGCAAAATTGTCAAATTTCTCCGAAAATGGCCGTTCTCGGAATGTTTGTTTTTTTAGTTATTTGTTATTTAATGTGATAAATTGGTGTTAAAACGATATATTTATCAATGAAACGTAATCCCACTTATTATATTGTGTATTAGACATCGCGGCTCGCACGTTTTCTTAATAAATTTGACTATTGCGTCATTGTCCTACAAGTTGCCTCCCCATCATACTTTTGAGGAGACATCTGAGAAATGCTGAAGAAATCGGTAAGGATTTACTATTGTTTAAATTTTACACCACGTTTTTACCATGCTTACAAAAAAATAAGGTTATATACAATATCAGACCAACATGAGCAGCCGTTGTCTAACGGTAAGACGATCGATGTGATGTTTTCGATCCTCATAAATTCTGACCGGTACCAATTTAAATCTTATTCGTTCTTTGGTCGCTCAATGCCTACAGACACTTTTAAAGAGTAGTAGGCAGACTGAAGATGTCTGCCATCTTGTACTTGCCATCCGTATTACCACTTTCGAATATAACACCCGCGTTTTAGCTTTACATCAGGCGGAGTGTTGTCATATGCCAAGCTTACTGTAGCTTAATATATATATATATATATATATATATATAAATAACGTTAAAATTAGAAAAGTATACATAGTGAAAATTTAAAAATCTGTTTCCTATTTCAGAGAGCAAGATACTGCGACATACAGAGCACAGTTAGACGAGTCCCGCTGAGAAAATTGAAAAATACTGTAAGGAAAATTGGTAAGAATTTACTATTATTTATATGTTTATGAAAAAGTAAGGAAGTAATAAACACCATATATCATTATATTCATTAGACAACAACACATAGTGAAAATTTAAAATCTGTTTCCTATTGCAGAGAGCAAGATTCTGCGACATACAGAGCATAGTTAGACGAGTCCCGCTGAGAAAATTGAGAAATACAGTAAGAAAAATTGGTAAGGATTTACTATTATTTCAATTTTATTATTTATATATGTTTATGAAAAAGTAGGGAAGTAATAAACACCATATATCATTATGTTCATTAGACTACAATACATAGTTTTTTTTTATTGTAGCTCGGCATGTGACAACATTCCGTCTAATGTGAGGCTAGAGTGTGGTTCTTGAATGGAAACATCTGCTACTACAGAGAAACTTGTGCGGGCAACAGTCGCCTCCACTATGGCTTGAGGAGACGAGCATGTACCATCTTAGATTAACAGTGCACACTCCTCTCGTTATACCTGGCTACTTTCAAACTATTGCCGAAACGCGACAAGGACAAGGACATTCGAAAGTGGTGGTACTACCCCAGGACTACAGACTGGACAAATAACCATCATCAGTCTGCCTACCACTCTACCACTCTGAAAATTAAAAATCTGTTTCCTATTTCAGAGAACAACGTTCTGCGACATACAGAGCATAGTTAGACGAGTCGCGCTGAGAAAATTGAGAAATACTGTAAGGAAAATTGGTAAGGATTTACTATTATTTCAATTTTATTTTTATATATGTTTATGAAAAAGTAAGGAAGTAATAAACACCATATATCATTATGTTCATTAGACAACAATACATACTGAAAATTTAAAATCTGTTTCCTATTTCAGAGAACAACGTTCTGCGACATACAGAGCATAGTTAGACGTGTCCCGCTGAGAAAATTGAGAAATACTGTAAGGAAAATTGGTAAGGATTTACTATTATTTCAATTTTATTTTTATATATGTTTATGAAAAAGTAAGGAAGTAATAAACACCATATATCATTATGTTCATTAGACAACAATACATACTGAAAATTTAAAATCTGTTTCCTATTTCAGAGAACAACGTTCTGCGACATACAGAGCATAGTTAGACGTGTCCCGCTGAGAAAATTGAGAAATACTGTAAGGAAAATTGGTAAGGATTTACTATTATTTCAATTTTATTTTTATATATGTTTATGAAAAAGTAAGGAAGTAATAAACACCATATATCATTATGTTCATTAGACAACAATACATACTGAAAATTTAAAATCTGTTTCCTATTTCAGAGAACAACGTTCTGCGACATACAGAGCATAGTTAGACGAGTCCCGCTGAGAAAATTGAGAAATACTGTAAGGAAAATTGGTAAGGATTTACTATTATTTCAATTTTATTTTTATATATGTTTATGAAAAAGTAAGGAAGTAATAAACACCATATATCATTATGTTCATTAGACAACAATACATACTGAAAATTTAAAATCTGTTTCCTATTTCAGAGAACAACGTTCTGCGACATACAGAGCATAGTTAGACGTGTCCCGCTGAGAAAATTGAGAAATACTGTAAGGAAAATTGGTAAGGATTTACTATTATTTCAATTTTATTTTTATATATGTTTATGAAAAAGTAAGGAAGTAATAAATACTATATATCAATATGTTCATTAGACAAGTATACACAGTATAATTTTTATCTTATTTTAGAAAACAAGGTTTTGCAAATACAAAGTACGACTACTTCCAGAAGAGTCACTAAGGTCGCATATATTCAAAGCTCGAGGAAGATGTATCAGGTCAGTTTTTTTTTAAATTGTAGCTCGGCATGTGCCAACACTCCGCCTGATGTAAAGCTAGAGTGCGGTCCATGAATGGAAACAACTGCTACTATACAGAAACCTGTGCGCCTCCACTATGCTGGCTTGAGGAGACGAGCATGTTCCATTTTAGATTGACAGTGCACACTCCTCTCGTTATACCAGGCTACTTTCAAACTGTTTTCGTAACTTCACGGGTGTTACATTCGAAAATGGTGGTACTACCCCAGAACGGCAGACTGGACAGATAACCATCATCAGTCTGCCTACCACTCTTTAATAGTGCCTATAGGCACTGAGCGATCAAAGTTCATATAACAAAGTTAAATTGGTACCGGTCAGAATTAGCGAGGTTCGAACATGGGTCTCATCGATCGTGAGTTCACGCGTCTTACCGCTAGACCACGGCCGCTCTTATACATACAGCGTCTTGATTTTTGCACCTCAACTGTAGAAAAAAAAGACAGGAATGACACTAAATATATGTAATGAACATTTGATTTACACATCCGGTATGGACATACCTACCATACGTAAAGTTATGTATGTATGAGCTAAGATACTTATTCAAAATGTTTGTTTGTTTCAGTCTTAAAATCAAAGAAACGCTGTACAGCATTACAACGCGCGATCATCATCGGCGGCCGCTATCAAGATATTGATATCACACCATTTGCAAGACCTTAATAGTCGATTGAACTTTGTCCTGGTTTGATGTTGTGCCATAATTAAATGTGCGAACAGCGATATGATTGATAACATCGGGCTTACCGTTGTTCACATGTTCAAATATAATAGGTTGGGGAAAAACAAATCCATTATTTTTGCGTGAAATTAATTACTTTATTTAACATGTTTCGGATTGTCGATCTATAGCACCTGGGCCATGCTACTACTACAACTACTAACATGCCGGTCAACTGATTATTTCTGTAATTTTATTGACGTTTTCGACGACGGGCCTGCCTGTGCGAGGTACATCTTTAACATCAAAATGCCTGAACGGAATCGATGAAACCAAAATTGCACGTAATTAGCTGTTACAGTACGGGTACCATAAACACCATTCACAATTTCAGCCGCCTGGCTTGCCATTTCGCCTTTATCAAAGAAAAACTGTAAAATGTACCGAATTTTCTTTTTGTTGACTTCCATTTTTAACATTCTGTAACTCACAACTGAATGGACCAAACAAAAAAAGTAAAAAAAAAAATTTAGTGTGAAATGTCACCTTGACAACCACCATAAATTTAAAATTGTTTTATCGATACTTTACGAGATATCAATCACTACGGCCATCTACCGAAAAAATTATGGATTCTTTTTCCCCAACCTAATATTTTATTTTTGTATATTATTTGGTAGTCACATTACAGCTGCGTGTAGCCAGGTGTAGCCACCTGAAAGAAACAGATTAATTTCTGTATGTAGCAGTCGTCTCCGTTATGCCAGCTTCAGAAATATTCCCGCCTTCCACTGTGAGCGATTCAGATTCGGCAATGACTGCATTGAGCTTGCAAATTATATACTGCATACAAGTGTTTTTGTTGTAAAAGAGTGAGCGGAGCGGACTGAACTGAACTGAGTTGAGCGAATTTTTGACAGATTCTGTTCACCTCGGAACACTAATTATAATGATCATAGAAGCACCACGCAGTAAACGAGTGAGCGTTGGAGTCTTTGGTTACAGAACCAACAGCAAATTCATAATCAAATTTTAAGGAAATTTATAGAATAGAACACACCAATTTCAAATATCCACCGAGTGGGCTTAAGAATTTTATTACAAAGTAATAAGGTTACATCAAATTTGAAGTACGCTCACTTTCCGCTTAGTTCACTCCTCATTACCCGCTGACAATGGAAGGCTAAAAACCAGTTTCTGTAAAACTCTCGGTGGAAGGCAAAACAATTACTCCAGTGCCAAACCGATTTTAAATACTCGGATTTATAAAAAAAATCTTAGCAGTAAATGGTCGGAAAATTTAGGATAAATTATAGGTTTTTTTTTTTTTTTTTATTGTAGCTCGACATGTGACAACACTCCGCCTGATGTAAAGCTAGAGTGCGGTCCATGAATGGAAACAACTGCTACCACAGAGAAATCTCTACGGGCTGCAGTCGCCTCCACTATGCCGGCTTCAGGAGACGAGCATGTACCATCTAGATTGACAGTGCACACTCCTCTCACTATACCTGGCTACTTTCAAACTATTAAATAACCAAATAACCATAATCAGTCTGCCTACCACTCTTTAATAGTGCCTATAGGCACTGAGCGACCAAAGTACATGTAACAAAGTTACATTGGTACCGGTCTTTTAGCGAGGTTCGAACACGGGTCTCATCGATCGTGAGTTCACGCGTCTTACCGCTAGACCACGGCTGCTCTTATATTTTAGTAAAATAAATTAGATTCCGTAAAAGTATTGGAAGAGGGGTGGGGGAACCTAAATATAATATATATTTTTAGCGTTTAACTCGATAATTTTGAGCTTATGTTGAAAAATGATCAATAAAAAAATTAAGATATTTTAGTTATGTACACTTTGATGTTGAACTTTTTACATATTTCAGCCACTAATCATTAAAAACCACCGTCAAATCCTCATGACGTATATTTAGCTTCTCCACACCCAATTTTACGGAGTCTTAATTTACTTATAATTTATTATACCTTTTCCGACTATCCACATACTGCGAACATTTTCTTTGCCTCAAAAATTGTTAATGGATCTGGTTTATATTTTATTTAGTTTCGCCCAGCCATTTCACGAGCCCTTACTTGGTAGAAGACTGGCAATAACGGATTTTTTTTAGAAGAATGAACTCAATTGCATACATAAAATACTTTTAAAAGAACAATAAAAATAATAATTGCTGATTACTATTGTTTAATTTTTTAGCGCTGAAAGTTAAGTCACCTTCCTTTTATTTTAAACCCTAAAAAGAAAAAAAAAACACTGCCAAGCTGTATAGTATAAGCCCCTTTCTCTCTAAATATACTCCTTTGCCTTACCATTTTAGGACAGTTAGTGTCAAAAGGGAACTGTCATGTTCGATTTTTAAAGTCAACCTACGGTTTTCTTACGGTTCACAGTCCTTGTATGTGACATTTTCGTCTGATACGTAGTATCTCTATATAGTCTGTGCTTCGGGGAGTTTGTATTGGTTTTGTTTCGCGTTATAATTTAAATTTCATTCTATTTACTAAGTATAAATTATGTCGCTTATCAACGATCGTTCAGCAATACCTCTTCAAGAACCTGGCACCACACGAGAAGTAGGGAATAACGCTATCTGGAGCTTATCATCTTGCAAACCCGGTTGGTGGCGTTTTTTATCTATTTTACTTACTATTTTATTAAGATTTACTGATTTAGATCTTTTTTTAGGATTTGGAATTGAACAGTTGAGGGATGATTGTATGGAAACATATTGGCAATCTGATGGACAACTGCCACATCTGGTGAACATTCAGTTTCAGCGCAAAACAATGGTTTCACACATCTATATTTATACCGATTACAAACTTGATGAAAGTTATACGCCAAGTAGAATTTCTATTCGTGCTGGTACACACTTTAATGATTTACAAGAAATTGAAATTGTAGAACTAACTGAACCATCAGGTAAGTTTTATGTATAAATTGATTACAATTTAAAATTGTAAAGAAGCAGACTTTAGCCAGTCACATAACTTTAAATGTAGAATATGATACTTGAATATTTTATTTTTTTTTACAAAAAAAAAGTAGAATAGAATTTGTAAAACTTACTTAAATGTACTTAGCACATGAATTCTTAATTTTCTGTCATTATTCAACTTATTTTTTAACTTAAATTATTATTATTAGTATTTTTTTAAATTTTAATGTGTACAAGTTAATAGAAAATGGATCGTTTATCCACCAACAAACCAAGTATTGTAAAGTAGGATTTAATATATCCCACCGCTGGTCGCCTTTGCTTGCCTGTCGCTGTCTGTAGTTTAATTAAAATTTACTCCTGGAAGAAAAAATTATTCATCCCTTCTTTGTTTGTTGCCTTAATATATATTTATCTTAAAGGATGAGTTTAATACTATTATATTATATACTATTATATTAAACTGTTATATTAATTAAATTTGTTATTTTCAGGTTGGGAAGTAATACCTATTAAAGATATTCATGAAAGACCAATAAGGACATACATGATACAAATAGCAGTTATAAGCAATCATCAGAATGGACGAGATACACATATGAGACAAATTAAAATACATTCACCATTGGACAGTTCAACTTTTGATACTGACAAAGTATGCAATTTCAACACAGTACTGTTTCAACAATATGCTACAATACGATAAGTTTATATATGTTATATACACAGAAAATATGAAGAGCACTCGAGGGTCTCAAGTTTGATTTACTATTTAAATGACAGACAAAACAAATCTATATAGTATTTAGCTGTAAACCAATTAATTCACCTGAAATGGCTTGCCACTAATAAGATCTAAGTGATTTCACTTGTTTGCTATTCACGCCATGCATATAAAGATATTATGTAATTTTAAATGATATTTTTATTTTCGAATTAAGAAAGATTTATTTTACTGTTTAAATAAAACTAGTATAAGTAGTATATAAGCTTATAATTGTCTTGTCTAATTGTAAAATGATGCCAAAAAAACTAATTATAGATGCACCGGCATTTAGCATTAGTAATTATAAATACAGAAATAATATAATTTGATTCCTACTATTGTTTAAATACTGCTTTCAAAGAAATATAGACTTTATTGCCAATGAGAATATGGATGAATATAATATGTGTAACAATATTGTAAAACAAATTAAAGACAAATATTTAAATAGTTTTATTAATCAGAGCCCTCACTTTCTTCACTAGCTGCATCGAGCCATTCAAAGAACTTTACCAAGGATGCATGATTGATTATAGGACTATCATTCTGTTCGAGATAATGCTTCCATTCTGTAAGAGAGTCTTCATCTACCACCTCGGCTTCATAAAGTAGATTTATGATCTGACCAGACCTCCCATCTAACCAATCACATTTTATACAGCTGTCCTGTAATAAAATTAATACATAAAAATTTTATTAGTACCTCATATGCCAAATATCGAAAATAATGTACAACCAGCACTGAATGTCCTTGTGACAGATAGTGTTGCAGAAAGGAGTTAAGTGTAGTTGGTTAGTAGTTACTTGTTTTGGTTGGTGTAGTTTCTTAAATGAATGGTTTCTAAGAATTTTTATTTTATATCTTAGATATAAAGGATAGTGTATTAGTTTACGAACCTCCACAGCTTTTAAACAATCCATAATAGAGGATTTAGTTTTAATATAGTTAGACAAAATTGGTCTAAAATATTTCAATATATCTTTCAAAGCATTCTTATTTTCAGTAAGTGCCGGCATACTGAGCAAAGCTCTGACAACAAAGAAATTTACTTCATTCAGTTGTATATTGTATGCATAACGAGATGAATTAATCTCCAATATCAAATAATCACATTTCAGTTTCTCTTCATAACCTCTTGCTAAACTGTCTATAACTTCTTGTAAAAATACTGTAACAAATAAAATTTGTTTATAATTGGTAAACAGCCTGCAAACCTGGGTCAGTACCAACATTTTCAAGGGCAAAAGTAGTCACATATAGTGAGAGGAGTGTCCTAGTAATTTGGCCAGTGTACACTCACCTTCAAGCCAACATAGTGGGAGTGAAGCAGCAGTTGTCTGTCTGTCACTATTTATGAACATGCCTGCTACTATGAAAAAAAAGTTGCAGATCTGTATCATCGATAAAACAGCGCATTTGTTCTGTTTTTGCTTGGCATATAAGTCAATGAAATAAAAGAATTAGGTACTAACTATTAGTGTCATCAAGTTCCGGAGAATCAGGCATTGTTAAATCTTCACTGCTAACTGAGGAACAATAAGATTCACTCTCGCTCCATTCTTTCTCAAAACCAATGAAGTCATCCTCGTCATTGCTACTGCCGGACTCATTCTCCCAATCTATAGTTTCTGATGCAGACTTCAATAGAATTTTCTCTAAAAATTAAATACACATAGTATAAAAACTAAATAGTGTTTTTTTTATTGTAGCTCGACTTATAACAACATACCGTCTGATGTACAGAAATATCTACAGACACCAATCGCCTCTGCAACGTTGGTCTGAGGAGACAAATGTGCACCATCCAGATTGACAGCACACACTCCTCTCGTTATACCTGACTACTTCCAAACTGATCTCGAAATACGACAAGGTGTATTCAAGTGTTACATTCGAAAGTGGTGGTATTATCCCAGGACGGCAGACTGCCTAATAGCTAATAACCATCATCAGACTGCCTACCATCCATATTCATCAGAGATTTCAAGAATGATATTCAGTACATACCATTTTCATTACTATCATTAATAATAATATTTCCTCTCAATTCACTTCCTTTCTCCAAGTTAGTATGAGCAACAATCATAGTCCCCTCTTCTAAAGTACAATTTTCTTCAACAACACAATTATTATCTATAAAAGAATTTATAATTGTACAGTTGTCTTTAACTGTTACACCATCTTGTATAAAGCTGCCATTTATTAAAACATTTTCTCCTATTTTACATCCTTTTCCTATTATAGATTTAGATACTTTAGATTTGTCACTAATATCTGTATTTTCACCTATTAAGACATTTTCTCCTAGGACACAAGATCTGGAAAATATTATTAAAAACTGTAAAGTTAGGAGGGTTGACTGTTGGAAGAGAATGGTAATTAGCATTAAGTTCACCCATGTGTATGCTACACTAAGTCATTTAAAGTTTTAAAAAAGTTTTTTTTTTTCAGTACTTAGGTTCATAATGAGAGGCGTGTGTGCCCTGTCAACTTGATGGTGCACATTCGTCTCCATAAGCCAGCATAGCGACTACTGTCTGCAGAAATTTCATTGTTGTGGCAGTTGCTTCCATTCATGGACCACACTCAAGCTTAACATCAGGTGGAGTGTTGTCATATGTTCGAGCTACAATAAAATACGTAAAAGCTTCTCATTATATATTTTTAAAAATTTAATGTTTATTTGTCTACTAAAAAATCCTTGTTTATGGGCACTTACCTACTCAATGTGGCACTCTTATTTATATAATTATGATTTCCATTAAGCACAAAGTTATTTCTATACAATGAGCCTGTTTCAATTGAAAGTGGATGAGTCCAATGATGCAGTATATCTTTGCTACAAATAAATAAATAATTTGTTTTGTTTTAATTATTTATTACTATGGGGCTTAGTCAAAAGTCAGTCGAGAGTTGTCACTTGATCGAATTAAAAACAAAATATATGGGATTGACATTTCACTGTCATCCAAGTGAAAACGAAACAGTAAAATCCCATACATTTTGTTGTCGATTAGACCAAGTGACAACTGTCGTTTGGGTTTAGAGTAGACCCCCCAAAACTTATTGTATTGTATTTTTCCAAACAAGAATAAGAAACAAATCTTACCTAATAGTTTGGTAAGTTTTCCAGTTAGAAACACAGGCGGCATAATGTCTACCTTGTAAAGGCAAATAGTACAAGGAACTGTTCAAGATTTCCTCATTAATCAGTATACCATGAATGAAATGATCTTTGGTTTGAAAATCAAAGTTATCTGAGAAAAGTGGCAGTACTGATGGTGAGCATAATGCTATGTTTGAATCGGATAAGTTATGGTGCAATTTTACCTCAGAATTGCTTAATACAACTTCCTGGAACATAATATTTAAAATATACCATGCCCTGATCCCAATTTAGAATTTACTCTACACAATGGGCATAGGGCAAGGATGATACCAAACCCGAAACAAAAACATACTTTTTTCATAACAATGTAACTTTTAACAGAGTATTAATAATAAATAGTACATGTACAATAGTCTTTATTTGCATAAAATATGGTAAAATAAGATGTCAAAAGAATTATAATGTCAGAACGATCATATTTTGCATATGTAGCATGCTAACATGTAAATGGTAACATGCAAATATACAAGTATATGATTGATTGATTGATTGATCATGTAACCTTTATCTAACATCCTGGTGCCACATATTTGTATCATTAATTATTGGTTATTTTGTATATCCAATATCATTGATCAAAAATTACCCATTTAAATAACAATTACTTAAATTATGTGCTGTTACAGTTAGAAAAACCTTACCAAAGGTAGTGATATATTTTTCTCATTAGATTTTTGTTTATATTTATTATGTATCAATATTTTATTTGTATTGCCATTTGCTGCTAAAAATATAGGTTTTTCAAACATTATGAGTGGATGTCCCCAACATACTTTCTCATATACCATCGTCATGGCTGCACCTTTGTCTTTTTTAGATGTTTGCCTGAAAGATTTATTAATATTGGGTTTTTAGTTTCTTAACATGTGGGTAGTCACGGAGTCACACCACGAAATGTTAAATTTCACATCTTTGTCTCTTAAGAGCTAGTAGTTATGTCCATTCTTAACTATAATGTAACTTTGTCTGCAATTTTTTAAGTCTGAGTTGCTTAAAAGTCTGAAATGTTTAAGATTACTTTATTTCACACAGCACTATCAGTAATATGACCCTAGTTTGCCACCTGACCTAAGTAATAGCTGCTTAATTGCAGAAAACGTGCCCATAATTACTAACCCTTATAAACATTATGTATTGTATTTTATTGTAAGTGCTAGAGGACTAATTATTATAAATAATCATACTTATGCTGTTCTAATAAAGACGCGAATGGTATATTGGTTAGAGTGTTAACACCCGTTAATATAAAGTATCCACGAATTAATCCTGCTGCATCTATCTCCCTCATTGCATCACCCATACTCTGACAGGTTTCCGACATTAATACTTGAACTTCCATTGTTAAACTCCATGGAGCTTTGTTTTTTATACATTCACTGCAAAAAATAAGTTAAGATTTTACTTTTATAGTATTACACAATAATAAATCTATTAGAATAATAAACTCACTTAATGTATTCTTTGACTCTAGGACCTTCTGCACAACAGAATAATATCGTTTCGTCAACACCGCCTTGAGCTAATGAATCTAATACAAAATTGACCATAGGAACTCCTACTATAGGAAGGAGACTCTGCAAACAAGCATAATATGAAATTTTATTCGATAAAACTTAAAGACGAACAGAAGTATTGTTTTTTACATTTAAAATAACTCATTTACCATTGGTTTATCCTTGCACATAGGATGAAAATTATTGTTGAACGTGTCAGCAATAACCACCGCTTGTATTACGTGTTCCTTGTTTAAATCCATATTTACAGTTCGCGTTATGTTCGTTACTTGTCAAAATTCATTAAATGATACATGAATTCAATTTTATCATATTATTTAAAATATGTATTCCCAATAATGTAATAACCCGACACATAACCAAAACCAATGCAAAAACCAGCAAATCACAGATGACAAACCGATAAAACCACAGATTGATAAAACCAGTCAGATACTTTTTTATTTGTTCTCCCTTTCTGGGAAGGCAAAAGGATCAAATCCTGTACAGCCATGTCTTCCATATTATAAGTGATTCTTTTTTTTTACATTGAATTGTATTCTATTCTATCTAGCTATTCACTACCGCAGTCATCATTTTACAAATTAATACCACTTTGACATAGTAACAATCACTGTAAACAATTTATAAAAACCATACAATACAATAAATTGTCATGCCTTTTTCCCATAGAGATAGGCAAATCGCTCGACGTTCCCGCGCGAATAGCCGTCACACACGCGGATTTTTTTCTTCCAAGCAGTGGCAATGAGGTGGAGGGTGGGCAAACCTAAAAACAATAACTAATAACAGACATTGTTTTAGTTCTAGGCTCTAGGCATTATTAATTATCTCTGAGCAGACCCAAACTTTTTTTAATAAATGAGGTCGGGTAGTAAGCTTTTACGAGAAAGCTTCCCGTACTTAAGTTATAGTTGAGTTTCGTGAACAAATTATCAATAAATCTACTTCCCTATCACATATTAAAATATCTTTTCATTTGCTATTATAATTTTACGATAGGTAGACCAATCACTAGGTTTATGTTAAACCTAAATAAATATTATTATATAAAGTATCTGTGTTTTTTTTACTTTATAAAATAATACACGACTTTTTTATATTTAATATTTTTACTTACGTGGCGCGTGAAATTCTAATTAAAATTAAATAGGTAGATAGTTGCCTTGACCACCATCGATCGTACAAACCATACAAACAAAGGATATAAGTATTTTCAATATTGCATAACTACTAACTTGTGGAACTACTTTTTTTATTTTAAAATGGATTATGATCTATTACGAGTCGACTATGCTCTTTGTGGTGTAACATATCCTGATACATTAAAAATATTACCTACATCAGGACCAAAAACTTTACAGAAGGTAGTGTTTAATAAGAATTTTGAATGCGAAAGAAATAGTTATTGACTGATGATTCTGGTGCCCTGGGGTAGAACCACAAGTGTAACACCCGTGAAGTGACCATGTCGCGTTTCTGGATCAGTTTGAAAGTAGCCGGTTATAACGAGAGATGTGTCTTGTCAATGGTGCACATTCGTCTTTTGAAGCCGGCATAACGGAGATGACTGCTGCCTGCAAAAATTTATCTGTAGTAACAGTTGCTTCTTTTCATGGACCGCACTCTAGCTTAAGAGTGTTGTCGATATTATGCCGAGGTATAAAAAAAGGTCATATTTTTTCAGTTTGCAATTGGGGATAAAAATGGAGTATTGCAATGTCTTGGGATTAAAGATGAAGAACCGTCAGTATTGTTTAAAACATTACCAGGCAAAGCTATCACTTCTGTCCAACTTGCTGGTGGACCAGGTAAATAGGTATATCCTTCTGAGAAGGTATTATATCTGTCTGGTTCTAAATCAAAATTTATATTTTTGTAGGTATGCAAAGCGACAAAATATTTGCTGCATCTGGTAACGAAGTAAAAGGGTATACGAGAAAAGGAAAAGTTTTTCTAACTCTCGAAACTACATTATCTGAAACCATCACTTCTATGTAAATATCTAACTTTAAGCAATAAATACGCACTTTTTAGATTTGCCAAATTTATGTACTGAACCTTGTCGCGTTTCGGGAATGGTTTGAAAGTAGCCAGGTATAACGAGAGGAGTATGCACTGTCAATCTATATAGTACATGCTCGTCTCCTCAAGCCGGTATAGTGAAGGCGACTGCTGCCCGTAGAGATTTCTCTGTAGTAGCAGTTGTTTTCACTCATGGACCGCACAAATAATATATATTATTTGTAAGTAAGTAGGTTAAATACTTCCCACATTTCCATAGTGCCATTTGTATCAGGAGTGTTATTGGCGGCGACTTAGTGCTCGGTAGCGGCCGGGTTGTAACGCATTTTCGAGATCTTCAGGAGTTATATTCCTACACTTGCGAGGACAGAATTTTAGATATAGCAGCATTTTCTGCCCCTAATGTAAGATGCATATTTTTGATGTCAATATGGTATTAAGTATATCAAAGATATGAATTAAAAGCATTTGTTATAGAGTACAAAAATGCGTCTGCTAGTATTAATCGCAAATAAAGGAGTAATGCTGTTAGAGTCCGGTGAAATTATTGCACGGCTTCCCATTTCTGCTGGACCTACGAGGTTACTTGTACCGCGAAATCAACATTCGATTGATATTCAAGTTTTGTATGGAGCTGCTGATGGTTCTGTTGGTGTTATATGTTATAATAGGTGATACTAATTATTATACTTAAATGTATTTAGAATAGGACGTAGGTTTAATTGTGAATTTGTGATCTGTGATTTTACCATGTAGGTATATAAAAGTATGTGTTATAAGTATTACGTTGATCGCAACGCATTATTATAAAGTAAAGACTTAAGAGGGAGATATACGCCGTTGACATTTTATGTAAAAAATAATAATAAAAATAATTTGAAAAGTTATTTGAAAAAATAAACCGAAGATTCCCTAGGTATTGTACTGTCTAATGATGAAAATAAAAATTCCAAGCTATTAATAGTTTTTTCAAATAACTTTTCAAATTATTTTTATGATTTTTTTTTAACATCGACACACATTCGCGTTAGAAAGGTCAACGACGTCTATCCCCGTCTTAATGAGATTTTTGTATCATAGTACTACATAGTGATGGGGTTCGAGTATAACCGTGCGAGTAATAAGATCTTATTTCTTACCTTACTATATTCCCGCTCTTTACATTACAGTGTTGAATTATCATCAAAATGTCTAATGACTGGAGGAGTACTCGGTGCCGTGGTTTGTGTTGGATGGTGGACGGGAAGTATGGGGACCCATTTAGTGATCGGACGCCATGACGGCTCAGTACAACTTTATGTTATAGATTTGGATAATTTGTTTGAAACTCCGCGACTTAAATTTACTTATGTGGGTATAAAACACTAATTTTAACTCAATTACTGACTTAAGTCCAGTGGTAAACTAAGGTAGTATCAGTGATTGCATTGGTGGTACTGTATAAAATAAATCAATGCGACCTTCCTCAGCGACAGACTTAGAACTGGCACTATTAGACCTTATAAATAAATGTCGACCTAAAATAAAATAAACACCTATATTTAATATAAATAAAAATAGCTCGGTTTTTTTTCTTTTTCATCAATTAACTACCTCCAGTTTTGTGGAGAACCAGTAACGTCTGTAACGGGAGGATGTGTTGGTACTGAAGAGGGTGAACTATTGGCAGCTACTTTTTCTGGAAGGATCTTTGCATTACGACCACGACATTCAGCAACATCTTCATTCTCTTTATCTAATATGCCGCAGGATGCTCTTGCTGCGCGTAAAAGTAAATTGGAGTAAGTATTTATTAAAATATACTTTATAAACTATACTTATTATAAAAAAATAAATTTTAAAATAACACAAAATTGTGTTGTATTTGCTTATTATTAAGCGTAAGTAAACAGTAGTTACTAAACTAACTACTGCGTGTAGCGCCCAATAATAATAATAAAACTCCTTGGTAACACCATGTTTCTAAATTCGGCATCATCAACCCTGAACCTTCACGCGAGAAGCTATCTGCGCTGCGGTAGCTTACAATATAGGTAGGGTGTAAAAAAGCAATCAACCAGAATTTCACGTCCATTGCGGCGTAACAAAAATAAACATTTTTAATTTTTTTTATTAATTGTAGCTCGGCATATGGCACTCCGCCTGGTGTAAAGCAAGCTAGAGTGCGATCCATGAACAGAAACAACTGCTACTATAGATAAAATTCTGCAGGCAGCAGTCGCCCCCGCTACGCCGGCTTGAGGAGACGAATGTGCTTCATACAGATTGACAGTGCACACTCCTTTCGTTGCATAATAAACTTAAACATTTCAGCATTGGTAATGTAATCAATCCGTGGTTATCTTTTTACACCTGGAGTTACATCCTAGCCGATTGGCAATCCGTCTACGCAGTTGCATTCAAATGCTGGTGCTGGTTAAGCCTGGTCTAGTTCGTGCGCCCAGAGTTGAAAGTCTAGCCGAGGTTGAGCCGGCATGTAATAATAATAATAATAATAAAACACTTCATTACACAAGATTATAAAATTTCAAAAGACGAACGCCTTAAGGCATTTTCGACCAGTTAACCTTTGGGAGAGGTGAAAAGTGTTTTCAGTGCAAAACACCGATATGGAAACAAAACACAAGCATGTAGATTGTAGGTGCTACATGTAGATATTAGGTAAAACATGTAAATTTACAGAACTGAAATATCGCGTTTAGAAAAACAAGTTGCCGCTGAACGAGACAAGTATCAGCGGACTACAAGAGGTGTTCATGGAGGATTATCAGCTCCCCCATTGCTGGATATACAATGTGAAGTACGGTAACCAGAATATATTGATATTCTTAAATCCTTGGATAAGCAGAAATTGTAAATTTATTCTTTTTAGTTAACAGGGGCAACTCGTGATGGTTGGCAAGAAGTTCATGTGACGTCAGCAGTTCCGTTAGATATGTTATTTGTCTATTGTAATAATAAATTGGATTTAGAGACTGATTCTGCTGCAGTGTTGAGTGTTTGTCCTTCTCAGGTACTTATCCACCTATTTTTTATTTATTTTTTGGAATAGTACGTAGATTGACGATAGGTATTGAGTCAGTTTACCGTCCCAAGATAGTAACATCACTTTCAAACGTAACAACCGGAACGTGTTTCGTTCCGGTATCAGCGTGGTACTTCAAAGGATGCACTGTCAACCTGGGCAGTGCACACCTGCTCAACAAGGCATAGTTGAGACGACTTCTGATTGCACTGTAGTCTCTGCTTATGAACCGCATTGAGACCTAACATCAGTCGGTGCTATGATACCAAGCTAATAAAAAAAGAAAAAGTAAGTTTTTTAAGACAACATCCCCCTTGATGTACCTAAAGCTAGAGTGCGGTCCATGAACGGAAACAATTACGATACAGATAAATTCTACAGGCAGCAGTCGTCTCCACTATGCCGGCTTGAGGTGACGATATTGATTTAATAAATTATCCCTAATTTAAAGAGAGGACTACAAGATCTATTAGCAACAGTACGATGTCAAGCCGGTACAAGACGATTATGGATCAAAGCAAGAATATCCATAAAGAATTCAGAAATACAAAAAGTTGAGTCAACCAGACTTTTGATCTATGCATTACCAGCAGGAGCACCTAGGGTTGCACGACTCATTACTATGAGACTACCAGCTTTACCTTATTATACTGAGCACGGAGAACCAGATAAAATTGAAATGGAAAAGAGGTTAGTGTATTTTTTTATAGTAGCCGTACGTCGGCTTATGTTAAGCTGGCTTCGGGCGGTGATAACTGTGCTACCACGGCAGATGTTTTTTAAATTTTAACTCGTCATATGACCGCACTCCGCCTGATGTCAAGCTAGAGGCTTGAACGTAGGCGACTGCTGTTAGAAAAGGGGATTCACAGACAATTTAGTGGAACCACAGAAAAAGGACTGCCCGAACCGGTGTATCCGTTCGCCCGTATGCGTCGTCCTCTGGCGACCGATGTGGGGCAGGCGGGATTAAAGCATGGATCTGTGCTGAACATTGGGACAATAACTTTAATCAGTTGGTCTACAATATTATTCATTTAAAAATTGAAAGCAATGCCTTATCTGTAACAAAAATCGAACGATTCCAGACCATGGTGTAAAATGGATGTAACTGGCGGGTTTTCAGTAGCGGAAATGACGTCATGGTTAACTGAGGCTTTTCCAAGAGAGTTGCCACGACCGGGACAAACAATAACATTCGCAAGAACTCATTCATTGCTAAATACTGCTGTTATAATTAAATATAAGTATGTGTTATCAGTTTTTATTAGATATTAAAATTTTAGGATTTAATAGGAGGAAATATAAATTCTAAAGATCAGCATGTAGACGCAAAGCGTAGAGTGGGTCCAATCGAAATCTCACCTCAGAAGAGGCGTGTTGATTTTTCTGTTTAATTTTCATCCTAATTTAATAACATAAGTATTTATGTAATTAGAATAACAA
This sequence comes from Tinea pellionella, assembly GCA_948150575.1. NCBI lineage: Eukaryota > Metazoa > Arthropoda > Insecta > Lepidoptera > Tineidae > Tinea > Tinea pellionella. The sequence continues at coordinate 4,605,702 of OX411247.1, read as the reverse complement.
TGGTAAACAAAATGTGAATGTGACATTCATCTCCTTGAGCCGGCATAGCGGAGGCGACTGCTGCTTCCAGATATTTCTTTGGGGGTAGCAGTTGTTTTCGCTCGTGACTCGCACTAGTAGGGTAAGCAGAGACTAGTGTCACACTCACTAAATAAATAGCTAATATTTATAAATACCTGCCTAATTATATTACCTAATTATAGACGTAACGCTGCATTAATAAAATCGGATAATATTTCAACATTAGCCTCTCTAAAAGATCTCATATCTGATTGTTCTGTGAAACGAAGCATAAGACTTGAAATAAATTGTGGTAGGTAAATCACTAACTTGTAATACTTAACGAGCCATTAATTAAAATTATTAAAGCCAGTAATTGAAATAATCTAAAGATCTCAAAAATTTTAGATGTACCAGGCGATTTATGTCTTGAAGCTTTTGAAAGAATAGAAGATACGTTCAAAAATGAATACATGCTGTATAAAGATTCTAAGATTTTAAATGCAATGTCGTAAGTATCGGCAAAAATATGAATGCAATGGCAATGATTTGCGTAAATTTATGACATTAATATCTTTATAGAGCATTGGATCTAGACATTGGAAGTATAAATGAAGGAGTATCACAACTTTGTGAAGATTATTTACGAATAATTAAAGCTTCTACTCATCAGGAATCATATTTTGAAGAGATAGTAGGTGTGTATAGACTATAGAGCATAGACATATATCAATGCTATAAAGTACATATAACATTTATTTGTGTATTAAAGAATTATTATTATTTCCTAAATCAGAGACAAGCCACTACGATTTTTAAGAAAGCAGCGCGCTTTTCAAATTTTTTTTTTTTCAGAAATAATTTTACAATGGTACAGAGATTGGAGAGTTTTATCTTTGCGAGGAGGTGACGGCGCAGGAGAAATAAATAAACTGACTTTAGTATTACAAGAATGTCGTATTAATGAAGTTAAAGACATTTTTAGAGATGTTGATTCAAGACCTATCAGTGAAGCATTTTAGAATTTATCGGTGTGATTTTGAATATACCTAGAGTTAATTGTAGGTAAAGATGAAACCAATCAATCACTAGATATTAATACAAACAATTTTATATTAGTGATATATTTTTAATAAAGTAAAAAATATATCAGTTGTGTAGTTTTATTTTGGACTCATAAGGATGTGCTTTAGCTAAATATAAATCATACTGATATAACGCATGTTCGTCTTTAGAGAAGCGATCTATTTTTGTTAAATGCTGACAAAATTCGTTAATAGATTTAATTTGATCATCCAAAAATACTGAAGTTACATAATCAGCACACTGGTAATCTTTTACTTGTTCTGCTTGTGATACTATTTCTTCTAGCATCTGCGGAACGACAATTTAATATATTAAATAAATCAAAATGTGGTTTATTTTCGAACACATCAATACAAGCAAATTACTAGTGTTAGGAATACAAATGAGATAAGGGGCTAAAACATTCTATACCTTCGTAATATCTTTTTCCATAGACAGACCTTTGTTGAATGCTTCACAAATGGATAGTTTGGTAAACTTGGTAGGTTGATTTAGAGAAGGCACTTCAACCTTGCCGCCTCTCAGAAGTTGATAATTAATAAATGTTAGCATGTGGCCTATTTCCTCCTCATACATATTCATAAAGTAGCCTCCAGTCCCCGGACGACTCACACTAGGATGCCGGAAATATACAGCAATGTTTAAATAGTCTTGTGCAGCTTGCTCTTCAAGCTGAATCTGTCTATTTATTAGAGATTCAAGCTTATTATTGTAATTATATTGACATAATGAACTAAAATACTTTCTCTTGATTTTTTGTCTAGACAGCATATTATTTTGTACAATTTCATAACATTGCTTACAATATAGGACTCTGCAATTTAGAATCATTTCAAGTAACATTATTAAAGTAACAAAAACAAAACAAAATAGGTACAAACTGGAATATGACAGCATTGACAGTTTTTCCATGTCACAAAGGGCCTTGGATAAAACAACTTAATTATCTTCTAATAAAATTTATTTTCTAGTTAATATATACAGAACTACAATACAATTATCTTTGGAAAGGATAATAATCTAGGCCAGAATTATAATTAAACTTGTGTGTGAAAGGATTCTGCTTCCCTTTCCCAATTTCAATCATCTTCTCGACCTCTTTGCGATACGCAGGAGGTAACAATTCCTTTTCCAGAGTACACACCACTGATGTCTCAATTGGAGTTTTGTAAACTCTTTGTCTGATTATATCAACGTCTCTGCTGTTTTCTTCTTTTATATTATAAACAACCTTCGCGGCTGAATCGAATTTAATTAAAAAATAATTAGCTTCGCGATGTACAACCCCATGAGCACTACTTTTATAAGGCATTGGCCGAAACCCTAAATTTTCAATGCTTCTAATAATACCTCCTGTGTCAAATATCACATTTGAAACACGTTTAAGTGTTGTTTTCAACTCAGGTTTGGGCATACCCCTCAACAGTAAAGCTAGCTCGTACGAGGGCATATTTTAAAGATAACACTAGCATAAAATAAAACAAACAACGAACAATTACACAATAAATTGACTTTTAAAATTCTAGTAGACCACGGCCTGTGAATTTTAGGTTAAATAATGACGTTTTACAGCCTGATTGATTGACTGCTTTTTTAAAATTAATTGAATACTTTTGTTTTTCATATTTGGACATCTCTATTTTATTTCATTCGTTCTTTATCGGTGTTCATCATTCTGAAATCCCATTCTTTGAATTTCGTTCAATCATTTTTTTTATTTGACATTGTCATGGCGGACAGGCTTGTGTTTTAGCATTTTGTTTTTGAAAATTATTTTTTCAAAAATGGCATCATTTTCCAATTTTATTTCAGAAATATGTGAACAATGGGATAAATCAGGACGAGATCAATTGTAAGTAATTCTATGCGACTTAATTAGTATACTACGCTGTTTATACCACATGTTGATATGCTTTCGCTACAAATTAAATTGATAAAATTGTAACTATTTTCCCTCAGAAATTGCATGCTACGCCTTGTTATGATTTCTATATAACACAATCAACATCGTTGGTTCTAAAATGTTTTACGGATGGGAACTGAGAAACAGTATTGCCATATTGATGGTGGTTTATATTTGTATGCTTAGTGCCTTTTTAAGATTTTATCTTATTTCAGCATGAAAATAGTGAGTCAATACATCAAAGAGGATGATAAGAGCCCTTTGTTCACTAAAGCAGGAAAATTATCTGGGTTATCACAATCACTGTATAATTTATTAGCTAGTGGAAGCCGAGGATTTCTTAAAAAGGATTCGGTTCTTTCTACTTTAAAAGAAATTACAGTGAGTATGATCTGCTTGTATAATAGAATGAGAGAATGGTATGCAGACTAATGATGGTTATTAGTCCAGTCTGCCGTCCTGGGGTAGTACGACTACTTTCAAATGTAACAACTGTAAAGTGACCTTGTCCCTTTTCGTGAGTAGTTTGAAAGTAGCCAGGTATAACTAGAGGAGTGTGCACTGTCTATCTAGACTGCTGATTTGTCTCCTCAAGCCCGCATAACAAAGGCAGGCGACTACGGCCTGTAGAAATTTATCTGTAGTAGTAGTTGTATCCGTTCATGGAGTTCAATCTAGCTTTACATCAGGCAGATTGTTGTCATATGCCGAGCTACAACAAAATAAAAAAAGGATAATTCCTGTTACTAATGTATTAACATTAATTTACTAATTATATTTTTATGTCTTTAGGCTCTACATACAGATATAGCGTCTATAATTTTAGATGTAATTTGTGTTCTCGATGCTGAAACATGTCTTGAGCCTCAAAGTGATGACAGGGCAAACTTTTGTTATCTTGTTCATGAAATGGAATCATTTTTATCTGAAAAACTGCTAAAAGAACGCTTAGAAATTGACACATTAAGAGATGTGGGCACATTAAAGAATAAACTGTTTTATACAAAATTTATCAAGATTAAAACTAAACTTTAGTGAGTACTTTTTGTTTTCTTGAGTTTTCTCTAGTTCACCGAAGCATCTCATCATATATCTGCTCAGAAATTACTTGAGACTTGTGAGTATATTGCCAAAACTATGGGCAGTAGGCTCTATTTATTGATTTGTATTTTTGTTGTGATAATTTTTTAATTTTCAGCTATAAACAAAGGAAGTTTAATTTATTTAGAGAAGAAAGTGAAGGTTATGCCAAATTAATAGTTGAATTAAATCAAGAAATCAGTGAAGATACACAATGGAAAACTATGTTGGAGATTGTTCAAGCCCTAATAGGTAATAAGCATTTACCATTAAGTTAAAGGTTTTATTGACAGGGTTAGAGTGGGATATAGAACTCTTTGATTCCAAACATCTTGATAGTACTTTTATAATTGAGAAGAATTATCTACGAATGTGGAGGACTCAAGTTCTTGATAGGCTACAAGTTTTTATGTGTTTCTGCATTTTCAAGTATAATTGATATAAGAGAAAAACCCTAATATGCTCTTAACTGACAGTTTTTTTTGGATCATCCTACCCTACAATGATGTTGCTTAGGTACAGCGCCGGATTTAGACTTAGGCGACCTATAGGCAGACAATGTTGTGGAGGCCCTCAAATCATTTGTAGTTAACTGTTGAAAGTTTTTATTAAGGTCGAGGTAAAGAAGAGAGCAACTAAATAAGTTGGCTCACACAAAATTTATAACAAAACTCAGTATTTTTTGTTTCTACCGAGCCTTTATCAATTTAATTAAATTTTTTTGTGGTGTAGCCCTGCTGCTGCTCTGTTGCTTATGCTTAAATCCAGCACTGCTTAGGTATATTCCTATGTTTACGTCAGCAGCTAGATAATGAATCTAATTTTATTTTCAGGTTGTTTCAATTTAGATCCAAACAGGGTATTAGATATCATTTTAGAATCATTTGAGGCTCGCCCTCATTTGGACAAGCTATTCTTGCCCCTGATTAAGAACTATATGGCAGATCCACATGTCATTTCTGAAGTAATAGGTTTTAAATTAGGTAATATGGAAATTCAAGAGTACAAGGAACCACCGCCGATTATGACTGTTATTGCTCTGCTTTTGCAATATGAACTTATATCTTTAGATGATATTTATCCTTGGGTATGTTTATTTTTGTTATTATGCAAATTTCGATTTTACAAAGATAGTGTGCCTCACAAAGCCCACACGGGCCTAGCTTGATTAAGAACATGATTAAAGATGCTCACATGCGTTTATATTTAATAAATGTGTTCTTTTACCTTGCCCATTTGTGATCAGAAGTGCACATAAAGTATGAATAAAGAAATAATTTTCTTTGTAGTTGCGTCCAGATGACTCTATAATGGCGAAGGAGGCGGACAAAGAGCTAAAATCTGTACAGGAATATATACGCAAGCTTAATGTTGTATCTACAAAGGGACCTCAGGCCAATGCGGCAACTGAGTTTATTGAAGAGAAATCTGATCCACAAGTAAATATTTATTTTCTTGTTAAAGTAAGCCTTATAAAGCCTGTTATTTTAAGTGTATTTCTGCCAAGGTGAGCAGTAAGCTAAAAGAAAGAGTTACCTAACAATATCAAAAATACTGTGAACATATTTTCATATATTTAGATGCAAATAAGGCGAGTGATGTAGAACACAGGTGGAATCTGCTAGCCTAACTTTTGTTTTATGAGAGATATACAAAAACAATTACAAACAATGTCTTTAGGGAAGCCTTCTGTCCCCCAAACTAACTTGTACCTTAGGGATCAGTATTTGTTGCAAGATGAGTACTGCCTTTGAATTAATTACTAATAATTGAAATGTAAAAAGTATATATTTAAAAGTAACAAATCAAGCATTTACAGAATCAATACACCACACCACCACATACAAAACAGTATTCTGAATGGAAATTCTGTTCCGTTCATGTGTGACAGATATATGTATTTTGCATGAATTTGTTGCATTCGGAATTCCATTTTGCAATTCAGACTGTATGTGGCGAATCTAAAACAATATTTCTTGCCAGTTTTGTTTAAATAATGCATTTCTCTCCTTGAAGGACTACTGGAGTAATCAAAAGCTAGTGTTATGTGAGGCATTATTAAATGTGAATGCTTGGCGACAATTTTCTGCGTTGGCTGGACGATTACCAGCTCCATTAACAGCGCCACGGCCTGCCATTGCACTTATGCGAATGTTGCATGCTATTATTGAGCCTCTATACAGAGAGTAAGTAAATTTTAAAAAGCACTTTATAATGTATAACAATGTACATATAATAAGAATAGTTTGGCTACCTCATGTCTTAGGTCTGTTTGCACCAGAAGGCCTGTTGAAGTTACTTGAACTTTTACTTAGCGTTAGCGTTACGGTTAGCGTTAAAATAAACGTTAAAAATGACAGGCGCGACGATGGTGCAACTCGTGTGGAGTAAATGTAAACGTTTAACAGATAAGTCATGGTCGTAGAAGTAATAGTTAAAGTAACTTTAATGGGCCTTCTGGTGCAGACGGAGTTTAATAATTTTATATTCCTTTTTTCACCTATTTTGACTCTTCTATATTCATAACTATTCTTATCTACATAAATAAAAGGATAAGAATAGTTATGAATATAGAAGAGTCAAAATAGGTGAAAAGAGAGAGAAGTTGTTGGCGCTTCACAACCTCTGCCTAATTTTTTCTATTATATTCTCATTATAATTTAATAATAAAATACTGTATTATTTTAGGCGTTGTCGGATAGCACCAAAGATTATTGGAAAGCCTGTGCCATTGTTAAAATGTGAATTAGGACCTGCTCCTTGTATTACATTTGAAGATATGAAAGATACTGTTATTCCTGCACTTGTTTTGTTGGGACCGTCACTGCATTATGACCCTATACTTATGTATAAGGTAATTATAACAACAATATAGTTAATTTAGTTATTATTATTAGCAGCAATTGAAATTTTATTTCTTTTTTTATGGTATACTTCTCTCTACTAGAGTTAGAAGACAATTAATATGTAAGAATATGAATGAATATGCAATAGAGGCTGCAGTCACCTCTACCATGCTGGCTTTAGTAGACAAATGTGTACCATTTAGGTTAATTGTACACACTTCTGTTCTTATACCCTCAGACATGACTAAGTCACTTCACGGGTGTTATACCTGAAAGTGGGTGTTACCACCCTAGGACGGCAGATCGTCAATCGCGCTTAAAATAAATCTGAGTAAAAATGTATGTTTTAATGACTTTTTTCTCTAAAAAAAAACAGATTCTCCGTATATTAAAAGCGGCTCGTGCGTTACCAAATGACCCACTACAATATGAAACAATGACAGTTTTGGATATGACTATATTGCCAGCGCTTACACTCATGGATGGCAACTGTTGTATGGCTGAGGAAGTATACACACTTCTCAAATTGTACCCTTATCAATACAGGTAATTAATAAGCAATACATGTTTTTTATTATAAAGAATAATGTTCTGTATACATGGGCGTCTGACTCCTAGTTGCTTGGTGGTGGGCATCAGATTATCCTGCAATACATAGCATATACTTAGGGCTTTATCCATATTAGATTGACCTATCTCATGTGACAGATGTAAGTAGAAATGACCTGAATGAGTGATCTGTGACTATTTCTTCAGAGAACAGCACAACACGCAATAGACAATACCTCTCAATGGCGAAGCATCCTTGCAAGCAGAAAATCATCAGCCCTTTCTGTTGTGGATTGGTCAAATTAAATAATATTTAAATTTTTCTGATACTTGATTAACACTGGCGGCCATCTAATATAATTTGTGAATTGCAAATTACTGCAAAAAGCGAGGGGACCATCGGTATTAATTTTTTTGGGTAATGCCTAGTAAAATTAATAATTTACTTTAAATATACTTTGATACAAGAGTGAAGAATATTTAGGAGGTTGTATCTGGGCAGCTGTTGTCTTGATTCTCTATTGTGCCGCACGTTGTCCTATCTGTTGCTTTTATCTCGCGTTCCAGTTGTAACACTTGATGCAGTTCGGCGAAGCCTGAACCACTTATATAATTATATATTAATGTTTATAGATATTGTTTGTATGCTCGATGGAAGAACGAATCGGGCAAACGCATCCCTGCACTGATGCGTGTACGTGGTAATTCACTACAAAGAATCAAGCATATCATGAAGAGAGTATCCAAAGAGAATATTAAACCTCAAGGAAGGTTAATTGGGAAACTATCTCATGCTGCTCCGGCGTTTCTGTTCGATTATATGCTTTTACAGGTATTTATTAAATTCTTGCGAAATCTTGTTTTAATACTTAAATTAAAGATGTTGCTGACATTCGTAAACATTCCTTTTTTTTTAAATTTAACTTTGAACTGACAAAAACACTAAAGAAAAAACACTTTGTTGTACAAATTGTACATAAGCTTAAACGAGCATAATACTTTGGTTGCTTAGTGCCTATGATACACTATGGGCATTTAAATAAATATAAACGGAAATAGAAATAATGCCGTTGGCATTGTCTACCAGCTAACCTTTGTCAATTTGAGCAGAGATCTACAGTGCGATTATAAACGAACGAAAACGAAAAATAAATGGGAAAACGAAATCACTTTATTATGATATTAAAGAATATCAAGTAGTTGGTGGGCTCATGTTCTGGTCAAGATTTTATTAAACTTATAAATTGTTTCAGATTCAAACCTATGATAACCTAATAGGTCCAGTGGTGGAATCACTCAAGTACTTAACTTCACTTTCTTTGGATGTGCTCGGGTGTTGTTTACTCGAATCTCTAGCTTCCAAAGAATCTAGCATGGGGGCTGAACATCCACCGTGGCTGCAAGCTTTATCTGCCTTTGCCGGCGCTGCTTTTAAGAAACATAATATTGAACTGACTGCTCTGTTGCAATTTGTTGCTAATAGACTTAAGGCACAACATAGGTATGTTAACTTAAAAGTTCCTTATTTACAATATTTTTATTACTTAATATTGATTGATTCTATGCTCAGTACTTCAGCGTTTGACGATTTGGAACGGGAGCGGCTACCGTCCCGTGTTCAAATCTCGGTAAATTTTGACCGGTACAAATGTAACTATACTATATGTACTTTGCTCGCTAAGTGCCTGTGATACAAGTACAGACTTTAAAAAAATTGTATCTAACGCATTATTTGTACGTGGAAAGTGGGAGATCTTAATTTTAAGTACAATTAAAATTTTCAGCCAAGATTTGTTAATATTAAAAGAGATAGTGCAAAAGATGGCGGGCATAGAGGCGGCTGAGGAGATTACTCAGGATCAGCTGGAAGCTATGGCTGGTGGAGAACTACTGAAAGGAGAGGTGAGTATTATGATTAGTGATGTCATGGCCTATAAGGAAATTTTGCAGTCAACATTCTCAGCATCATTTTTCTTAGTCTCCTGCTGGACAAGGACCTCTCCTTTTGCACTCCAGGCTCCCTATCTCTCGCTATCTCCTTCCGACCTTCATGGTATCGTCACACCATCGTCGATTTTGCAGTATCTTATAACAATACCCACATCAGTACAAATTCTGATACCCAATGTTATAGTGAATGTTTTTTAAGTGTAAGGCCATTAGTAATTATTCTTTATTAACAATATTTTTTTTCTGTTGTAAGTGTTGGCTAATATATTGATATTTATAGGCGGGATACTTCTCGCAAGTACGAAACACAAGAAGATCGTCGGCGAGATTGAAAGAAGCTATTGTCGGTAATAATTTGGACATAGCATTGTGTATATTGGCGGCGCAGCAACGCCATTGTTGCGTATGGAAAGGTAGGAATTTATTCTCATAATATTTGAAGCTTTATTTAATTTATAGCGGACTAAAAAGCTAAAAATCAAATCCTTTTAAAAATAAACGATTTTTATTCATCAACAATATCATAATGTAGAAGAGAGTGATGGGCAGTACAGGTATACAGGGAAGTGTTACAACGTTTCGGAGTATAATGAAATGGGTGTGCCCTGTCAAAAGATGGTGAACATTTGTGTCGGCATAGCGGTGGCAACATTTCTCTGTGATGGCATTTGTTACCGCTCTTCACTTCAACTAAACACAAAGCGGAGTTCTCACCAATTTGACTAATAATAATAATTTTGTTTAGAATCTGATGAAGAAATATCAGGTACATTGGGCGGTTCTCAACTGAAAGCTGTGGGTAGATTAGCAGATCAGTGCCAGGATGCTCTTGTACAGCTCGGCGCTTTTCTTGCTTCTGCGCACGCTCCTCCTGAATATGCTGCTCGATTGCCGCCATTGCCGGTAACTGTTATGATTATTATTTGATTTACTTTTGGAACTGTCATGTCAATTCAAAACAATACCCTCAGTACACACAAACACACCTAATACAAACACGTAAAACTGCTTGCAGTTTGAAGTTGGCGTAAAATACGATCCAAAAATGATATATGTATTACTGTTTGAAATAAAATCGTGCGATTTCTTTTATTGGCACTGGCAATAAGGTTTGCCATGTTTAAATTTGATATAAATTGTTAAATTTTTTAAGTCAGATTTAATTAAGCACCGACTGTCTAGGAAAAGGTTGACTACCCCTGAAATGTCACTTTGATTGTGACATTTCTTTGTTTACGTTTTTATCTCAAATTTCATTATAGTAAGTGTATGAAAAATCTGTAAGCTTTAGGTGATTTAAACAAAACTTATATTTAAACATTCTTGAACCAACATATTTAGTTATTATGCAGGCCTTGTTGTTCTATATTCTATAATATTATGAGTAAATTACTTTGAGCTTGTTTCATAATAGAAATATATTAAAGTGTGGTGACCTGAAAGACTTCTATAGAAACTACGTCGTAATATTTGATACTCAAAGGAGCCTCTCGTATTATCTTTTCCCCCGCCCTTTGTTGCCACAGCAAAAGTTTTTTGTTTTTGTTTTTTTCAGCAACTATTAAGTGATTACCATGTTGACGCGGACGTAGCTTTCTTTCTCCATCGTCCAGTCTTAGCTCAAAAAATTGCTGCAAAGGCGGAAACTTTGAGAAAACTTTCTGACATTAGACCGGATACTTTAGAATTAAGTATAGCGAGATATACGGAAGCTTCGAAGCTAGCATTGGAACCTATTGTTGAATCTATAACACCACTTTTACCGTCTAAAGTATGGGAGGATATATCTCCTGAATTTTATGTAACATTTTGGTAAGTTTCATTATCTACATACTAAACTTGTATTACTTCATTCAAATTGTTACGTTCTTGATGCATTTACAATGGGTGGATAATTGCAATTAGCATAAAAGTTTTTTTGTTTTCGCAGGTCTCTATCCATGTACGATTTAAGAGTTCCTGTTGAAATGTACGAAAAAGAGATTACACGCTTAAAGAATGCTGCAGCTGCCGTCGTAAAGGATACATCTGTCAGTAATAAAGGAAAGAAGGAACGGGAACGTTTTAATACGCTTATTGAAAAACTTAAGGTATATATTTTTTTATTAGTATATGTCATATTTTAATTTAAGACTATTTTTGTTACTTAAACTGATAGAATTTGTACTATTAACTAAGATTGGTCATGGTTGATTCTCCCAAAAATCTAAGTTGATACCAATCTCATTAGTAGTCTTGTGACTATAATTCAAGTACTAACTTAGTGTAGGTTTTACTTTAAAAAAAATGTAGGCATTTGTGGTAACTTCAGGTATTCGCCATAGAGGCTCCCAGACAATTTTTTAAAAATAAATCGTGTAAAAATAAATCAACAGGATGAACAAAAACGTCAGGAAGAGCACGTAGCTCGAGTGCATGCACGTTTACAAAGAGAATGCACTACTTGGTTTCCCGCTCGTGCTGTCAAATCAGCTAAGAATGAAACAGTGACGCGACTAATGCAACTGTGTATATTCCCGAGATGCATCTTCACGCCACTGGATGCACTTTATTGTGCGCAATTCGTACATACTGTACACGCATTGAAGACACCTAATTTCTCAACTCTACTATGTTATGACCGGGTAAGCTATAGTCAATTTTTTTTTATTGTAGCTCAGCATATGACAACACTAATGTAAAGCCAGAATGCGGTCCATGAACAACTGCTTCTACAGATTAATTTCTACAGGCAGCTGTCGCCCCGCTATGCCGGCCTGAGAAGACGAACGTGCACCATCAAGATTGACAGTGCACACTCTCGTTATTTATACTTGGCAACTTCCAAATTGTTCCCGAAACGTGACGGGTGTTACATTCAAAAGTGGCGGTACTGCCCCAGATTGGCAGACTGTTCTAGTAACTTAGTCTGTCTAACATTCATTAATAGTGCCTATATTTTTATGGCATAAAACATTCTGATGGTATTATAATATTTTAGTTGTTCTGCGACGTAACATACTCGGTGATGTCATGCACTGAGGGTGAAGCTGCTCGTTATGGAGCCTTCCTCTGCCGCGTGTTGTCCACTGCTATGAGATGGCACGCCGATAAGAACGCCTTCCACGACGAATGCGCACAATATCCTGGGTTCGTCACTAAATACAGAGTGTCCAATCAATTTACAGAAGCTAATGATCATGTCGGCTATGAGAATTACAGGTAAGACTCAACTGTTCACGAGGGAATTTCGATATTAATCTCTGCATTCGACGGCAACTGGTGTCAGAGATGTCGTATGGCAGCAGTCGCCTCTGTATGCTAGCTTGCTGAGGGTTTGTGATAAACTCTTCTATTTATGCTTTCGTTAGTTCTAAGCTGATTCCGAAACGCGACTAGATTACTGCAGTTGTCTTGTTAATCACTATACATTTTTTTTTCAGACATGTGTGCCATAAATGGCATTATAAGATCACTAAGGCGATGGTTGTATGTTTAGACTCTGGTGATTATGTTCAAATACGTAATGCAATTATTGTATTAACAAAGATCCTGCCGCATTACCCTGTGCTCGAGAAATTAGCTCAAATCATTGATAAGAAAGTCGAAAAGGTATGTTAATCGACAAATGTCACTTTATAAAGCTTTTTTAAAAGTTTTATATGCCATCAACGATTTGCACATGTCAAAGTAAATATTATATTTGTATCAAGTTAATATCGTAAATACAAGTGCATCACAGATCATTTATTCATCACGCTAAATAACTTCAGTAAAGTGGTAGAATTTTTACTATTTCCTACAGAGTTTTGAAGAGAAAATGACAACAAATATTCCCTTTTGAATTGTTTGCCCACACTCACGCACATTCACGAACTTAATGGTTAATAATCCACTATTATTATACATTAACACTCGAAGAAACACAAGTTTAGGAAAATAATTCAAAACATATAACCTAATGTTTCCATTATAAAGTTCTATTTTTTTTGTTAGTTTGACATATAGTTTAAAATATATTTGATTAATAAATTAGTATTGTAGTGATTATTATAATCTTCTCAGGTTCGAGAAGTAGAGAAGACACAAAGACAAGATTTGTTTGTGCTTGCTACTGGCTACTGTGGTCAATTACGTCATAGAGTTCCTAATATGTTGAGAGAGAGTGAATTCCATCAAGTAAGTTGTAGATTAATATCTCACACCTTCTTCTTACATATGAGTAATTCCTTTGTTGAAAAACTTTTGCCTGAAGACTAACTATCGGTGGTCGGGCAAATAAATTGATAATAATTTGATATTTTGACACAGGTAGCGACAGGACCCAAACCTATACCAGCTCCAATAATAAAAGATGAAGTTGTAATTACAAAACCAGAAATTGATGGACGTTCACCATTGCAAACAAGTAAGGATATAAGACCGCTGCCCACGGAAGTGTCGGGTCATTTGGAAGTGCGCGGTAATAACGTTAATTTTGTATACAAATAGTGGTCAGACAAAATAATCTTCATTAGAAATAAATTATATATCCGTGGACAGTAGGTGTAATGTGTAACATACTTCTAATTTATTAATTTAACTAAAACTTGTTTATTTTTAGTTAATGACAAACATGAATCAAGAAATTCTGAAATACGACGCGAAGAACCTGAAAGAGAGTTAAAACGTGATAATAATGTGTAAGTTGAGCTACTTTGTTCCATTTTATGCTGAAGTTTTAATATTTATTTTCATGCATTATTTTGAAATTATTTTTTATAGTCCACTCAGAGAAAAGGAGAAAAAAGATGAAGGGAGACGCAGAGATAAATCGCCGCGTGAACGATCGCATAGAGTAAGTTTTGTAATAAGAAAAAATATCACAAATGATAATGAATTGATATAATAAATATTGTTTATTTAGGAGGAGCGTTATTTGGAATCACTATCGCCAACGCTGGACCATCGATCGGCGCCTGATGATATTGAACGCGGTACGTATGAACCTCAATTATATCCACTTCAAAGAAAACCGATGCGATTTCATACAAGTTTGGGTCAAAATGTAAGAAACTTTGGCAATCCGAGAAATCATAAGAAAGGACAATGTCCATTTTTGTGCCCACTTGATATCTCATAGTTTGTTAATAAAATAATATCCTATTTTTTCTATATTTATTTCAATTATATCAACATATCTTTACCAATCAGTAGACAATATTTAATTATTTAAAAAAAAAATAATATTATTTTGTTTTAATTATATGTATCATCTAATGTATCGAATCTTTGTATGTTTGTAAACTTACTTTTGGATTTTCTCATTTCGATTCTGAATTTTTACTTTAAAATAGAAAAGTATAACCCTTTTTTAAACCATCCCTATTACATTTTGGCCCAGACGATATTCCAAAAATTAGTAAAATATAGTCTAAATATGGGTTAAAACTAACCATAAAAATGTTATCATAATAAAAATTATATATTAAAAAATAATTTCAGAAATAAAACGAAGAAAAATTGAAAGCAGCAGTAGCAAGGTGAGTATGGGTATTGTAAGGCGACCTTGCATCACTGTGGCTCCGGACTAAGGGCTGACACTACCGTCAGCAACCACTGTACCTGCCTGCTGCCGTGGATACTTCACTAAAATGAAGAACGCTCGTGCTAGTGCGGAAAAAAACTTTAATCTGTGAACTGTTTCAAATAAATAGTGTACAAAAATTAAAACAAATTTATAATGAACAATAAAAAAAATCTAAAATTAATAAATATACATATTTACAAAATTAATAAATATATGCAATCTGTGAAGGAAAATATCAAGAACAAATTAAGAAGTCATCGAATTATAAGAAATAAGGTAGTTTTAAAAAAGAAGCTTTGGTATAAGAGGAGCACATTCGAAAGTAAATGCTGGAAATGGTGAGCTCAATATTAAAATAGGAAATACCAGAAACTAAACATGAGGATACCTTTAAAACTATTTACAATGCGAATACAATGGAATGGACATGGCAAATAATACGAAAATAACAAAATTACAAATATAGAAATTAATGAAGAAGATTAACGTTAAAAGAAGACGCCAATATATGTAGAAATAAATAAATAAAGAAGAGAAGCTAAAAAAAAAATTCTAAGGAATTTCTAGTGAAGACAGCTGTAATTTGAAAAAAGAAAACTCTACCTTAACCAAATATATAAATCACAGACTTTTAATTGTTGCAAGTGCGAATCACACAATGGTTCAAAAAAAAACCAATTCAAATTAAATGCCCATAAGATGTAAGTCAGCCAGCCCCAGTCCAGCCAAGTTGTGGTAAGGTTTTTCCTTATACCAATAAAAAAAACAATCAACTTATAAACTATTAAATATATTCATGTTTACCTCTATATGGAAAAATGACATCTGAATGCGGTTCCGAGAACGAAGGCCTGGAATATTGTGAAGATTACTATGAAGAAATTCAGAATATTTGGAATATAGACTTCATATCAACGGCTGATCACGAAAATGTTACAATAAGAATAAGATATCAAGCTAATAAATTAAAAATAAAATATAAGAAGAATAAATAATTTAAGAAACAAGAAACCATACATTATTATTGCAAGACTCCAAGAAGAACAATATTTAAAGCATCATTACTGTCTACTGACGAAGATCTCTTATTAAGCGATTAAAACCTTCACGGCTCACAAAAAGTATGCAACTGAATATCCAACTAAAAGAAAATTGTCATCGTTCAACACAAGAAACTTCAAACCAACGCACAAACTAGAAAATTACTTGAGTGAGAGAAAAGAATTAAGTCATTAAAATAAAATCTAGAGGAAACATTGTTTATTATAGTTTAATGGGTTGATTAGTTTTCTTAATAGACTTTTAAACTAAATCAATTAACGTAAAAAATTGTGATAAAATATATCTGAAACAAGGAGATATTATTGTGTAAATATATCTTAAAATTGTATATTTAAGTAACTTTTGCACAAGCAGGTTAGCAAGGATGCCGATGAAAGATCACCTGATAAGGAAAAGAAGAAAGGCGGTAAAACTAAAAATGATGAAAGGAAAGAACGTAAGATGAGCCGTAAAAGGGTAAGAAATTTACTTTCAGTTCATACGCCAAATTGGATATTTTGCACTTGTGTGAACTTTTCCTTGGGATTGAAACTCAAGATCGCGATGCGGCGGTTCTCCAGCTCGCTTTAGTTCGTTCTGGACTCTCTTTATCTGTCTCCGAAGCTTCGAGAAAAATAGTTCCCATTAGAATTAATACTGATAATAAGTCGATGAATCAAAAAATAATAATTAACTTTTCTTATAATAATATAGTCAATAAAGGACATCTTCAATAATAAAATGCGTCCCTATATTGGATTCGCATCGCGGTTTTGAGTAAGATGTAATACCTACATTTATTTCACGCATAATATGATAATGATAGAATATGGTTCAAATTCGAACACTCAAATTAAAACATATTATGGATACGTACCATTACGTTTTCAGGACAGAACCGAAGAAGCCGTCTTATTAGAACAAAAACGTCGACGTGATGAACAAAAAGGTTTGTTTAACATTTAACATTTTAAAAATTTTGTATAGATATATTTAATTTAAAAAAAAACTTTATTTTGTAGGATTAATTAAAATGAGCAGTCATCAGAATGGTTCACAAGAACGGGATTATGAGAAGTATCACAAAAGGGTATTCTTAACTATTAAATACAGTTTCATATTATTTTAAGCTTTGTTTATATCTTGAAATGATTTTAATTCACAGTTGAAAAGGATGTAGCAACATCTTAGTGTATGGAGTCTTCATTTAAAAGTGCCATTGAGTGTGAAAAAACGCTCGAAAACTGATCGAATCGATATAATTTCAGGAAAAATCACCATTCAAAGAGCGTTCTCACGACCACCAAGAAGTACGAGATAAACAATATCCTTTTTAATATAATCGTAAATAACTTTAGAACGTAATGTAATAACATTTTAATTTTATTATTACATATCGGAATTAGCGTGTAGTCGTTTCCACTCATAAGACTATTCTAGATGTTTGAAAATAGTGTTTATATCGAGCTACCTACTATAAAACATTTTCTTTAATTCCAATGCACTCGACGCTCCAATGAGGCAAAAATAAGAAGATGAAGACAACGTGTGACAAAATCAGCACCACCTCCAGAAAATGAAGTATTTTATGTCGGACAATGGAATAAATCTAAAATTAATTACCTACTTAAATATTAGAATCTGATGAAACTGTGTTTTATTTAACAATTTCAATCCCAACAGAATTTTATGGGATCAGTCAACATTTAAAGCTTTTTGTTTTGCTACTATAGTAGTAATTCCTTACTATAAGAGTATGCACTATCTAGGTTGATAGTACACACACCTCTCGCCACCAAACTGCTCCTGAAATGCGACAAGGTCACTTCACGGGTGTTTATTTTAATTTATTTTGGAAAATTCACTGGTGTTACTACCCCAGGGCGGCACCATGTCTGCTCTCTTAAAATTTAAATTTAGGATACTTAGTGTTAAAAATATCTACAATTTGCGAAATCAAGGAATCTTAAATTTAACATCGAAGTTGTAGGTGTATTTTTAGCACCGAATACAGAGCACAGAGGGCCATATACGACTGACTACGCCGTGACAGAACGGCGCGATATCTCCACAAATGATCGCTTCATCTGAGCTCTTTTTACCTTGGCAGTCATAATAATATTGTCTGATTGGCGGAAAGTTTCACATTACGCAGTCACGGCGTAAATTAAATCTTACGAGCCTCAGCCTGCGTTACATTGCATGGGCATTGGTGCGTGGGCGTTCCCTGTCGACCGTGGTTCGTCCAATTGCATTACAAAGTGAGCTCGAAGGAAGTTAGCTACTCACAGTGAGCTCGGTTCGTAATCTGCACTCAGAATAATGTTTGTGAACCGTAGCACGGCGATGCTCACACAAAAGGGGTGGCAGATATGGCCTTTGACTCTATCGGACTCAAAGGGCTAACACCATATCTATAAAAAAGTAACGTTAACTGACTCATCAAGAAAGATACTTGTAGAACTCGGTCTTAAATAACCAAAAAAATTAATTTTATCATCTGTTACGGGCAGTGTCAATGACCTATTCATAAAAAAAAAACAAAATCACAGCCTTATGAACAAAAACGCATGACGGTTTATTCTATTTCTGAATAATTTGCGTAACTTTGAAAAAACTACCTTGCGTTCATTTGTGAAAATAACATTTCATACGTGGCAACATAGAGGTATTGTAATGGTTATAGTATACGCGTGGTATTGTATAGCACGACCAGTGCCATATTGGTATATAGCTCAATGAGTGCCATGACAAAAATTATTAAAATCAATAGCATTTTTTACATGACAACATTAATATATTTTAGAATAACAACAAAAGAAACAAGTCCAAACTCTAAAGCATTTCTGTAAATAAAACGATTTTAAAATTATAATAACTAGTCTGTGTTTCGTCTAAACGAGATGTATTTCGTCTAATCGAAAATTGGCGGCCATCTTTAACTTCGCCGCCATAACAAAGTGTCAAATGATGTCATAAAGTATAGTAAGATTTAAACAATAATATAACGCCGATGTTGTCAGAATAAACGCAGATAAAACAGTAACGACGAGTTAATCAGGTAAGTTATAATAATATATAAAGCACGTATAATACATAATAAAGGATAACGCCCAAAGCGGATTTTTAGGTTAGAACTGCGTAGAACATCAACGTGGTTAGGTGGGTAGTGCAGTGTATGTTCATTTGTATTGTTTATATCTTGTTTTATTATTTTGTTGGTGCTGTACATATATAAACTTTAAAGCGAGTGATGGCACCCGTTTTAGAAAAAACTTAATGCCTAACTACAAATAAATTACGTGATACCTACTGAAATCATTACCAATTGGTCAGTATATAACATAGAGGATAATAAACACTAGGATGCTGTATAACATAATTTATTTTGTAGCACTATAAATTCACTGCAGATTTGCATTTACCTGTTATATAAATAATATAAATTCAATTTTAAGTAATCGCTAGTGATGCTCGAGTAAAGTGATTTACTGATTGATAGTAATCGACATAGTTCAATTACTAAAGGCAAAAAATTCAAAGATATAAAGGAATGCAAGGTATAATTCTTACAAACACGTGGACAATTTCCACATTTAGGCAAAATATTTTTATTGATTCGTATATAATGTGAAGTTCAAAATTAGGACCAATGCCAAAAAGCAGCTTTAAAAAATATACGCGAATTAGTGAGTTATACCATTAATCGTTAATTTTATATGAAACTAATATTCCTAAAACTTAGTGCCCTTCCAATTGTAACAGTGATCATATAGGCAACTTAATTTTTCATACGTGGTGTGAAGATGCAAATCGATTAAGTGTTGAATGTTTTATACGATTGAAATAGTGTCCGCCATTTTGAAAAATATTGAAGTAACTCTTGGACAGATTTACTACGTTTGGATTAAATTCAAAACAACTTAGATCTTCTTTATTAAATTATGGAAGAAAAATGTGGTTAGATATATAGAAGATACATAGATAGAAGAAAATAACTAGTAATAGTATTAATTTGTCGATGACAGGTATGTGACGCAGGTACTCAATGTCCACGAGGCACCTCGTGGCAGTTGTACCGCCTGTGTATAAAATTAGTATTTTATTGATTTTTTACTTTGTGTTCATTTCTTATAGGATATAACGTTCTTATGATTAATTGTACGATGCAGGGAACTTTACTTTCTCGGAGCGTTTGCAAGATTTTACTCAGAAACATCGGTATATATAAGTTTACGGCACCTTATGGAGTGAACATTCCTAACAGTTTTGTACAATAGTAATTATTGTACAGTGGGCGAGATATCGCGTTACTCTGTCACGTTGTAAATGTAAACTCGTACTTGGCCCTCTGTAAACTAAACGTCAATCCTCCACGCGATATTCCCGCGCAAGTAATCGTACCCTTTCGTCGTTCATTAAAGAGCCATGTTGAGACGTGCTTCGCCACGTGCACATGCCCCGTGTTGATCGCATTTATTGTAAACGATGGTGTTTATATTTTTTTTTGTTGTGGCATTATAACAATTGGGGAGGTGTATCTGGTGACAGCTATCTTTTTTACACATTTTTAGATAATATAGATTAATTTAGTCGACACATGTTTCTGGAAAACTTTTATAACTTCTTTGTTCTTTTTTTAATTTTTAAAAATTGCGATCGTAGTATAGTAATCGTGAGGTTTCGTTCGGAACTAAACCATTGCCAATGAACAAGAAAAAAATAATCCGTGGCTGTATGGGCTTTGTTCCCTTTGCCTTCCCACAATGGGAGAATTAACAAAAAAAAAAATCCTTTGACAGAAGTTCAAACAAACTTTTGATTTTTAAAAGTTCCTGTTAACACTGTTATTGTTAGGAAACACAAACAAATGATATTTGACAAACTTGTGAGGCGACAACCATAGACAACAAAATAATCTACAAAACTGTTAGGTTGGTACTTTGTATTCTATCTTGTCAAACTGTCCGAAGGTCGAAGTCAAAGGTCGGAGAAGGTCATTACAGCTTTTCAAATATCTCCTCGATTTTTAAGTTTTTTCAGACAGGAATCAAAAAATTCTTCTAATTGAAGTTATATCTCGAAATGGTTTTCGATTCATCATGGGTTAGTTTTTTGGACCTTGCCCGTTTGCCAGTGTCAAAGAAAATATTTGCATCAAACAGGCATTTTGAAATCCTCCTCCGTAGTGTGGGTACACATTTACTATTTACCAAAAAACTTTTATTTCGATAATAATCTAAGGTTTAACGAAGTTTAAAGCCTAATATTTTCTTCTCTCTAATATTTTTTCAATAGTGCGCGTCGGGTCTGACGTCACGCCTAGGTAAACACAGTAAACCTACAACATATAGGTATATGTTATAGGTGTTATAGGCGCAATCTCAGAATACATTGAAGTATTTTTTAAATTAATTTAGGTTTTAATACCTATATTATACCATATACATTGAGCGATCGAAGTACCTATAATACAGTAGAATCCATATATAACGACTTCGATTATAACGACTAACCGATTTTAACGACAATAATGTTTACTCAAGTTAGGTTTCATAGTTAGATACTGAGAAAATATAACCGTTTGGTGCGACTCCGGTTTAAGCGACCAACTGCTTATAGCGACCATTATTTATGATAATGTCTGGTTAAAACGACGCGCAATATTTGTTTACACAACCTACACACAAATACCCGACGTAGGCGGCCGTCCCATCTTCACCCCACCCCGCGCGCCTCACATCTCCTTATTGGTGTGCGTAAATCACAGTTAGTGTTTGTCACCTGTTATGACAATTTCGTAAAGCTTGATGAAATGAGTTCTGTGAAGCGAGTGTTTTACAATTGAAGAAAAAAGTGCAATATTACACCGATTAGAAACCAGTGAATCAAATGCAACCCTCGCAAAGGAGTTTGGCGTATCTGCGATATCCACAATAAAGATTACTACCGAACAAAAGTTTGTCAAAAACAAACTCAAATAACAGACTTTCTACTTTGGTAACATTGCATCTACATTATGCACTTATGTTTTTAATTTGGAATGTTTAAGAACCGTTATAATAAAGCATATGTGATTCCTATAAAATGTTTTATTTACTTAAATAGGAAAATCAAACTTTCGCATTTATAACATGTATGTATTCGTAAGTTAAGTACATACATCTACATATGTATTTAATAAATAATCCTGCCGTTTTGTGCGTCATCCGGTTAGTACGACATAGTATCGCCGGTCCCTTGAAGGTCGTTATATCCGGATTCTACTGTATAAGAGTGGTAGGCAGACTGATGATGGTTATTAGCCCAGTCTGTCGTCCTGGGGTAGTACCACCACTTTCGCGATGGATTGATTTGCAACGAAAAATGATTCGAATGTAACATTGTCGCCTTTCGAGAACAGTTTGAAAGTAGCCAGGTATAACGAGAGGAGTATTTACTGTCAATCTGGATGGTGCACATTCGTGTCCTCAAACCGGCATAGCGAAGGCGACTGCTGCCTGTAGAAAATTATCTGTAGGATCACTTGTTTCCGCTCACGGACCGCACTCTAGCTTTATATCAAACGTAGTGTTGTCATATGCTGAGCTACAATTAAAAAAAGGGACGCGACGTCCGAAATCAATTTCGAGAAATCACTTTAATTTGATGTATTTTTTATTCTCGTCTGAAAAAAACTTAAAAATCGCGGAGATATTTGAAAAACTGTAGTAACACGCGATCGACTTTTCTCGGACAGTCATAAACATTTGACAACATGGAAAACAAAGTACCAACCTAACAGTTTTGTAAATTATTTTGTCTATGGTTATCACCTCACAACTTACTCACAAGTTTGTCAAATATCTTTTGTTTGTGTTTCCTAACAATAACAGTGTTTTATACGAATAACTATTGTAATTTTAAAAACAAAACTATACTATTAACAAGCTGTTTTAATTAACAGGAATTTTTAATAATCAAAAGTTTGTTTGAACTTTTGACAAATCATTATTTTTTCTTTTTCATTGGCAATGGTTTTTAGTCCCGGCCGAAACGTTACGATTACTTTATTACAATCGCAATTTTTAAAAATTAATAAAAAAAGAACAAAGCAATTATAAAAGTTTTCCAGAAACACGTGTTGACTAAATAAATCGATATTATCCAAAAAATATGTAAAAAAAATAGCTGTCACCAGATACACCTCCCCAATTGGTGTACGTAGATTACGGGTAGTGCGATTGTGTACCTACCCTAGTTTTTTTTTATCTTTATTTAATTTGGGGCTTTCGCTTACAATCGTGGCGATGTCAGATCCATTGAATCCTAATCTACAATAATACAATAAACTAAAACATTAACATAACTATAAATCAAAAAGCAAAAAGAAGGACCAACTCTCCTATCTTATAAAATTTTAGTATAATAGATAAAAATAAAAAAACTTATACATTTTTTTATAATAATAACGAAATACAATTTTACAGATAACTTACCCTAGTTATACAATTAAAAAGTTACACAATAATTACAGTTAATGTCAATTGGCGGGAATTACAAATAAAGTACTTTTGAAAATATTTTTTCATCATCAACAAAAGGGTTATTATCTATATACATATTTTTAAACTCCAAAATCGAGATCTAATTCCTTTAAAGAAAATTCATATACATTTAGACCCTCATTGGTCCTTTTTTAAAATTTATTCTGTTCTGATTATTATTTTAATTTGCAGATTTAATAATGACACACGTCAATAAGGTTTTATACAACGATGAACGCCATAATGTAACAGATAGCTCATTAGAGTCATTGCAAAAAAAAGTTGTAGAAGACGAAAATTATATTAAGCCAGAAACAGTTATATTGGAGGAAGACGATGTGGTGGTATGTCCAGAGCAAAAACAGAACATACACGCATCGAAACTAAAGATAATTAAAGTTAAGACTGTGAGAGATATTAGATTTGAATATGAAAAATATGTTTATGAATATTTGAAGCCGGACTTACTTAAACAAAGACAAATATTATACGACAGAATAGTTCATGGTGCCCTAAGAGAAGAAACATTAAATATAGTGAATAAAATTTTAAGTAGCAAAGAACCAATTACGAGAACTACTTGGAATATGATAACAAATTTGAACCCAAATAATTTCCTGTATAAGAAACAGTATGTGATTTCTAATGGGTTAAAAATAAAGGTCAATGGTAGTTTGGGTGGTAGTAAAGAAATTATATATAAAGACAACACATTACAGCGTACGATAATAGACAAAAATAAACTATTTCGCAGAAAAAGCTTATTATTCAACACAAATTTACCGAAATTTAAGCCCGGTCCTTTAAGTAAGAAATATTTGTTGGACAAATCTCATCAGATTTATAATATTGGAAGAACTGAATTGGTGAAGCTTCCCAACGTAGGCTTAGAGATTACTCCGTTATATGGAGCTGTTTTGGAGCCAAGAATAGCAAACTATATACATGGAAAGAGAGAAGAAAATGGAATCCTTACAGATAAATGGGTAGAATTTGCAGCAAGTGCCGTGGGTACCATAGTTAACGAAAAGGTTATACAATGTTCAAAAGATACACGCGTAACTTTTAATTTGGAATATAAAAATAATCAAAAACGCATTTTAATGCGCAACTGTAACGAAAGGGAATCGGAACACGTGAATGTTAAGTATGAACAAACTGAGGAAAATAAATCGATATCGGAAATAGTTGCATCTGTTGTAGAAAACATGATAGAATCAGTTAGCATAAGTGCTCATCAAGATGATATTGATTATGATTTTGAGGTTGCAAATGAAGCAGTTCAATGTTTATCAGAAAGTTTGCCGAATTTGCATAAAGTTAAAAAAAATTCAGAATTGGAACGTCTTGATGTTACAATTATACGATTAGCGGAAGACACTGAATATAAAACTTGCCAAAAACAATTTTGCAAACTGGGCTGTATCTGTTCTTCACTCCAATGTAGAATTGTTATTAGGGAACACTGCGGCAGAGAAGATTGTATGTTCAAATGTAAATGTAATTACAGTAAATCGAACGAAAACGATTTGTTGGATAGTAACTCGCAATTAATTAATCTTAATAATAAACTGCATTCTCGTCTTGCTAAAGAAGAGCAAAAATTTCAGCAGACTGTTCTAGTCTCTAACGATAAGAGTATACTGTTGAACTCTCGCAAAAGAAATTGGCATAATTCTTCACACATTTCTTCTGAAACTTCTGTTGATAACGGCGAAATAAAAGAATTAAAGGTTTCGATCATTCCATTGGGGTTAGAAAATGTCCAGAATTTTTGCATGGCACATGAACTGTATAGATGTTTTTGTAAAAATAGATTTTTGGAAAGCTCTTACAAAGAAATGACAACGGAGAACTGTAATAATTCTGCAACAGTTGACGACGAAAATAAAAACGAAGAGGTTTTAAGTACTTTTTGTGAAGATCGCCTACCAAAATTAAGAAGGACCAGAACTGTTCAATATAAAAGAGATCGTGAACTTCATATGAAAAAAAATGAAGTTGACGATATGGATTTAGATATTGTGAATGTCACTTATGAAGAAGGAGAAATATCAACTTGTGCTAGGGTAATGCCCTACATTGAAAGAAAGTACAATTCGCAGTACTATAAGCAGTCCAACGCAAATATAAAAGTCAGAGAAGCCAATGATGTCCAACTGGCACTCAAATTAATGAAAATTGTAAATTGTGATAATTATACAGATGAATCGTCATCGATTGACGTTATTGATATAGGTCAAAAAGTCGTAAATGAAACAAAAACTACTTTACCTAAAGCCCCGCATGTATTACCATATTTGACCAATGAGGAAAAACTCAAATTGTTATTAGAAAAACACTACAAATACCACAGAAAACAAATAGCAAATGGAACTTACAAAGGTAAGTTGGAAACTCCGACACCAGGAAAGTTTTGTTTGTACCCTTGGAATGACGTGCTATTGAGATACAAAAATAAAAATAATTATTTCTACGTAACTACAAGATTTCCATTTAAAATATTTTTAACAATACAACCAGGGTTACCTAACCTAAATACTTGTATTAACCTAGATGAAATAAGAGTTTCTGAACTACACAAATATCCTGAGTCTATAAAAAGTTTGATCACTGGTAATGAAGACAAAGATAAGTTTTGCATTTTATATGGACAACAAGGGTGTTGGGAAGTCAAAGGTTGTGCTAAAAAAATATATGAAAATTCGAATGACGATCATAATAGTGGAGACCATAAAGCTTTCGAGGACGATTCGAGTTGTTCCTTTAGTATCGATGTATATAATAAGGGCGAAAAGAATAAGTTTTTCATGTTGAAAATCGAAAATAGTTTTCGTGAAATTAGAATTGAGGAAAAAGGTTGTATAGTTAAAAGAGATCTGGTGACAAAGTCTATAAAATTAGCAAAATTACGTGGTCGGCCGGTGAGAGTGAGCACTGAGTCGTTCAGTCAATATGATATGACACGGTTTGGTGTATACGCTACTCCTGCCCTCGACGATTCGCATGTCCTTGTGGGACCATACAGCGGACTACAAGAACAGCACGGCATAACAATTTCAACTTGGGATACGAAAGAAGTGAAAGAAACAATAAGAGGATTTTGGATTATTAACAATAAAGATGAAAATGGAGACGTTTTATGGAACCCCATTTCGTATTTAAACAATAAAAATGTATCAGAACAAGAAATTAAATCATTATATGAACAAATTCACGAAGTCGATAGCGGTTCAAAGAAAAATAAACCCATAAAAATATGGAAAGGCAACACATTTTACTTGATGAATTCGAATGGTGTTGTCAAACCTATATCTGCGAATATGACTACTAAGCTATCAGTTAACGACGGGATAAAGGCAATGCAAATGAATAACATACCGCCCATTTTGAGGGCTGTTCGCCAAGTTCCATCACTCATGCCTATAGTGAGGGATAAGGTTGTAAATAATAATGTATCAAATAGTCTACCTGTCGAAACATCGCGCTCGCCTTGCTCGCAAAAAACTATAAAGTTGACCGAAACAGGTCCGAAAATAAGCCCTAACAAAAATATTGAAAACAAAAAAGTAGAACAACATCTCACTGTAGTGATTTCAGACGATGAAGATGATGATGAATCGAGTTACATTCCAGTGTGTTTTGAATGTGTCAATATTGACAATATAGGTTGTTTAATTGGAAGAAAAAACAAAGATAATAAAGTTAGTTTCATCTTTCCTAAGTCTGAACCTTCACCGTTTTTAGAGGAACAGGCAGCATTCAAAAAAATTAATGAGTGAGTATCAACTAATATTTTTTCGATGTCTGGGTTTTTATTGGGAATTTAAATCATTTAGATATTACATTTATGAAATTTTGTGAACTTTAGGTTAGTGACAATAAAAAAAAAATCAAAACACAGTCCTAGATATCTGTTATATCACAATAAACACCCCAAATATCAGCAACGTTATAAATATATGTGTTGTCATGTTTGATAAATAAAAGCAAATTTTTTTTATTATAGAATTTTAGACGCAAAATTATTCATACCGGCGGGCCTGAAAATGATTTGGAAAACAGTTGAAAATGAAAAAGATGTAAGAAATCCAATTCTATTAAAGGAAGAGGACTATGGACCAGATCTTGTGAGTTGATCAATAGTGTAGAGCTGTATGTAGTAGCTTAGACAAAAGTTATAATTTAATTATTCGTTTCAGATATTAACTAAAGAAGGTATTAAACGAAACAGCGAATTGGCTGCTTTAATCAATCAAAGATCACTAAATACTATTCAGTCTAAGGACATCGCAGTACCCAGTACCTCTCACTCCGAAGGTGATGATAAATAAGTCATAATTGTGTGTCGTCAAGTGTAATGTAAATTGTAAATGTTGTGAACGTGACAAATTTTAATGTGCTATTGTGTTTATTGTTTATTTTTTATTCACATGTACCTTTATTTATTACTTTTTATTGAAACGCTCTATTTACCTAAACGTTGCGAAAAGAGTTTTGGAGCCGTTTGACTGTATCAAATAAAAGTCTGAAATAATATGGAAATAGTTTTTTATTTGTCTTACTTAAGACCCCTACGTATTGTACATACAATTATTCTAAACATATAACACCTTTATACACCATATTTAAAATATATATTGCTTTATACTTCTCTTTAATAATGAATGAAAATTGAAACTAGGAACAACACGTTCAAGCATCTAAACTAAAATGCATAATATATTTTTAAGTATATTGGTGAAGCAAGTTGAATCCCACTAACCTAACCGTTGATATGCCTGTTCATGGTTGGCTGTGAAAGTTTGAAGTCAAAACATGGTAGCAATTGCAATCAAAGAAGCGCTGAAGATTTAAATTCTAAAAAACAAGATGTGTTTTATTGTGTTGCACGAATATAAAGACACAAAAAGTTATTATTTTTGAGTGTTTGATTCGCTAGTACAGAACGAATGTATGTATAATGTTAATTTGTCATAATTATTTAAATATAGGTCGCGTCAAGCTTTATGACGTCTCGGAAGTTAGGTACAAGTCGCTTTGCAGTACACAAATTGAGGTATGAACGTGAGAGGATTATGACGCGATATATACCTTCGTACTACTGCATATTAAGAACATTTAAAAGATTAATAGGGTTCAACTTGCTATAGACACATATTGTCATCCATGTTCAGCAATGATTTAAATAAAATTGTTTTACCATAAACAATTCAAATATTTATTGACAAAGTTTAAATTGAAGCACAATGGCTTTAAAGCACAATTCTATAATATTGTCAACATATTTAATATATTAAGCAGATCGTACTAAACTACTTTAAACGAGCTAACGAAACTCAATACGCTTTCGCCGTAGTTTATCTTAGGCGCTATGCAGATGTCAACATTATATAAGTTTCCGCAACTTTGCTCGTTTTAGCAACTAGAATTGATGGTTGTTGCAACTTTCAATAGACGATCTTTCATTAATATGAATCTCAAAGAAGCAGCACTTGTAATTTTATTAACTATGTCGTCGACAACGACAAGATTTTCGCCGTAATTAACCGTTTTGGATTCATCACTTGCGTTTGCTGTTGGTTCCAGAAACCAGTATTTTGAAACATCTTGTAAGTTACTAGTTGCGGAAATTAGAATTTTATTTTATCACCAGATTAGAAAATCGAAAACTGTTATCGAAACTAAAGTTTCTATGAAAAATGAAAAACAGTTTTGGGTTACTAATTGCCGAAGCGTCTGCATAACGCCTTACATGTTGTTTTTCACTCAAGTGTCCGGTTTGCGTGTTCTTTGCGGTATCACAAACTCTGCGTGGGAATTAGCAGCCATCGCGAAAGGGTTGGTGGAAGCGAACGGTCCGCTCATGGAGCCTTGACGTTGAACAGGCCCACGCCTGGCGGGAGACGACATACTACTGGCACGACCGACAGTACCCTGAGACCTGTACAAGAATAAATATATTATGTCGATAAAGCTGAGTAACAAACCTATTCTTCAATGCGTTTTACGCGACGTCATACTTTGCTTACACGCCGCAATTCATGTTCTTTTGAATATTAACTATTTATTTATTAATTTTTGACATTTTAATTTCAGAAGTTAAGTTAAATCTGAAGAAGGTCGATTTTAAGTTACTTATTGGCTAAAAAAGCTTAAATTTACCACTTTCAAGTAATAATGTTCTTTGACTAAAGCTCAATATAATTGCGGCTTATTTCTTACCTCATTAAATTAAGATTGTAATATACCTGGTTGAAGGTGACATTTCTGTGGCGATCGTCATTTGTCTAGGTGGTAGTGCTGGAGGCGGACCTGTACGAACGGTTGACGTTATTGCTGATCGTGGTGGAATCTGAAATATAATTAAAAGTAATTAGAGTGCGACGAGATTATATTGAAAGTATTTACTTACGAGTACTTTAAAAGTAGTTTAGTTAAGCTAGTGCTCTAGTTAAGTTATGAGACAAAGTCAAGTCCCCACCAGAGTGCCGATTACGAACCGAGCTCATCGTGACTTATGGTGAGTACCTGACTTCCTTCTGGATCGCTTTGTAATGTAATTGGATGATCCACGGTGGGCGTTCTCGTCCGTGGCTCGTCCAATATTACCGACATTTGAATCGGATAGATAGACCAGGCAACCACTAAGAGTCCACTATATAAATTTGAAGGAATTATGATCGTAAAATTACTCACAGATGGTGGATCTGGTGGTCGTGGTGGTGCCGCCTGCGAGAGTCTCTTCGGCGAAGGCGGCGGAGGCCGTCTCGGCGGAGTACCTCCGAGCGACTCCGATCTACTCGTTCTACCATGACCCTCGGACTCGACACGTTTTAAAGGTTCTTTAACAGGCGATTTCTCTTCTGGCGGAATCGGACTCTTAGGTTTGGGCGAAACTGCTGGTGATTTGACAATAGGCGTGCTAGTCTGTGATTTATCGAGAGCAATCTTTGATGGTTCCATGGGGATCTTTGCTGCTTGCTCGAGTATCTGTTTCTTTTTATCGCGGCCGGCGGCGAAATAAGAAAATACACATAGAACGGCATAACATATCTGGTCGGCCTGAAAAATAAAAAAGACCAGCAACTTATTTAGAATCCATCTTTTTTTAATGCCCGTATAGATCGCGTCAAACTTTATGACGTCTCCGAAGTTAGCTGCGGGCGCTATTTCACGTAGGCACAGTTAAGTTTAAAATAATAAAATTAAGAATTAATTTCAAATATGAATAGAACATATAAAAATAACCTACGGGAGTTTGGCCTTCCCTCTCACGTTCATCTTGCCAATTTGTGTACAGCGCAGTAACTTGTGCCGAACTTCGGAGCCGCCATAAACTTCGATTTGTACTATAACTAAGCTAGTGCTTATATCACAGGCGCGACCATACATATAACATAGTTATATTGATACTGGTCAGAAGTTAGCGAGGTTTGAACACGGGTCTCATCGAGTATAAGGTCCATCCATCTGCCAGACCCCGACCGTTCAAATTAAATATTATTCATGCGACATATCATACCTTTTTACAACACTAAACAACAATCTCGTACTAAAGCATAAATAAATAAAAAGTTGGAGAAAAAAAAACAAACAAAAATATTATACTAACAATGATTTAAGTAAAGAAAGTTGGAACATTCATTTATCCATCAACTCCGATAAGACATCGAGAAAGAGATATTGAGAAGAAGCGATGAATTTCAAGCACTACTTTCTCTGCCTACAACATACAACAGAATACGTGCTGTAACATAAACACAATTACTATCTACGGTGCATTTTATTGTAACATTTTTTTTAAATTGTAGCTCGACATGACAAGCTGGAGTGCGGTCCATGAACAGAAACTGCTACTACAGAAGAATCTCTACATGCAGAAATCGCCTCCGCTATGCCGGCTTGAGGAGACGAATACGCACCATCTAGGTTGGCAGTGCACACTCCTCTCGTTATACCTGGCCACTTTCAAATTGTTCCCGAAACGCAACAAGGTCACTTCTCGGGTGTTACATTAACTTACATTCGAAAATGGTGGTAATACTCCAGGACCTCAGACTGGACTAATAACCATCATCAGTCTGCCTACCACTCTTTAACATTTTAATATCAAAATTGTTCAATTTATTTACATGTTTTTTTTTTGTTCAATATATATTACAATAAAATTTGATACAACATTGATAAACATTCACATCTACTTATTAAATTATGATGAAAAATTAACAGAAAAAATCTCCAGCTTTTCATCATAATTTAATAATAATATCAACCCTAGCAAATGAATATGCCAAAAATTGCAATAAAAACAAAATAGTAATAGTAATAATTCACATTAATTTAACAAACTTACCATTACAGATTTATATTTTCTCTGAATTATTTGCCTCGTTTTTGGGTCTGAAATATACGAAAATTAAATGTAAGAATTTAATAAAAAATAAAATGGTATTGGCGAAGTGACGGCCATCTTGTTGATGGGCATGCGATTCGTTTTTTTTTCGATTGTCTGTTTTTTGGACATAGATCAAAGAGTTTTGGGCAGAATTAACGAGAGGAGTGTGCACTGTCAATCTAAGATAGTACATGCTCGTCTCCGCAAGCCGGCATAGTGGAGGCCACTGCTACCCGCACAGGTTTCTCTTTAGTAGCAGTTGTTTCCATTCATGGACCGCACTCTAGCTTTACATCAGGCGGAGTGTTGTCACATGCCGAGCTACAATAAAAAAAAAAACAAAAAGAATTGGTTCGCGTTCCATCCACGACTTGGCTAACATGTTGACCAACACCTTGGGTAACGCGTGAAAGCGGCATTTGTAAATACTTACTGAATTCTTCTAGAACGAAGATACCACCATTTTGCGTAAAACACTTTCGTATATGGTCAAGCCGTACAAAAAACTGTAATGCAAAATATTTAAATTAATAAATGGTTTCTCAATTATGTGTTTTTTTTTACAACAAAACTACGTTAAACAGTCGATTGACAATTTTTTAAATTTAATATTTTATAGCCATTTGCCAATTGATTGTTACCTAATAAAATGCAATTATCTATTGGTAGCTATTTTTAAGATATTTCTTTCACAACATTAATTCATTTGTGAAATTGAGTACATCTAAAAGGTTGTTATAAATTCATTTACAAAAGAAACTTAACTTTGTTGTCAACGATATGCAATTTTACAATAAAATTTTTTTACTTAAATTTAACTAATTCGATACAGATCATTATTAAGCTGGGTGAATGATAATTAAAAATCATAATAATAAGAACAATAGAAAAGGAGAATGCCCATTCGCCGAAGAGATTTTTTTTCGAATTTCACGATAATTTTTAGTTTAGAGAAATAATTTTAAGTTTTTTTACTCGAGTTATTGAGTAATTAGACTTTTTAAATGCAATATTTAGGGTTATTATTATATAAGATGCTTTAATAATTGAGATATCTGTTTTTTATGTAATTAAATATTGTCTATTAACGTCTAGTGACGATATAACTGAAATAAGTTAATGAAAAAATAAGAATTTATTTTAGGATATTGTTTTGTTATCAAACTATTAGGTATTAAGTGGGCCCAAAAATGGGCATTGTCCTTTATATTAATCGAAAACAAACAATATAAATTTAAAATCACTCTTTACTAATGAACTTTCTATTGGTGAGATTAAAAAAGTGTGTAACAAGAAATCGTTGCATACAAAGTAAGTTTACTCATTTAAAAGCAAACAATCTAACACTAATATTATCTAGAAGCTGCATTCACGATAATATTATTTCGGGCTTAGAATTATAATGACAGAAGTGCTTCTATTTTTTCATCGAGCAAATTATTTTCTAAGCGTTTTATTCGAATTATAATAATAGGTACAACCATAACACTAAAGTGCTAAACAAGCAGTCAACTAAATTTTTAGATATGTATCTTTCGCATCGAATTGCATTGAATTTGATTGTGGCAAGTATGAAGCTCAGATTTATTGAATGTTTGTGTTTCAGAGATCGTCGCTTGCATTATATATGTACAGATTGCTTGCCGCACTATAATAATCATGCAAGTTGAGGTGCAACGCATGCCGGGCAGGGTTCGCGGACTCTCGAGATGGGTGTCTATATATTATCGTAGTATCGCGGCGTACGGCAAGCTGTGCGATAGTGAACTAGTGCATGCAGGTCCGCCGCTCGCCGCACGTCTCGGGAACTAAAACAACTCTAATAACGGCTAAAAACAATCTGTAAGCCTCAAAACTACAAGTAAAGCCCTAGGTCTTCAAACAGTAATCGCTATTTGCACATTGTATGTATAGTGACATAAAGGTCGTAAGGTCGTGTGAACCACTGAATACCTCGAAATCCTTCAGGAGCGGCGCGGTCGTGGCGTCCGGGGCGAGTAGAACAGACAAAATATGTATTAGTGAGGCGAGCGCTATCAAGGACCATCTCAAAAGTTCCGCGGCAGCCCTTCGAGCAGACAATAGCGCATGCACGTGGCAGATACTATTACATCAAAGTTTACTCGATAACAACTCGCACATTAGGTTATAGGTCCCAACAGAAGCTGATTCCGGTCAAGGAATACTTTCATAAATAACAAAAATAAATATGAAAAGAAAAAGAATATAAAATATTATGTCTAATAAGTACGAATGATGAAAGAGAGGCGGTAGGAAAGTTTGAGTGGTCCTTGCATCCGAATGTGAGAATGGGGACTATTCCTAATAACCGGGTTACAATTAACATAACAAATACGATGTGTCGGAGTCCACCAAGCCTCACCGGGAGGAGGATGTCAGTACGATCATCTTAACGTTTCCATGTTTAAGCATAAACATTGACAAATGCCTTACCTGAATAAATACACTTTTATTATTATGACAACACCGAGACGGCGTTGTTTTGGTATATCATTCGAGTTTAATATAAAAATATAAGCTGACAAAAATAATGTTAATATTCAAAGCGGAATACATACCTTGCTATGATGAAATAGAAGACCTACTCCCTCCATGCACACCTTTAAAATAAGTTTAGTTTATTAAATTATTAAGATTTTTTTTTACTTGGTAGAAAATTCTAATAAAAAAGCAGTTGGAAGGGTTGCCGATGGGATTTCGACATGGTCACGAAAAACGCTAATGGCCAAGATTCAGAGGACGTGGGTTTGATCTCCACCTTAGTAAGTGATTACTTTTTTCCCATTAAATATTTACAATTTATTAATAACTAATTGAGCATTTAATTTATAAAAAATGATAAAAGCTGTTTAAGATTTAATAAGCGCGCTTAGTCCAGCGGTAGAAGTCGGACCTCACGATTGATGAGACCTGTGTTCATACCTCGTTAAATTCTGACAGGTAACTATGTACCAATGTACTTTGGTCGCTCAGTGCATATATATGGGCATTTAAAATAGAATAGAATATATTTTATTTGTCACAATTACAGATGTTTTTAGATTTGTATAGTATGAGGCGACATAGTTCTGGCAGACGTCAGAGCGCTGGTTTTCAGCTGACACTGCAGGAAGTGACAAAGAGACAGTGATAGGGAAGAGGTGTAATAGTAGTTTATATAAGAACGATAAAATGTGTAAATAGAAAAGTATAACGAGATGCTCGTCTCCTCAAGCCGGCATAGTGGAGGCGACTGCGACTGCGCACAGGTTTCTCTGTAGTAGCAGTTGTTTCATGGACCTCACTCTGGCTTTACATCAGGCGGAGTGTTGTCACATGCCGAGCTACAATAAAAAAATAAAAGAAGCATAATAAAAATAATTAATAGCAGGTTGTTATTGTATATATTATATAATAGTAATTAGGAATTGCGACTGTTAATCTGATTATAGTAAAAGATAATGCATTTTTTAGTTAAATTTTAAAATTAAAGTTTTTTTTTTAAATTAAAAACAAAGATTAAAGTATTTGTGTCTGTTTATCTCTAAAAAGCATAACAAAGTCGTGCATCACCTGTATAAGTCCACCTTCACCGGTAGCGCAATCTTGGACAGGGAACTCTCCACCGAGTTCGGCCGCGTCTCTAGTTCGTCCACTTTTCTCCATTGCTTCTTTTATGCAGTAATATAGAGCTTTGCACTAATAAAATATTAATAAATAAATTATTTATTTTTTTATTTATTGCATGTCACATAATATAATGGTAGGGTGTAACAAGAACATTAATTAAATTAGAACTAAAATGTCAATTATAATAAAATTAAAGTAGGAAGTAGTAAGTAATTGAATAAATTACACAAATGTAATATTTAAATTGTTGTGTAAGTTGATCTAAATCAGCGTTGCCAGACGTCCCGATTTTTAAATCAAAATTAAATGTCCCGCGCGGGACACGCTCAGTCCCGCTTTTCGGACTTGTGTATGTGTGTGTATTGTGATGGATGATCGGATGAGTATAAAGCTTACTGTAAACTGTATAAAAAGAGTTACAATTTGTAACTCACCCTTCAGACTATTATTTTTCTAACGGACACATTCCCCATACATTTCGATATAACTATCGTTTACGATCTTTTTTGTATGGTTATAACGGTTTGTTATACAAACCGAAGAATTCAGAAACCGGCCATAAGAAGATTCAACTACCTAACGATAGGGTAAATCTAATTTAAAATATCATATTTTTATTGAAGTACATTTTCTATGGCTATTTTTGCTATCTATTGTCACGTAAACGTAATTTAAAACTCAAATAAAAGATACATATTTAAACACTTCTAATTATATATGTTATTTACTATGTTCCGCTTTCGAAGAAAGATACCGCTTTTTTGACACAAAAAGTTCCGAAATCCCGACTTGGCAAAAAAATCTGGAAACGCTAATCTAAATTAAATTTAAAATAAAAGTTTATATTAACCTTTTTAGTGTAATATTTGTGTAGTTGTGTTTGACCGCCATTTTTTCTCCATAAACATAATATTCTTATTTTGGGACTGTATGTCATATTCACAAGCCGCTCGTACCACCATCTCTCCACAATTGTTCCTGGTGATAAAATATTAATTGTGTTTAATAAATAATTAGAGCGGCCGAGGTCTAGCGGTAAGACGCGTGAATTCATAGATGAGTCCCGTGTTCAAACCTCGTTAAATTCTGATCGGTGCCAATATAACTTTGGTCGCTCTGGCCTATAGGCACTATTAAATAATGGTAGGCAGACTGATGCTATCATCAGCCCAGTCTGCCGTCCTGTGCTAACACCACCACTTTCGAATGTAACACCCGTGCAGTTTGAAAGTAGCCATATGATAACGAGAGGAGTGTGCACTGTCAATCTAGATGGTGCGCCGGTCTCCTCAAGCCGGAATAGCGGAGGCGACTACTACTTGTAGAGATTTATTTGTACTTTGTAGACCTTATCGCGTTTCGGGAACAGTTTGAAAGTAGTAGGTATAACGAGAGGAGGCACTGTGAATCTGGATGGTGCATATTCGTCTCTTCAAGCCGGCATAGCGGAGGCTACTGCCGCCTGTAGAGATTTATCTGTAGTAGCAGTTATTTCCGTTCATTGACCGCACTCTAGCTCTACATCAGGCGGAGTGTTGTCACATGCCGAGCTACAATAAAAAGCTTTGGTTCTTTTTACATTTTATATAAAGTTGAATACCTTGAGTAGACCGCAGAACTAAGCCATCGTCACGAACCTCCATAAAGCGCAACTGCCCACCAGCTTCGCTTTCATGCACTGTGAATGTTTGTCTTTGAAGTAAACGCGACCCTAATGGTTTTAGTTCTATATCGTTGCCATGCTACAAACAAAATAATATTATGGCCGTTATTTACTTAGACATATTGACAAAAGTACTGCTTAATTGTATATTAATTGTAATAGTGCACACTCCTCGGTACAAAAAATTACAATCAACAAACAAAACTGTGTGCACTGTCAATCTAGATGGTACAGGCTCGTCTCCTCAAGCCGGCATAGTGGAGACGACTGCTGCCCGTAGAGATTTCTCTGGGGTAGCAGATGTTTCCATTCATGGACCGCGTTCTAGCTTTACATCAGGCGGAGTGTTGTCACATGCCGAGCTACAATAAAAAAAAAACTTACCAAATTATGAATAATATCAAGTAAATGATTAACTTCTTGACTGTACACGAGTCCTATATGACTCTTCGCCAGCAATCTCCTCACTTTATTACGCAGTATGTCAGCATCTACGCCCAACATGACTAATGCTGCAGCGAGGTTGTATAGCGCTGTTGAAAGAAGCCTGTCCTCCTCGTGCTCGAGGCGTTTGCGTTCTGTGTCACTTAAACATTTGTATCGCTCCATCATTTCGCCTGCACCCTGTATATAAAAATGCAAATAATAATTCTGTAAAATTTATCTATGTGGATTATGTGTATATTAGCTTGGAATGATTTTAGTTATATTTACGTTTCTTTTTTGTTATTATTATTATTATTTATTTATTTGTGAAGGTATTTTTGGTTGATGTTGATTTCTTTTTTTTCTGTTTTGTGTTTTTTTTAGTTGATTTCTAATTTTTATGTTTAGTGTGCTTATAGTTATAATGTTAAGCCTATTATTGGCCTTATTACTGGATATTTTTTTTTGTTATACATTTATTAAAGTAAATAAATAAATTAAAATACAGCATGAATTTTTCAAGTGAGCTTTCATGAGTAAATCTGAAACTATAAGAGATAGTGAAAAACGCTCAAAGGAGTCTGGAGGCGGTTTTGATGAATGATGAGTTTGTTAAAAATCAACACCTTCCTTTAGTTTACCGTATGTCATTACTTTCAGAATTTGATTCTTATTAGCGACACTGTTGGATGGTTCAATAATACAGTGTGTGTTTTATTTATCAAAATCAACGAGTTCGAATTCTGGCTAGGAAACTTAAAAAAAAAATTAATTATCATACTAACCTGATCCATGCCTATCATATCGCGTTCTTGGCTAACAGCATCAAGAAAGGCATCCTCCCAAAACTGCATTTGGTCCCATAAATTTGATCTTTCTTTTCCTGAAATAAATCATCGACAAATTTAAATAAAATTTCTTATAACAGTATTATAATTTAAAAAAAACCCTCACCGATCAGTCCCTGATATAGATAGGTTCTAGCAGTGTCAGGTGATGTTATGGGTGAAGTGACCGGTATACCCTCTGTTGGTCTGTAAGCTCCACTCAAAGACGATTTTGATGACCATACACTTGATGCGCGTGGTTTGCTCACTCGAGGTAACTGTATGTAACATAATAGCAATTAAAAAGTGTACCTGCCATTTAAAAATTAAAAAAAAAAATTAGAAAGAAGGTTTTGTTTTTACAAAACTACTAGGTTCATGCTGGTTATTTATTTAGATTATACAGTATTATTTTTAGTTACTTTCATAGACATTTAATACATACAAAAAGCTAAATTGTAATTTATTAAAGGACTACTTTTTTTACAATAAAGTAGAATAATTTTAGAATAAAGAAATATTAAGCTTTTAATTAGAAAAATAATCCTTCATAAACCATACACAAGACATTGACTAAAACTTACATTGAGAAACATGACTTCCGTGTCGGAGAGATTTGACTTAAAGGAGGCGCGGTGGTCGAAGAGATTAGCTCTGTTGGTAGTGATGGAGCCACTCTCGTCCATTGAACAATCAGAACCGGACACTCCCGCTGCCTAACATAAATAACACCCCACATACAACCAACACCTCTCGAAAATAATGATTCAACTGGTTTTTTTTAATTATTAAAAAAAAATTTTTTTTAGACCAAAATTTAAAGGAGAATGCCCATTCGCCTATGAGAAATGGGCCCACAATTTTTTTTCCCGAGTTTCACGATCATTTTAGTTCATTTTTTAGGAAAATAAATCTACATTCCTTAACACCAATCAGTTTTAGTTTTTCACCCAAATTATTGAGTAATTAGACTTTTTCTGATACAATATTATTGTATTGGTGTTATTATTGTATTAAAAGCTTTAATAATTATTTTTTATGTTATTAAACATTGTATATTGATTGGAAAACGATATTTGATATAAATAAAATAAATTAATAAAGAAATAAGGTATTATTTTAAAATATTGTTTTGTTAACAAACTATTAGGTATCAAGTGGGCCCAAGAATGGGTATTCTCCTTTGTATAATAAAGACTTTATATCGAATTTATTTATTTAATAAATAGATACCCGTTTGTCTTGATTAACAAAAACGTTATTATTCTTTTCAGTCAGTTTTGTTTCTGTTTGTAAATAGTATTGGTTGTATAAACACTTCATTTTAACTTTCAAATTATTGAAAAATAAAACATAGTGCAGGTGACAGAGGGCGTGAGCGAAATTTTGCTCAAGGCTGAATCTCGGGTAAAATTTTGATTCTTAAACTTAAAGCCAATTGTAAGTTAGTTATCATTGCTCATTTTTTATTAAATAATATTCTGTTACAACCGTAATTTTACAGACTTTATTTGGCGTTGAGAATTTTGCGAGGCAACTTTATTAAGTTGTAAATTTACGGTGATAAGAATAGCTCCACGGTCAAAACGTAACAGTTCTGTCTCTCTCACACAGCCGAGTTTTCTATAAACTGTCTCTTTTACACATGATGCTCTGGAGAGGAGCTAATAGATAAAAGCTAGTATTAACAAAGCGATAGACATTACCATGCCGTTATTATTACGATATATATTATAGAAATATAATAGATATACATACATACAGATATTTAAACAGTATATATAAGAATACTCTTTGATTACTTTGAATTAAATGATAACTCTCGCACTTCAGTTTAAAGTTAAAAAATTAGGAAGAAAAAAGTACTAATTCATTTTGTTGTTGCTTTAATCCAAGGCATAGGGAGCATTGCCCATGGAGCCCAGTCTTTAATTATATTGTCTTCTTTTTTTCAATTCTTTTCAGTAAAGATGAAATTGTTGGAAATGGAAAAATAAAAGGAATCTACGGAGATGTGACAGGAAAATGAAAATACACGTTCGCCTATTTTGAATAATTTGCGTACACTCAAGTTCATGAACATTATTAAATAATTATTCGCCATTAATATACATTAAACACGAAGAAATACGACTTTGAAAAAATTATTGATGTCGCTGTAAAATAATAAGGAAGGCAACGACTATTAGTACTGGAAAAACGAGGCCAAGACAAACGTGGAGGAAAGGGACATAGTACTCACGTAGTGGGTATAGAGGATAATGAACTCTAGGTGCTATATCCTCTATGGCGGGGTATTCATTCGTGTCTGATTGTGACTGATGTGAGTGGTCGTGAATAAAGTTGATTTCATTATTGATTGACAACATCTATTTCCCGAATCCCACCAAAACATCCTTCTGAATAGATTTAATTCAATAAACTACGTAATTTATACGTCGACATAAACAAAATACGTAAAATAAACATTAAACAATAATATTATTTTGTTAAAAACAAATGCGAAGGTCATCACAAAATACATGAGAAGCATGCGAAACACAACGAGTGGTTATTATAGACATCAAAAATAATCCAGATACTACATACATCTGATTCGAAAGAAGTCAGTTTGCTAAACAGCATATTTCTCTTCTGATTTAGCATATCCTTAAACATTTCTGTTGTGCTTTGGGCTTCATGTGAATCTAATTCTCGTTCTGGATAATTTAATATCGGGACGTCTGGAATAAAATGTATTTTAATTTATATTATTAAATCCACGTAATTTAACTCTGATTTTTTTTTATTGTAGCTCGGCATGTGACAGCACTCCGCCTGAAGTAAAGCTAGAGTACGGTCCATGAATGGAAACAATTGCTACTACAGAGAAACCTGTGCGGGCAGCAGTCGCCTCCACTATGCCCGCTTGAGGAGACGAGCATGCACCATCTTGAATGACAGTGCACACTCCTCTCGTTATACCTGGCTACTTTCAAACTATTCCCGAAACGCGACAAAATCACTTCACGGGTGTTACATTCGAAAGTGGTGGTACAACCCCAGGACGGCAGACTGGACTAATAACATCATCAGTACCACTCTTTAGATGTTATTTGCGGAATAACCAATAACCAATTCATTTTCCACGGGTCTATTTTCAAATTAAAAATCCGGACCAAAACTGAATTTTATAAATACGTCTAAAGTATTAAATCACTTTGGTTTACACGAGCTACAGAAGTCAAACTAAATACATTGCGGACTAATGGGTGCACTCACCCAGACGCGTATCACAAATGCGCATGCACGTTAATCGCGACAGATATTCGATCAAGGTTTTAATCCACTTTATTAGAAAATTGACCCCTCAGAGAAAGCTGTACGCTCGCATCAATGTGGGAGTGCGCGTATTTTTTTAGCGCTGCATTGAGCTATCCTTATACCAAAGTTTATGACAGCTGCGAAGTTAGGCACAAGCCGCAGAAGGGCACATTCCCGAGCTACCCATTTATTTTTTTAATTATTGTAAACTCGACTGTACCTGCGCGAAATAGCGCCCGCAGCTAACTTCCGAGACGTCATAAAGTTTTACACGACCTATAGCTGTCTATTTCTAGTGTTCTTTACATACCTGTCTGCGAACTCTTCCTCGAAGACGGTGACGATGAAGGTGAATCAAAATCATGTTTGTAATGGTCGGAAATAGCATGGGCAGCTAAACCGGAGTGTTCGGCACTCGCTATCTCCCTACTCCAATAGTGGGTATGAGCCATTTCAGCCAATTGAAACACCGAAGCCATCCCACCGAGCCCAAAGTTAGAGTAAGTGTGTTCTAATCCATGGACAACGGCTTGGAGCACTTTCAACATGCCTTTCCATACTGGTTTACTTACAAACTGTAAAAATAATACATCAAAGATGGCTGGAGGCTGAATTGAAATAAGAGAATGAAATCAACTTTATTCACGACCGCTCGAGATCAGTCCCTTGACACGAATGAATACCCCGCCATAGAGGATAAAGCACCTAGTGTCCATTATCTTCTATGCCCGCTACGTGAGCTCTATGTCCCTTTCCTCTACGTTTTTCGTTGAAAGTCTTGGCCTCGTTTTTCCGGCACTAATAGTCGTTGCCTTCTGCCTATTATTTTTCAGCGACAACAAGAATAAAAATAAATATTTATAATTACCACATCATCCAATTTATCATTAGGTGTAGTTTTTCTATTGTAATTTCTGTTAAGTTTACAAAGCACCATATTTCTATACGATTCGTCCTCCATTAACTTCTTTAATCGATTCAACTTCAGCCATCCCACACCTTCGCCATCCAACACGTGTTGTATCAACTAGAAATATATAATACTTACTATAGAATCAATATCTATGACGAAAATTTACTATGAAGTGGCTTTGTTAAATAAAAGCTCGCCATATGACAACACTCCACCTGATGT
This sequence comes from Tinea pellionella, assembly GCA_948150575.1. Taxonomy (NCBI): domain Eukaryota; kingdom Metazoa; phylum Arthropoda; class Insecta; order Lepidoptera; family Tineidae; genus Tinea; species Tinea pellionella. The sequence continues at coordinate 4,562,791 of OX411247.1, read as the reverse complement.
AAAGCTAGAGTACGGTCCATGAATGAAAACAACTACTATAAGCAGCAGTCGCCTCCGCTATGCCGGCTTGGGGAGACGAATGTGCACCATCCAGATTTCAGCACACTCCTCTCGGTATAGTAAGAATTCATATACTAACATCATTAAGAAAAGCTTGATTCTCAGTATTAGCATTAGTACGGTCCAAAAGATCAGCTCGGGGTTGCGCAGGCGCAGCGTGACGTATGAGTGGTGTTCGTTGTACCAATCCCTTAGCTCCCTGGGAAAATGGTCCGAAGGACGCTGATATTGAAGCGGATTTCTGTTGTTGATTACTTGCTGCTCCACGATTTGTTTCTGCCGGTTTTGTTTGTTTACCTAAATTATTGGATTTCTAATTAGGTAATATGTAAAAGTAAAAATGCGGCCGTTATAATATTTTATTTTGATTATTATTTTTTTATAGCTAGAGTGCGGTCCATGAACGGAAACAACTGCTACTACAGAAAAAACTCTACTGGCATGGCTCGAGGAGACGAATATGCACCTAAATTGACAGTGCCTCCTCTCGTCATACCTGGCTACTTTCAAACTGTTCCCGAAACTCGACAAGGTCCCTTCACGGGTGTTACATTCGAAAGTGGTGGTACTTAGCCCAGGACGGCAGACTGGGCTAATAACCATCATCAGTCTGCCTACCACTCTTTAATAGTGCCTATAGGCACTGAGCGCCCAAAGTACATATGGCATAGTTACATTGGTACCGGTCAGAATTAGCGAGGTTCGAACACGAGTCTCATTGATCGCGTCTTACCGCTAGACCTCGGCCGCTCTATTATTTTTATTAGCCATAGATTACCTTTAGAACCAAACAAATCACTAAACATGCTGGAAGTAGAAGCAGCAAGTCCATTAAGATCAGAGCTAATGTTAGAGAAGAAATCACGATGCGTAGTTGTCAACAAGTTTGTGGTTTGCAAAGCTGTGGAGTCGCGACGTGAACTTGTCCCTGGTGGAGACTCTAAACTTTCACCCTAAAAGTGTAAAAAATATAAGAAAATACGACTCTATTCCTTTGATATCTCCATTCACATGTTTAAACTAGGGAGCCTACCACAATATTGCATAGTGTCGTTTTACATTTTCGTTAGTTTCAGTCAAATCGAAATATTTATCCTGTAGTTTAAAAACACAATTCGAGTAGAATTTATAAAGAATGTCAAATTATTAAGTAGAAGTTTGATCGGTAACAAAATGTAACCCCCAGTCGACTTTAAGCTGCAAATCAGTGGCAAATCAGCCCAGATAGGCAGATGTCAGTCAGCTGTCTGACTCTGCTGAATAAGTTATCATACCATAGCGCGTAATTTACTACAAATCAGTTTTTTTTTTAAATTTTTTTTTATTGTAGCTCGGCATGTGACAACACTCCGCCTGATGTAAAGCTAGAATGCGGTCCATGAATGGAAGCAACTGCTGCTACAGAGAAACCTGTGCAGGCAGCAGTCGCCTCTACTATGCCGGCTTGAGGAGACGAGCATGTACCATCTATTAACAGTGCACACTCCTCTCGCTATACCTGGCTACTTTCAAACTATTCCCGAAACGCAACAAAGTCACTTCACGGGTGTTACATTCGAAAGTGGAGGTACTTCCCCAGGACGGCAGCCTGGGCTAATAATAAATAATAATGAATTTTATGTTATAATTTATTAGTTATTTATTATTGTTTTTTAATTATGAAATCCATACCTTGATTAAAAGGCCTTTCTTGGCAGCAGCTTCTTTCGCACTCTTTGTTAGATCTCCAATAGTAGATTTTCCAACATAAGTAAGGTCTTCTAAAGTATTTTTGCTGACAGCGGTTGCTGTTTTGCTTGCTTCAAGAGCTGATTTAGATGCTTCCTGCATACTTTTAGATGCTTCTTCGGCTGCTTTTTTTGCGTGTAACGTCAACTAGAAATGTAATTAATTAATCAAATATGGTTGATTAAATTGTAAATGTAATCAAAATTTTGCATAATTTTATAATTCAAGTTAAACAAAAAAGATTAATAATAATATTAATAAAATAAGAAAATAGTGAAAATATGATAGCAGAGAAAGCATTGATTTATTTAATTAGATTTTCACACAGAAAAATATTAATAAATTACCTCATATAAATCTAGCTTACCTACACTAAAAGCTATTAAAATATTTATAGCTACCATCTAAATATATATTACTCTAATAGAGTAATACGTACATCTGTGTTTAAAAATATATTATTTTCTTTGCATTGTTTAAAAAATATTTTATAAAAAAAGTCTGAATTTATGCAGATTTAGGGCCTAAGCAATAATGATGTTTTTCTCTATACTAATAAGTAGCGTGCGTGTCATGTTAGCCTAATTGTCTATGGCAGCTTCTACACAATATTTAGTACGCCTGCATAGAATTATTACAGTTTATCACATCAACACATGCTCCTACTGCTTATTCCTTTTTTTTTTAGTTCGAACCAACCGGCAACCGTTATATCCGGCGCTGTATAAAATGTTGCCAACTTTATATTTGCTAAAACTTTCAATGGAGAGAAAACGAACGAACCTATTTCTATTTAATTTTCAACAATACAATAACTTTTAAAAAAATTAATTAATAAGGTTTTATTGATAAAGATAAATTAAGGAAAACATATGAAGACCGACAACGTGGTATTTCAGATCTTCATTATTATTCCATCGTTCATTTTCATAGTTTCTATGCAAGCGTATAAAATAATATCGAGGCTACCGTAGACAATGGAGCTATATAAAGTTGAGGAGTAACTAATCTCTCAGATGTGACTAAGCTAGTGTTTATTTGTATAAGTTGTACCTGACCAAAGGGAGCAAATATATTCCTTTCCTCTCCCTCTGAAGCTTTCCCCTGCGTTTTCATTGGCCCGTGAAAAATAAACTTTATTAAAACATTTGTATTCTTGTAATATTGATTTTGTTTTAAAAAAAAAACGCCAATTTGTGTGGACTGTTGATGATGTATGTGTACGTGTATATTTTTTAAAATACTGATTTTGTTTTTGATTTTGTTTTGACATCATAACAATTTGCTAGTGTCAAAGTAATTATCTACATCAAGTTAATATTATTGTGCACACGAGTCATTCATTCATCACACTAAAAGTCAGGAGAAGTCTGAGTCAAGTCAAAAATAGCTTCAGTAAAGTGGTAGAATCTTTACTAAAACTTCGAACGGAGGGAAAATGAAAACACACGTTCTCTTTTGAATTGTTTGTCCACACTCACGTACATTTACGAACACTTAATGGTTAATAATCTACCATCATTAGAAAAAACACAAGTTTAGAAAAATTAATTAAGACAGATAACCTAATGTCTTCAGATGACCTCCAAAATTCCTCAAAATTACTTAAATTTTTGAAACGTGGAAAAATATTTATTTGAAAAAATACCTATTTTCATTAGAAAATCGCCTTTAAAAAATAATGTTATTATTACCTTATCCATATGTGCCAATAAACCTTCTTGACTACTTTGCCTTGTCGTTTCACGAACCAATTCTTTGGCTTGGGCAGCAAATTGTTCTAATAGTGATGATTGAGAAGCCTGACGCGATACACCACTCGCACTCTGTAAACATTAAAACTGTTATGTTAAAATGCAACTTACTGTATTTAATACATATAAACGTGACATAAAAAAAAAAAACAAATGAAAACAGAAGTTTAGGCGATTATTGTTTAAATTAGACTCACTGCTGCTGTTAATCAACCCGGTGCGTAATTGCCTTTTGGTTTTTCTTAAGGAGGGGGGAGGCTGCTAGCTCAACAGTTAATATTTTAATTACATTTTTTTTTAATCGCCTAGGAACATATTGGACCTCTCGCACTCCTGGCTTTAGAATTTTTATGCTTCGTGTAACTTTTAGGATGGGGAAGTTGACAAGTTGACGGGAGAGAGAATAATAAAAGCGAGATTTGGAAAGATTAAACGCGTGTTGAAAATAATAATAAAAATAAATAATTTTATTTTTTATTAATTTTGTTTACTGTTAAATTCTTTATTATATATTTTTTTAATGGGAAATCTATAAATGGCTTGAAATATTGATACTTATCCCGTGATGCTGTCGATTTTCTAAATAAAAAGTAAGTAGACAACAAATTACCAATAAAAAAATTGTAATCATGCAAGACAAAAGACAACACCAAATTTCATGCATGCAACATCGAAATCACCTTGACACGTGATAATGGCACTCGTGCGGGGTGCGTTGGTGTGCGTTCAGATTCACTAGTACTGCTATCTGCTGCACGCTGACGTGATATCACAGTTTTATGTGTTGTTGTCGAATTAGAGTCCGATTCACGACCGAAACTACCGCTGTCCGTGTCCTATCGTGCAATTGGATTGTGGTATTTAAATGATTTAGGTCCATTTGCACCAAAAGGCCCGTTAAAGTTACTTTAACGTTTACTTTTAACCGATAAACGTTAACATTTACTCCACACGGGTTGCACCATCGTCGCGCCTGTCATTTTTGACGCTTACTTTAACGCTAACCATAACCAGCGAATCTTGGCTGGTTAAAGTTAATGTAATCGTCAAACCAATGTCACTAACGTCAAATGTATGAAAAGAAACCAAATATGTTTTTCTATTATTTTTTCGGGATCGGCCACCCTTTTAACGATAACAATATGAATTTACATGATATTGCAATGCATGTGGAGTAAATGGTAACGTTTAACGGTTACGTCACGGTAAAAAGTAATAGTTTTTGGTGCAAATGGACTTTAACTTAACACCTATAAGTATTTTTTAATGCTTGTATCACAGGCACTGAACGACGGAGGTACATATAACATAGTTACATTGGTACCGGTCAGAATTTAGCGAGGTTTGAACAAGGGTCTCATCGATCGTGAGTTCACGCGCCTTACCGCTAGACCACGGTCGCTTATAATATAAATAAATCGGATCCCAATTTTCCTACTTATAAAGTTTCATTTTATTGGGCAATTTTTAACAGTAGCTGAACTAGACTAGGTCAAATAAACATATATAAATTCGTTAAAATTAACAGAGAAATTTCATCAAAAAATTCATTATTAAGATTCAATAGGACTAAAAAAAAGATATTTTATTATAGGCTTGGTATATTTAAGTGTTGGAATTGTTATTAAATTATGATGAAAATAGAACAGAAAAAAATCTCCGCACACAAAATAGTATTTTAATTATGTTTAAGTGTACTTACGCTCTTCTTGACTGGTGTATCATCGCGCAAATCTCCTGAAGGTTTCGAATCAGGTTCCGGTGGTGCGTCATCATCAGAAAGATCACTATGGTCTGATGATGATACTGAATGGGATGGTGATGTTGACGCACGACCCTCTCCCTCAACTTTTACTAAATCACCATCGCCACCAAATCGTAAAGAAGATGGTGGACTGTATACCTATAAATAATTTATTTTATTTATTTATTTTTATTTTATTTATTTATTAATGTGTACAAAATTTATTGAGATGCATTATTATTTTATTTATTCTATTATATAGATTGCGTGTAGCTTTACATCAGGCAAAGTGTTGCCATATGCCGAGTTACAATTTAAAAAATCGGGGTTGAACTCTCGTACTCCGCTTTGTGCACGGATACTCTGATCTCTAAGCTATACCGTGTCGAAATTCCGGCAGCCTCGAGAGGCTGACAGATTTATTTTTCAATTTATTTATTATGCAATATAAAATTACAATATGTACCTGGGTCCTAACAAATTTTATTATTTATTTTATTTATTATTTTATATAGATTGCGTGTAGGGAAGAATATTTTTTTAAATATTAATTAGTATGACACGTGACCATTGTTACTACAGAGAAATACATCCGCTATGCCGGCCTCAAGAAGCTGGAGACCGTCTAAAAGTCGTTATACCCAGCTACTTCTATATCGATTCAGGGTAGCCCTGTAGACGTGATATTACTACATCTACCACTCTTTAATTTAATATTAAATAATAAATTAAGATTACTCACTGTTTTAGGATCTAATGATGAAGATAAGGTCATTGGAACTTGAACCACAGCACTGTATGTTTCTCCCAGAACGTGTTGATTGGCATGTGCACCTACAAAATAAAATATATAATTAAATCAGAAACAGAAAAATCACTTGTACGTTCGCAAAAACCGGGTAGAACTTAATGGAAATATTTTTCCATCTGGTTCTACATATAAAACTACGTGGAGAACTAAACGGAATAAGCCGAAAAATCAATATCCGGAGCTGAACCCACGTCCTCTGCCCTGCACGCTTTACTATACAACTCTTTCAACTGCTGGGTTGATATCAGTTCCACTTGCATTAACTGATACAACTCGAATTTTTTTTTCATGCCTATACCAAGTTAGTGTTTACATTATAGGCACATTGTTATATAGTTACATTGGTACCGATTGGTACATTGGTACATTCTACCGCTAGACCCCGGCCGCTCATATTTTTTAAAATTATTTTTTGCCATATTAAAATGCTAAACTTTATTAATTTTATTTTTATTTTCTAACAAACAAATTAAATCTTAAAGAAATTACGTCACATATATTACCTGGTGAAAGATCAGAGGAGACCATCTCAGAAACAAAGTCACTTAGCGATGAATATGATGAACTGGTACTCTCGGCAGCTTCGGAGTCTGAACCACTTTCATCTATAAATAGTTTAATAATAATTTTGTAATGTTTTTGTTTCCTATGTACTTGTACAAGCCTGGATCATCAACACTTCGTCTGATATTAAACAAGGTGTAGGAAGAAGTCGCCTCCATTATGCCGGCTCGATAAATCGTGGTGAGCAGTTATTTGCTTTAATGAAGTAAGAAAGCACAAAATAAACTACCTGTAGGTAAATTCTCATGTCGTTGTAAGGACCTAAGTGCTCCATTAAGTGAACTTCCATCATCCCAAACAGCGAATCTTATTGGTTGTAATTGATCTGCGAACCACTTAGGCTTATCACCCACTTGTTGGGGGTCAAACAAACCAGTTTGTACACGTTGGAATGCCACGTTGCATGGCGTTAATGACCATTCGGCAAGGAATTCCACTGCCTGAAAAGTATTATTAAAACATTATTATTTATTAAACTATTGTTTAGTTATGGTTATTAAGCTATATAAAGAGTGGTAGGTAGACTGATGATGGTTATTAGCCCAGTCTGCCGTCCTGGGGTAGTACAACCACGAATGTAACACTCGTACTTCGGGCGTTTCGGGAGCAGTTTGAAAGTAGCCAGGTATAGCAAGAGTGTGCACTGTCAATCTAGATGGTGCATACTTGTCTCCTCAGACCGGCATAGCGGAGGCGATTTTTCTGTAGTAGTTGTATCCGTTCACGCATTCTAGCTTTATATCAGGCGGAGTGTTGTCATATGCCCGAGTTATAATAAAAAAAATCGGGGTTGAACTCTCGTCCTCCGCTTTGTGCACGGATACTCTGATCACTAAGCTATACCGTGTCGAAATTCCGGCAGCCTCGAGAGGCTGACAGATTTATTTTTTAATTTATTTATTATGCAATATAAAATTACAATGTGTACCTGGGTCCTAGCAAATTTATTCAAAAACGACGTCGTTCTTGGTCGAGATCTAAGAAAACTATTAATTTGAAACGCGACTACAGGTCTCGGATATAACCTTAACGTTCTGGTGTGTTCCATAAAATTTGCTAATGTATTTTGTGAATTGAAGAAGCGGACCTAGAAAAAATATAAATACGCATTAATTATTAATTCAAAAAAAAAAACACAGGTAGAACCCACAACTTTTACTAATAATTCTAAGCTAGTACTTGTACCACGGGCACTGAGCGACCAGAATACATATAACATAGTTACATTGGTACAGTTTAGAATTTAGTGAGGTTAGAACATGAGTCTCATCGATTGTGAGGTCCATGGCCGCTCCTTATTAAATGTAGAATACCAAAATTATCTTTTAAACACTACTTTGCAACTAATTTTCGCTAATCAATGTTAGTGAGGGTAGGTACATAGTCAAAGCTGTCAATATTAGACCATTCACTAACATGCAAAACTACTCGACGCGTTTCGCCACTCCACGTGGCATCTTCAGGACACGTGTGGTCGCTTCGACTTCAAACATCGTCAAACCTAATACTATTAAACATGTAGAATAAAGAGCTATTTCGAGTGAAGCGTGCGCGGCACGGCTGCTGGGCGCGACATTTTAATATTAATTTTAATAAATAAACCAATGTAACAACGGAATTTAAGATATAGAGAAGATAAAATAGTGTAAGTTGGATTACGTTACGGTTCGGCGGGCGTCATTAGACTATCTAAACATAAGAAATACAATACAATTGTCACGCCTTTTTCCCCACAGAGATAGGCAGAGACAACGGAACGCCACTTACCACGATCCTGACACAACACCCTCGCTTCCTTCACATCCACAATTCTCTTCATGCACGCCCAACGGTTATGGGCACTAGGCAGCCCAGCTTTCACAAGGATGTCACCTATTTAATCGGAAAACACCCTTCTGGGTCTGCCTTGTTTAACGCATCCATTCACATCAGATTTATTATATATTCATCCTTTCCAAGTGCCCAAACCATCGAAGCATTCCTTTCTCAATCCTCGTCACTACATCATCTTTCAAACCACATCTATCGCGTATAACACTATTGAATGATGATATAATGGCAAAAAAAAACAAAGATAATAACAAAAAAGGGCACGGACAAATGTCTGTGGTGAATATGTATTAAAAAAAACATGTAGAATATCATACCATAGCAACTCTAGTAGCGACATCAACCGAGTCAATATCATTGCCATAAATCAACGGATTAAAAGGTTGCTGTTGATTGGTGATAGGCCTCTGAGGTGCGTGGCCCACGCTTGCTGCACCGGTACTTGCGACGGAAACCCGACGACTTTCAGGTGTACTGTGAGGTGTCGATTGAACTCCCAGCCTGTCAGTTTCGCCTGTTGATCTGTATTGTGCTGGATGCACTCTAAAATGGTTGGGTTATTTTTTATTAGTATTATAATTAAAAGTTATAACTATATGTATATGGATGGCGGACTATACTTAAAGCAAACTAGCTAGGGCTAACTAGCGCAGTCTATATTTAATCCGCCATTGGCGAGTTGTTTTTTTTTATTGTAGCACGGCATTTAACAACACTCCGCCTGAGGTAAAGCCAGAGTGCGGTCCATGAATGGAAACAACTGCGAGAAACCAGTGCGGACAGCAGTCGCCTCCACTATGCCATCTATGCACGCACCATCTAGATTGACAATACACGCTCCTCTCGCTATACCTGGCTACTTTCAAACTATTTCCAAAACGCGACAAGGTCACTTCACGAGTGTTACATTCGATAGTGGTGGTACTACCCCAGGACGGCAGACTGGACAAATAACCATCATCAGTCTGCCTACCACTCTTTAATAGTGCCAATAGGCAGTGAGCGACTAAAGTGCATATAACAAAGTTACATTGGCCGCGTTTATAAATGTATGTTAATAATTATATTTACTTGAGAGTTGCACCTCCAACACTGTCTCTTCTCGAAGGCATAAGATTTGCAGCAGCTTGTTCTGCTGTAGTACTTGTCAAGCTGCATAATGCCTACAGAATGAGAAAACTATTAAAATCACTTCGAAAAATAATGCTCTGCGTTCATATGTACAACAGCTTCATTTTCAGGTTGTAAATTATTATAAGCAATGCTTAAAACATGCTTGATAATTATTTTTTGGAAAATACCAAAATTCTAGAGAATATTATAAGCCAAAATAAAGCTTACTTGACTTGATAGCTAATTTTGTAAATTAATTGACTAATACTCTAATAAATTTCACATATAATTTATTTTACGATAATCAGACCAACCACTCACAAAACAAACTAGACACAACCTTTTTACGTTTTATCCACTTACTCTATATGTATAACTGGTGAAACCAAAGCAAAAAAAAACCACCTGATTAAAATCATTATAGTAGAGTCAATTTATTTTTAATGTAGCTCGGCATACGACAACACTCCGCCTGATGTAAAGCTAGAGCGCGGTCTATGAACTACAGAGAAATCTTAACAGGCAGTCGTCTCCGCTATGCCGGCCTGAAAAGAAACTGCTCCCGAAGCGCGACAAGGTCACTTCATGCGTGTTACATTCAAAAGTAGTGGTACTACCCCAGAACGGCAGACTGGGCTAATAACTATCATCAGTCTGCCTACCACTCTTTATTTTTAGTTAGCTAGTTTTTTTGTTATTTCAATAATCTTGAAAAATTTTAATGTTAAGGTCACCAGAAAAAATTACACAATGAATCTGCGTAGTACATGATGCGCATATATCAAAGGGACCTCGCACGGCTAATTTAATTCCGGCAATAACTTTAAACCGAACGTTTTTGTAAGTCTGCTGTTTGATACGCATAAATATAATGAATTTCGAAACACCTTAAACTTTTTCTAAATTGTCCATTTTAAAAGTCAAAAACAAACATTTAAGTAGGACTTTCATTCTGATTATATGATTTTTTGTTGTTAGGTATATGTTTTTTTGACTCTCTCAAATTTTTTTATTTTATATTTTTATATTGACGCGCCATGTGACGTCGACTGGCCTGGTGGTAAGCACAGCGGAGGTCCATGAGCGCCGATTTCATATACACTTTTTTTTAAAATTCGATAGTTCCGTAATTTATTTTTTATTATTTTTCTAAACAAATCTAATTATACATAGTAACAGGTAATATAAGTATAACAACTACATGTAATTGTTGTAAAAAATTGTTTAATTAGCAGTAAGTAATTTCACAAATACAATAGCGCCAATCACTCAATTCATGCTAAACAAATCAAAACTAAAATTGACCAATGATAAAGATGATATCTTAATAATAATCGATTTAATAGATCTATTATTTTCTACAATTCAAATCATCAAATCAATAAGTGAGTCGTTTATGAGTTTATGAAGATTTTAGACAACACTATTTTGATCATAGTTTAGTCCCAAGTATTGATCAATTTTAGTAAATTAGAATAAAATAATTACTTTTAGATAGTCTCTATATTTCACTTTAGCAGGAAATTAAAATACTTATTAAATAAATAAAGCTATTTTCCGAAGACCATCTGAAAGCAAGAATTATTTTGACGATTTCTCGAAACGTAATGAAATGAAACATAATGGTTTTCGTGTAAATGTATATGTAATGTTTAAAGTTAAAAAAAACGCTTCGAGTAATCGATCATTTACCAATAAGTGAAAAAAATAAGTAAAAAGTAAGTGTGCATGTATAAGGCCTACTATTCACGAAAGCGTCTTCTCAATACTTTGCGCATCTGTAATACGTAACAACGCTTTCGAGGACAGTAAGTCTAAGTGTAAAAAGAGTGAAAGAATATTTACACCGGTTCCCGCACCGCCCATGAGTTGCATGGCCTAGCAATGAGAAGAAACAGGTATAGTGAGAGGGTGTATGTTAGAAAAATGTATAAAAATGTTAACGTTGACATAGTTGTTGGATAGAAACATCAAGTAAGCGACCAACAAGTTTTATAAAGTAAGAAAATTATTTTTATTAAAAAAAAAGATTACTTGAACACAATGGATCTTATCACAAATGTTTTAGCATATATCTAGACTGTTTGGTCAAATAAAATACAGGATTGAAAATAGCGACGCGCGACAACTATTAGTGTGGAATATATTATTCATTTATTAAAAATAATTTAATTTTTTTTACCATGAGTCCTTTGAAAATTATTGTATTAAAAACTATTCGAGCAACATTGAACTTAAGAGAAAAGACAAGAAGAGAGGATAGTAGAGTAGAAAAGAAAATAAAAGAAAACTGAAGAGAAGATTATTATTGTGATTACATTACATTACAGTTGCAGATCTGTAATATACATGTGCGAGACATAGATAAGCTAAGAATATAGGTGCGTCGACATCTTCAATTGATTTTTTAATTTTATTAATAAGCATATTGTATTATTAAAATTTGTACTTTATTTAAATTAAACATTTTAAATAGAGATCCATTAGCTTAAACTTTTTGTAGATAGAAGAATAATAGATTCACGATACAGTTAGATTAATATTCCTAGAGTAATTATTCGTTTACGCAACAAATATATTCATTAATGTTCGATTTATTTATTGTATTGTATTTATTTATTATAACTATTGTGTCGCATAAACAAACAAAAAACAAAAGTAATGGAAAAAATGCATTCATTTCACACGTAGCACAAAGCCAACGCGAGTACTTTTTAACTACGAGTATTATTTAAATCTGCTATCGCAACACGGAGATTTGATTGAAAAAAAACAAGATAAATATAAATATTATTACTTACCTGTTTTAAATGATTTTTTAATACGGAACCCTCCGGCTCGGGTAACGGAGGCAAATCCTGGTCAGTACCCGTTGGGCAGATTAGCTTTGTAGAATCTAAGTCCACAAGCCATATATCGTCTGGTAATCTAAAAAAAATATTTTATTTAAATTTAGTCTAAAAAACATATTACATACAGGTAAATTTTTCAAGTAATCAATGAAAATTTAAAGGAATCGAACCTGTACCGGTAATGTATAGATACATGGAAATAAGAGACAATTTGTTAAAAATCAACACTTTTCTTTGGTTTGCCGTATATCATTACTTCCCAGAATTTGATCCTTATCAGGAACACTATCGGATGGTGCAATAATACAGTGTTTATTTTTTTTTCAAAATCAACAGGTTCGATTCCTGGTCGGGAAAATGGATTTATCAAAAATCTAATAATGCAGTTTTAGTTTTCATCAAAATCGGCATCGAGACTCCTTTTAGCATTTTTCGATATATCTTATAGTTTAGGATTTGGCCATGAAAGCCCACTTGAAAAATTCATCCTGTATATACTAAATCTGGTTTTTTTTAAAGATTTTATGTTGTTTTATAATATTTATTTTAATCAAGCCGCAATGGACGCGTAACTTACTAACGGATCCGCGCCTGGACATCTTACAACTGTGAGTTGACAGGCGTGACGTGACACCAGCCGTACATTGCATATTGCATTCACTATGCTTGTTTTTGTTCAATAATATTTTGTGTTTTTTATTGATAATGGTACGACTTCTAGCCCGGCCGCGAGTAGCCATACCAACCATACCATAACCAACTAGGATACACAATACTCACCTAAAATTCTTTTTGTACGCTAAAAACGTAGCCGGTATCCCAATTAAAAATGGTGTAGGTGCCAGTAGAAGCTGTTCAGCACAACTCATACAACTCGGCAATAGTGGAATTGCAGGGAACATGTATTGTAAAGGATATAACATGCCAACTAATGCCATGACGGACATAGAGAGGGCGTTGTAATCCCTTGATTGTACTAACACTTTATTTTCAAGAAGAATTAGTGTTAGAACTTTTAGACAGGTTTCTACGCCTAAAAATAAGATAAGGTTAGAATAAATTAATTTGCTTAAGAGTGTAAAAAAAAATCAATTCGACTACTTGTGATTTTTGTCTCATAAGCAGGCATAGCGAAGACAACTACTGCCTACGAACATTTTTTGTGGTAGCAGTTATGAACCGCACTTTAGATTAATATCAAGTCTGGCGTGCACTGGCGTTTCTTCAGTGTCCACACACCGTATTGCCAAGTAGTAAGTCTGAAATTCGCTTGACAAGCGAACAATAAGGGAATTATTGTGAATTAATTTGATTGACGTGGAATGCGGTCTATTAAAAACAAGTGACATATGAATAACTCACCCAACAATTCCAAAGGTAAATGAAGAGGAAAATCAACTAAAGCGAATCTCGTATGATCAGGTAATGCGAACAATAATGGTGGATGTGCAGTCGGTGATAATACTTCAAGCTCAACACGAGTATTTCCTGGAACTGGTACTGGTGCGGAAAGGAGACGCAAGATCCATGTTTCTATCTCTTTCACGTCATGTAGAACTATTGTTGGTGTATTGTCATTTGCTTGACCTGTTAGTACAGACCACACTGTGTCCCTGTAAAATTTTTTCATTTAATAATGAAGCTTGCAACTTCGTATGCATAGAGAGTGGTAGGCAGACTGATGGTTATTAGTCCAGTCTGCCGTCCTGAGGTAGTACCACCACTTTCGAAAGTAACACCCGTGAAGTGACCTTATCGCGTTTCAGGAGCAGCTAGAAAATAGCCAGATATAGCGAGAGGAGTGTGCACTGTCAATCTAGATGGTGCATACTCGTCTCCTCGGTGCAGACCCATGTTCAAACCTAGCTAAATTCTGACCAGTACCAATGTAACTATGTTATATGTAATTTGATAGCTCAGTGCCTATGGTAAAAGTACTAGCTTAGTACAGATATAAAAAGTATTATACGAATAGCGTTCCCACTCCCATTTTATCGACAGGGAACCTTTCTATCTAGGGAACACAATAAAAACCAAAATTTTCCTCAATAAACGGGTTATCTAATGTAAAAATATTTTTTGAAATCGTACTCATAGTTCCGAAACGCAACAAACAAAAAATTATTTAAACACAAAGAAACAATAAATAAAATTGTCCTAATTAAATAATATAATATGATTACAAGCTATATTAGGCCAATATATAACGCCAGGTATAACGAGAGGAGTGTGCACTGTCAATCTAAGACGGTACATGCTCGTCTCCTCAAGCCGGCATAGTAGAGGCGACTGCTGCCCGCACAGGTTTATCTGTAGTAGCAGTTGTTTTCATTCATTTTTTCATTTTACAAATTTTAATATTAATCTCTTAGATGTAGGCAGATTAATAATTTTTTTTTAAATTGTAGCTCAGCACGTGACAACACTCCGCCTGATGTAAAGCTAGAGTGCAGTCCATGAATGGAAACAACTGCTACCACAGAGAAATCTCTACGGGCTGCAGTCGCCTCCACTATGCCGGCTTAAGGAGACGAGCATGTACCATCTAGATTGACAGTGCACACTCCTCTCTTATACCTGGCTACTTTCAAACTATCCCCGAAACGCGACAAGGTCACTTCACGGGTGTTACATTCGAAAGTGGTGGTACTGCCCCAGGACGACAGACTGGACAAATAACCATCATCAGTCTGTCTACCACTCTTTAATAGTGCCTATAGGCACTGAGCGACCAAAGTACATATAACAAAGTTACATTGGTACCGGTCTTTAGCGAGGTTCGAACACGGGTCTCATTGATCGTGAGTTCACGCGTTTTACCGCTAGACCATGGCCGCTCATAAATTAGTTATTTTTAAATAAAAAAATTAGATACCTAAATATTTGACGAGAAGCACCAACTCGTCGTGGACTGGAAGACTCATTGCACGCATCAATTAATTTCTTTAGGATAAATAGGCACTCGCGGAATGTTGAAAAGAACGGATGATGCGATAAAAGACAGAGAGATGTTAATGAATGATTTCTTATACGCTGAAACAATAATGGTAATTATTGTAATTAACTATTCATGAAAGACTTAAATTAACCATTGATTGGCCCCAGCATCACAGTCTAGCGTGGAGGCAGAGCAATTTATATTTATTGAAAATTACTGTTTTACTTAATAAAGCTTTTTATTATTATTTTGGATCTATAATTTTTCCGAAATTGGGTAAAACTTTAGATTAAAACAAAAAGTGGAAGATCTGTTGTTTACTGTTGAAAGGGGACCAGTTACAGTAACAATACTCGTGCATAGGAGACAAAGATAGAAAGATGTTGCCAGAGGGAGACAGAATGATGTTACTAGTTGACGTATATTTGTTGTTATATGTCAGTTAGAACTAGTTTACCGGGTCCATTTATTAGCCGTGCGTAACGTATCATTTAGTTTTTATTTTAATCTAAGGGTAAAACATTATGCGGTAGTCGTAGGTGATTTACCTGACGTTTTCGGCTAGCTCTTGGACTAGGTGTGTTTTCACCGCCGCTCTCAGAGTCCGGTGCTGGAGGCGCAAGACGCGGTATAAGACCAGGTGCATGACCGCTGCAGTCACGTTCCGAATCACTTGGCGCTACATTGCTACTTCTATAGTCACTGAAACGTGTGTTTGGTGTTAATAAGACTCGGGTATTTCATAAATTATTTACATAAAAGTAATGGTTAATAAAAAAAAGTTTATTTATTTAAATTATGATGAAAATATGATGAAAAAAAAACAGCACATAGACAGTGGCGGAGATCAAACACCTCGTCTTTCGTTATACGTACAGATTGACTACTAAGCTATGTGGATTACTTCCAACTGCTAGGTTGGCATCACATATTACTGGATGTTTACCACAATTTGAATATACCAAAAATATTGTTCACCTTGAAAAAGCAGAATCAGAACTTTTCTCTAAGCTCTTCCTCCAGCTTTCTCTTCTCAGCGTGCAACGTGGTCCAGGAGCTTGAGCTCTTTCCACTGCTCGATAGAAATTAACACAGATGCCATAACGAGTTTTACCTATGCAATAAATAAATGATTATTTAAATATCTCAGACCAAAGAAGTAGCCTAGACTTTCATGATTTCAGTCTAAAATGCAAATTTAATTTAAATTACAAACAATATTCATTTTCTTGCAGATTTGGAATAAATTTTCCATGCTAACATTTGTATTGAGGCAATGTTTTCTTATTTACATTGGTATATCTCCAACAAATTTAATCATAGCTGCACAAATATAACAAATACATAGACTGCGTAATTGCCAATAACACACAACTACGAATTATCTCGAAATTGGCAGTCAAATACAAACATTGAAACAAAACTAATTGGAATCGTTCGATTAATAATTCCTGCCTACCTCGATGTTTTTCAAATGCATGACTTAAGTGTGTGCAGTCTAAGTTGTAAAGAAATCCGTTTTTAAATTTTTATTATTTAAGGAAATTAATTTCTTATTTATGGGCTAATAAGGTCTTAAATCTATGCTAGTTCTGCTACATAACTACCCATTTGGTTTTAAGTAATTATGTAAATTAAATTACCAGAATCCTTATCAGTGAGTGTAAAAACGAAAGAGGATGTGTCTCTGGTGGGCGCGCCAGAAGTCTGACGTCTCGGGCCTACTGACACACAACCCTCGGGCTGACAGAAGTATACCATGTCCAGGGGTAGAGGGAAGTCATCATGGTTAGTCAACGGATATCGACGAAGGAGTTCTGGAGCCTGTGTACAAAAATAATAACAATAAAGCTTGAAAGAATGAAAAAATAAAGAGTGGTAGGCAGACTGATGATGTTATTAGTCCAGTCTGCCGTCCTGGGGTAGTACCACCACTTTCGAATGTAACACCCGTGAAGTGACTTTGTCGCGTTTCGGGAATAGTTTGAAAGTAGCCAGGTATAACGGGAGGAGTGTGCACTGTCAATCAAGATGGTGCATGCTCCTCTCCTCAAGCCGGCATAGTGGAGGCGACTGCTGCCCCCACAGGTTTCTCTGTAGTAGCAGTTGTTTCCATTCATGGACCGCACTCTAGCTTTACATCAGGCGGAGTGTTGTCACATGCCGAGCTACAATTAAAAAAAAAGTCCACTGGCCCCGTATCACGTCATTATTTAATACGTCACGTATTCAATAAATACAGGCACGAATATAGAAACGCCTCCGTGTAAAGAATTGCAGAGTACAACATAAAAATATCAACTAATAATTACTGCTAGCGTCTATGACGTATTTATTTATTGTTAAAATGGCATAGATAGAGGTTCTGGTTAAAAACACGTCTGTAAAAACCTATTTTAATGAAATTAATATGAATATAATTGTATCCGCACCAAAATGAATCGCTGTAGCGATTGAAGGGAAATAACCAACTGCAAAACGAATGCGCTATAGTTAGGTTAGTGCCAAGAAATAGGAAATTACATAGAATCCAATTAGGAACTGACATATAGAACCACGAGACGTTTGTAGTGTGTACGCAGATAACACGAACCGTTACTTGAAGGTGACCAAACCTTCCCCCCGTCCAGATCTGGCTATTTTCGACAACAACATTGGAATACACCTTGGTTAACCCAAGAGAAGAATTAGTGTGTCATAACATTAAAAATTTATTATCTTTTGTAAAAGAAAATGTCTACAATAAAGCATTTTTGTCTGCAATACCTATTTATAAATTAATTAACTTGTAAGAACGAAGAAAATCATTTGCATTTTGATTAATCATAATGTTAACGAAGCTGCGGGGCTAACGGCTAATTAATAAATTCATTCTTTGACATTTAATATAAAAGTTAAGCTCCTGAAAAACTTTGCCTTGGATAAAAAGAATTTGTAAAAAAGTAGAAGCTGAGTTAATTATAATACTTATTGTTTAAAATATATTAAATTATACTGTCGACGGTTACCACAGCATTTTATTTTATTTTATAGTAATCCGGCAAGTAGGTAATGATAAAGCTAGAGTGCGGCCCATGAGCGAGAAACAAATACACAGAAATGTCTGCAGGCAGCAGTTGCCTCCGTTATACCGGCTTGAGGCGAAGAATATGCGCTATCTAGGTTGGCGCGTCATTGTCGTCATAAATAGCTAATAAGGACAGAAAATAGCAGATTGGGATAATAACCTTCCCCAGTCTGCCTACCACTCGTTAAAATTAATATGTATATGAACTTCATCTCACCTGTACTGGACCAAGTCCTTTCCCGGAAGTGTACGGCCTGGCACCGACGATAGTCAGGTAATCCACGAGTCGCGGACATAATTGTTGATTCTGTACATCCATTGCTCTGATATGTACAACTTACAAGCTACAATACGACTCATTATACATGTAGTCTATTTTATTGCTTGTCATAATTTATCACTGTTTTTAAACTGTAATAAAAAAATATAAATAAGCTAAAAAAGGAATATAATTAAGTATTAGTATTCTTTACTAATTTTTGGCACATTAAAATGATATCAAGGGATCGAACCCACGTCCTCCGGCACGCTCGCAGATGCTAGTAATCGCAGACTTAATAATAAAGAGATGGTTGCTTGTATGTTTTTAATTACTATTTTCAATCTAATTAAAATTCCTACGTCAAGGCATCCTTTCACAATACGTGTATTATCGCTCATCACTCACATAGCAAAACCTACACCATTAATGATCGCCCACATAGTAACGTCATGAAAAGGCTTTACATATACAATTTTGACGGTTTATTATAGCTTTAATGCAGACAATATTCGTACAAGATGGGGTAAACAGGAAAATATTTTCCAACAATAATTTGTAATAAAAATTATTTATATTACTTATGGCAAAATAAAAGAAATTACCTACTCTCTATATTTTACTTGAAACAACTTAAAATTTACTAAAATGAATTGATTTGCAACTGGCGGATCGCGATTCTGATACCGCGAAAGGTAAAACTAAACTGGCGAAATTATTATAGTATAACACAAGTAAATCACGAAGTAAAATTGCAACTTTTTTTAAATTCCGTTAATTTCATAAGCCCCCTTAAAATGACTTGCTATTCTAGACCTTCAGTAAGTAGGTTTGGTTCCCCAGCATAGAGTTCATAGATGTTCAATCAAAATAACTTTAATAAAAGTCCATTTCCGAGAAACTGTAGCGAGATATTGTTCTCATCGCTCAAGGTTGGGTCAAGGTAATCTGAAAATATCTTTGCAACGACAATAATTATTAAATTCACCCCTTTACCTCCCTCAGGGAAAGATATTAATTTATTAAACTTTATTCAACGTATTTGATTATTAATGATCATAATTAATAACTGCCTCTATAAAGGGACGAATATGTCGTCATTTTGCTTTAATGGGATTTACTACGTTAAAAGGAAAGTTTTAGGTAGTTAAGAGACTTTGTGTTTGTTTAACAACTTTAGTTTAAATTCTTGAAATGAGGGACGAGAGACACTTCAAACAAACACAATATTAAATAAGACTAAAATGTATTTTAGATAATAAAAAATATAGCGAATGTACGACGTGTGTAAGTAGAATTTTACGAGGGTAATATAACCCACTACCCGCTGGCATTATAGCACATTTAATGGCACTCTAGGTGCCTATGTTGCCCAAAGACTAATGGAAGACGTGAGATATGTTGTTAAAGTTAAGTCAATGGATCACTTATTGATACAATTAACTAATAAGGGTGGACCCTTCAATCTATTAAAGTAATTGGATAAAATAGTTTAAGAGTTTAGTGGTTTTAACCAATCAGAGAGTTCTAATAATGGTTATGTATTCATGAATTCATTTATTTAAATGCAATACTATATGGATACACTGGGTGTACAGCAAAATTGAGCTACTGAAACTTCAGGATTTTGTTTAATGTAAATTCGTCTTAATTAGTAAATTTCTAAATAAATCCAAATCTATGAAATAATGAATGAACGAAATGAAGGCAGCTATAAAGCACAGGGGCCAGCGACATATCGAATAAATATATTGAAGAGGGAATAACTTGAATGATCCGGTTATTCTGCACGTTAGTGTAAATAGGAGAATATGGTAATACGTCAGTTTATAATCAATATTATATAATAATTTATATTTTATACGGGCTTCTTTTACATGCTTCGGGTGAGTAGGTACCCTTATTTTACACTTTTACACAACCATAAACTAGTTACTAAAGCGACCAAAATACCAATTACTACGATCGGCGACCGTATAAAGATGTAAACCCATGACGTATTTATCCTGGATACTGAAGCAGCGGATATGTCAATCGATTGTTCCACTACCAGCATATTGTGAGTCAATGTCGTCAACAGATAACGGCGATAAGTGATGTAGGTTATTGCCGAATAATTTGCATTGCGTGTTATGTTTATTTTTAATGTTTAGATTAGAGTACGAATATCATAGGCATTAAAGTACATATAAAGTTACATTTGTACCAGTCAAGATTTGAATGTGAGAACGCGGTTTAATCTCTAACCAATGAGCCAGAATAGCTGTTTTGGTATTATGGACAATTTTTTAATTATAAAAACCAGAAATAGGTATTAATTACAAAAAATATGGCTAACTTTTTTGTTTTAATCATTTTGTCATAATGTAATACTGCAAATGCACCTTTAAAATGTCTATTTTCTAAAATGTATATTTAAAATATGCTATTTATATAAAATTTATTTATAAATATATAAAATCTATTAGATAAAACGCTACTAAACTTGTGAATATTGATTTACTGTAAATAAAATTAACAAATATAGATGATATAGATGATACACGTAACTGTGAAATTCCTAATATTTTATAATATTTTCAGCATCAAGTGAAAACATACGTCAAGATGACGCGGACTACAAATAATTTGAAGGAAAATAAACAAATTATAATACATTTAAAGTAAAAAAGTACTTACCTTAATTTTTCATGTAAAAATCTACATAATTATAGTACTTTTTACGTGAAATACACGAGTGAGTTATTTGAACGTATTAATGTGTACATTTCAGCGATGGTACGGGCGTTAACTAGGAAATATTTGGCGCATGCGTAGTATTAAAGTACACGTTCACCGCCCACGTTCAATAACGTGTCGACATGTACCCTTACCCGCGCACCCCTGTAAAGCTTTCAGCACAAGGTCACGTTTCAAATAGATACTTCCCGCGATTACAATTACTATATTGCAAGGAAAGTGCCATTCTAAGAGAAACAGGGCACAATTTTCATTTATTTTCAGTTAATTTTCTAGAAAAATAAACCATAATTCATTATTACATAAACTTTAGTTTTATTGGTTATTGAGTAATTCGACTTTCTAATACAATATTTGAGGTATTAAATTCTTTAAAAATTAATGATATCTGTTTTTATGTTAATAAACATTTGACTATTGATTAGTAAACGATATGTTGCTATAATTAAATTGAACCCAGAAATTGACATTGGCCTTTACATAGTTATTTCCGGAATTTTTGTTAGGGTTAACCTTTATAGTAGAGAAAAATATGTTACTTTCTTTTAATTAAAAATATAGGTCTCACATGGGAAGTTAATGTTAGGACCAGTCCTTAGATGGTGGATAGAGTATCCCAGGACATATCTCTGTGGAAAGTACTGGAGTGTTCAGCGTCTTGGGATCTACAAAAGATTGCCATACGAATAAAAAATGTTACAGTTATGCATGTCACCCACTGCAAACGAACGACTAGTGAACTCTAGTGTGACAGGGAGCACTTCTACGTTATCCTAGACTCTTTCAAGTTAATATCGAAACACGACTATGCACCCCACACTTGAGAATAGTAGTTAAAATTATAAATAAATAAAGACATGAATCCAAACAAAAATATTTATTTTATTTCATATTAAATAGTATAAAAAAGTAGAAATATAGATAAAAAAACACTCAATATTCAAATAAATTTATTTTCCTGTATCTTCTTTTAGTGAGACAGTCCTGTTAAACACCATCTGAAAATATAAATATAAATTAAGTTAAAAAATCACAAATTAATAACGTTATGATATAATTTAAAGGATGAAGATCTGCAAATGCAGGTGATTTTGTTTTGAAACCAGGAGTTTAGTTGAATAATACTTTATTCTGCCCACCCTGATTGTTAGACACTTCGTTATAAAATTTTATAATAATTACAACCTTACCTTATTGCTATTAGTATCTGGATCAACAGAGAAGAACCCAATCCTCTCAAATTGAAATTTATCATGGACTTTAGCGTCTCTAATCGATTGGTCGGCTAAAGCTTCAATAACTTTCAAGGTATCATCACGACAATCCGTTAAATAACCTCCTGGAACTTCTGACGGATCCTCTGGATTCTTATGTTTAAACCTAATGGATAAAATATTTATTTTATCCACTTAAAATATTATTACTTGGCTTACTTAGGAAGAGATTTAAAGCTAAATATTACCGACAAACAACTACAGCGCAACGTGCAATGCTCTAGTTTTTTGCCGGTTAAACAGAAATAATAAATGTAGAAAAAAAAACTACGATTTTTTTCAATTTTCAACACTCTGCCTGATGCTAACCTAAAGTGCGGTCCATGAATAGAAATACAGGCAGCAATCGCCTCCGCTATGCCGGCTTGAGGACATGAACGTGCACCTTCCAGATTGAGTGACCTGGCTACTTCCAAACTGTTCCCGAAACGCGACAAAGTCACTTCACGTGTGTTACTTTCGAAAGTGATGGTATTACCCCAGGACGGCAGACTGGGCTAATAACCATCATCAGTTTCGAAAACCATACATTTAAAGAAGTTGTATAATTATTCCTATAATGTCTTTTTGTTCACATTTTTTATAGTTTACTTCAAAATTAAAATACAAAACAATACTCACAGAGCTTCGTAAAGTCGAACTTCAACAGTAAGAGGTTTTGATACCCAATGTACGAAGGCTTTCGGTTTCTCAGATGATTCCGTAGGCTCTGCTGTACATTCCAATTCTTTAACTTTTCCACTATTGTCTTTAACAATATTTACGACCTTAAATAATTTTAAAAGTTATACATTGTGAATTTTCTCTTATAGTTTCAAATTAGGCCATGAAAGTCCACTTGAAAAATTCACCCTGTATATTATGATCTTATAGAATAAAATTATGATATTATAATTAAAGGGCAGCAGGCAGACTGATAATGGAGTCCAGACCACCTGAATGGTACACATTCGCCTCCTCAAGCCGGCAAAGCGGAGGCGAGTGTTACCTGCAGAAACTGTGATAGCAAGCAGCTGTTTCTGTTTATGGACCGCACACTAGCCTAATATGCCTCCATATTAGTCATATGCCAAACTACAATTTAAAAAATAATGAAATGCCAGAATAGGATGCTGTACTACTATAAATATTGTATTCTCTGTCATAAAATTGAGAGGGAGGAGTGGATATGGTTGTACCTGGAGCATGGCAGCTACATTGTGAAATTGATACATATACAATGAATTTCAAATTACCTTCAATACATAACCAGCATGTCTAAGCCCAACACTTTGATTTGGCGTAAGACGTCTATATCCCTTCTCTGGAGTTTCCTTAAAATCTGTACTTTCAATGTATAAAACTTTATCCAATATAACTTTATGTGATCCTTTCTCCGGTTCATTTGGGAAATCTGAGACGGTTAACACAACTGGTGCTGTATTTGGGAAATTATTTATTGTTATCTTTAATGGCTCCAATACTACCATTGTTCTGAAATATTAAAGAATGATAATTTTATGAGCGGCTAAGGTCTAGTGGCCTAAAGTTAGCTAAACCGCGCTAAATTCTAACCAGTACCAATGTAACTATGTTATATGTATTTTGGTCAAACAGTGCCTGTGATACAAGTACTAGCTTAGTATAGGCGTTTAAAAAAATATGTTAATAATAAATTTAAAAAAAAAAACTAAATTACAGTAACACCCCGCTTTACGCGACTCCGTCATGAGCGGTTTCGGTTTTACGCGAATTTCAAATTTCGCGCTAAAATGGCTCTTTCAAAGATTTATCCAGGTTTGGACATATTGCAGAGCATAGATAGTGATGATCACCGTTTTTTAACCTTGTGTTAATCAGTAGAAACAGTGTTCCGTGTTATAAAAATATTTTACAAAACCGTAAACGGTGCATTTGCAACCAAGAAGACACTAGATACATATATAGATATAGATAGATACAAAAATAGATACATTTTTCCATAAAAAAAATGTATAATGTGTTTTTAGAATAAAATGTATTGATTTGCATTTTGTACTGACTTTTGGTTATGCTTAAACGTGACCCCCTTATACGCGAATTTCACTTAACGCGAGTTTTTGCGGAACGTATCCCTCGCGGAAAGCGGGGTATTACTGTAATTGATTTTCTGTGGCTTACTATCGCGTTCGATTATGTTAATCCGACATTTCGAAAGGTTTACATCTTAGTTGATAGCAATTTTAATCATAATTTTGACAGATTTTTAAATATAGTTTTTCTTTTTTTCTTCAAGTAAAACAATTTATCATAAAAAACCTGTGTGCCGTCGTGTTGAGAATATCTCTAGTAGCAGCATCCAACATGGCGGGGTCCACAGCACCCACAGCACCAGTCACTCCCAATCCCGCGCAGAAACTGTTAATAGCGGCCGCCGGCACGCCTCTACGCCGAAGCGCGGATAGTGTGAATAATCTTGGGTCATCCCAATCTGGAATATGTACAATTACGCAGTAGAATATGTTTAATATTCAGGTGGAGTGTTGTCATGTAAAAAATAATAATATGAATGAAATGTAACAGACAAGTATTAAGAACCTACTTTTTTATGTAACACATTAATAAATATTCGACTGGAAATCAAACCCTAGACCTCCGCCTTACAGTCTAATGCGCTCACCATGTATGAAAAATATAGTATATCAGCAAAATATTAAATTCATTGAATGACGCAAAAAATATTTACACCACACTCGATTAAGAATTTCATTAATTTTGCATTCCATAATATAGCTTAACGCGCAGCGAATTCATAACTTTGCATAGATGATTTATGATTAATAAAGTATAAAAGAAACCATAAATACCATTAACAATTCGTTCATCAATAAGCTTGGCTATTTTTCTTTTAGAAACAACAGTGTAATTAACATTAAGTCTTCCATATTCCCATTGTACGGGACAATAAATATCTAAAGCATTACACAACCAATAGTATGACGATCTGAAAAACATGAAAATTTATTATTATACTATTTATTTATTTTTTATTGTAGCTCGGCATATGACAAAACTCCACCTCATGTAAAGCTAGAGTGCGGTCCATGAACAGAAACAACTGGTACTACAGAGAAATCTCTACAGGCAGTAGCCTCCGCTGTGCCGGCTTGATGAATGCTACCAGCAAACATTTTTCTGTAGCAGCAATTGCATCTGCTCATGTACCGTTTCTAGTATAATATTAAATTAATTGCAATCATAATGAAAGTTTGATGACCCAAAAGTAAACTTACCGTCGATTTTGAAATTCCTTAGTACATAATGAATGAGTTATATGTTCAATGCTATCACATAAACAATGTGTATAGTCATATGTAGGGTAAATGCACCATTTATCACCAGACCTGTGATGCGGACTGAACTTTATCCTGTACGCCACTGGGTCCTGTTTACCCTCCTCTAAAGTTATTTTCATTCTTAATGTTGCATCGCCTTCATCTATTTTTCCATTTTTCATATCCTAGAAAATTTAACAGGTTTTAAAACATACGCAGCAACGTAATTTTTTAACTGCACTAGTGTCGCTGACAACTCGCTTCACATCGCGAGTTTTTGAGAGGATAGAATAAACGTGACGCGTCTGGTTCAATAGACGAAAAAGGTAAGAGTAAATTTGAAGCTGGATCGAAGTAAAAGCAATTACCTCAAACAATTGTAAACTCTCCTCAATAGGACGTTGCCTCCATGGCGAGGGTGGTGGATTAAATCCTTTGATTTCTTCAGATTTTTGATGACAAACATAAGCCAAATCTTTCCTGATTAACTTTACCGCCCATTCATAAAGTTGATCAAAATAATCTGATGAGTGAGTTATTTTGAAAGGTTTGTAACCTAAAATTATTAATTAGATATTGTCATAAATAATAAAAAAACAATATTCCCAGCAACACAGTCCTCGGACTATCACTGGGGTACAGAGCTATGTATATTGCTGAAATTGTGTATAAGGCAAACAAACTTATTTTTAGATCCTTCAAGCGCAGTGTGAAGAGGCATCTCGTCAAGCCAGCATAGCGGACGCGACTGCTATCTGCAGATCCTCTTCTCTGACAGCAGTCGCCTCCGTTCATGGATCGCACTCTAGCTTAACATCAGGCAGAGTACGGTCATATGACAGGCTAAAATAAAAAAAAATAAAAAATTTGGAAAAAAGAAATTGAAAAACATACCTAACCACTCAACCATCTCCTTAATACCTACAAAGAATTTCTCCTCTTCCTTTTCAGGGTTTGTATCATCATATCTTAAGAAACATACTCCATTATGAGCAGCAGCATAACCAAAGTTAATATTTATAGCTTTAGCATGTCCTATATGAAGAATCCCATTAGGTTCGGGAGGAAACCGGGTCCTTACTTGACCTCCAGTTATATTTAAATGTTCCTCAAGCAAACTCTTTGTGTTAGGTGTAACCACATAGCCATCACTTTTGAAATTCTCTCCCGGTTTATGAAAAGGTAGTTTCCGCATAAGTTCTGGTATTGATATGCATCCAGGTGTAGTTTCTGTCTTTTTATTGTCAGCTGAAACAATAAGTAAGCATATAAATGGTAAGTCCACTAGTGGAGGTGAAGTTTCCCGTCTTTGTAGGGAGATATTAGGTGATAGCAGTGATATGGACTACCTCACGCATGATCAACCGTAGTTGGTCTGCTATTGCGGAAAAGAAGTCCGCAAGGAATCTACAATCTACTAGCATATAAAATTATTTATATATTTATTAACTGTTTTGATTATTTTGCAAGTACTAATTTTCACATTTCTACCTTCATTTTCAAGACTTTTTGCATTCTTCAGAACATCTTTTGATTTCTTATTAATTTTAGGAGGCGGTGCAAGATCGGCTTCTGTTTTCGGTCCAAGTAAATCAAGTATCTGAAAATTCAATAAATCAATGATTTTAGTTGGATATAACTTATATTTTTCACATATGCACGTAATAGATACAATAAAAATATCACTCACTTGTATATCTACTTCATTTTTAATAGCTTTCCCATCAGCCCATGGCAAGTCACCCCTAACAGCTTGCATAACAACACCTGCATTGAAGCGATATCTCTTCTCTATTAATTCATTTTTGTATTTACTGAGATGCTTCTCAACAGATTGTTCCACTTGCTCTGGTGTAACAACAATTCCAATACCACATGCCTTTTCAAACTCCACACTGTTTACTTCCTTATCATCTATGTGACTTAAAAGATAATCTAAAGCAGCATCGACACGAAATGTTGAATCTAATTGGCCAGATGCTACATATTTACAAACGACAGATATTTTATTCGCTATTTGCGGCTTAATTTTAGTCGCAAGATGATATAAAAGCATGCCGGCTCCATCTGGCAATGTCTTATTTTCCACCTAAAATAGACATAATTTATATTTTATAATGCGATTATAAATAAAAATTTAAATAAAAATTGCACGTGAAAATTAAACTAACCTCTTTAATAGCCGAAAGTAAGAATTTAGTTACATTACTATTTTTTAAAGTTTCTTTAGATTTTTGTTCGCTTAGGCCGATAGCAACAAACTTATTTACATTATCATCTGCAGACATATTTATATTAAATTATTAAAGTAAAGTAACACTACAAAATATTTTTGAGACAATCTGACAAATAGAGCTGCGACAAATTGACTGAAACTGACAAGGAATGACACGGTGAAAAATCACTGTTTGTATCTGAGGCTTGAGTATACGTTTACATTTTTGTTCTCTCAGGGTAAACTTTAACCTCGGCTGTCACACTAATGTTGTCTGATTGGTGGAGAACTCCCACATTACGCCGTGACAGCGTAAATGTACTTGGCTCTCTGGAATTCAATCATACACAAGCACCAAATG
Organism: Tinea pellionella; assembly: GCA_948150575.1. Classification (NCBI taxonomy): domain Eukaryota; kingdom Metazoa; phylum Arthropoda; class Insecta; order Lepidoptera; family Tineidae; genus Tinea; species Tinea pellionella. Next base: position 4,534,189 of record OX411247.1, on the reverse strand, counting down.
CGATTAGCAAACCAGCTAACGCTTTTACTGTCAAAAACTCTCTCTGAACAATCCACCCACATCAAATAGGCAAGGGTAGTATTGTTAACTTTCAAAAACTAATCAATGGCCGAACTTCATCAATCTCTCCGTTATCAAGATGGCTACAAAGCTTTTGAAACGGCACAAACCAATCGGGTCAAATTAGTTAAAATAAAAGCGATAGTGAACATTGGCTTAGCCGAGGCATCGATATTCGAAAATTCGTACCTACAGCCCGTTCACATTTATTTTACCTCTGACAGATGTCATTTTAATTTTCCGTTAGGTTGGCAGTACTTGCTATGGTCGTTTCGTGCAGCTTCTCTATTATTCTATTGTTTCGGTGATTATTTAAGCTTAAAAGATGCTAAAAAGGATTCAAAGTAGCGGTAGAGAAATTGTACTGTCCGTGCGTGATTTTTGTGAAAGGGAAAAGGCTAATAAAGCCCCTCTAATCCCATTTGAAAATGTTCGTCAGCGTGTAGCTGCCATGACAGGTATGTAAAATAGTGCTACCAACAATTAATTTTTCCCCGTATTAGTGGTAGTTCGTAATGACGCAGTACAGTTTGTACTATCGACAACTGGGATTTTTCAAACTTCAGTCACTGTCGTGTATTAATACTTTCATTGTAATCTTAAATCATACAATAACAACTAAGAGTTCCCAAGTTCAGTGATTTCATACGTAATTTGTTTTTAAAATGTACTTATTATTTATTTTTTTAAATCTTTTATTTTTATTATTTCAGGTATATCTGAGAAAACCGTCAGTACTATTACTAAAGAAGGTGAGGTTGCAGCTTCCACATCACAAAAGATCATCTGGTTCATCTGATAGCGAGTTTTCTCCATTAGCTGTCCGCCTGGATCACTCTTATTCAAAATAAAATTAACGAAATTAAATTATATTGTATTAAATTACTCGTAAACACTTTAGGTACATATTTAAAGGTCTACCAATATTCAACTCTGTTTAAAATAAACTTAAATAAAGTTTGATTTTTAATAAACTTATAATACGGAATTATATTGAAATATTTAAAATAATTCGAACAGGGAAGTCGTGGAAACCAAATGTAGCAACACAGAGCTCAGGCTAGCCAACCTAATAGCTAGAGGTAAAATAACTGTGAACGGACAGTAAAGAACGGTATTATGAGTATTAGTGTGGTGAGACAAAATCACGGTGAACGCCAATAACAGTGATTTTTTCACAAACATTTTACAAAGTATATTGTCAGCACGATGCAACCAATCTCGCCATGCGTGGCACAACTAGTGACATACATACATTATGGGTGGTTTGCATCAGAGATGGCCGGTTAAAGTAACTTTGACTGTTACTTTAACTTTGACAGTTACCTTTACTTTAATCCACGCGCGTTGCACCATCTTGTAAATTAATTCGTTATAGTTAGAAGGGTTGCTGGTGTAAATGAATTCTCTCAATACAAACAAGAGCGGCTTTTTAAAGATTTGACGTTAGCGACATTGATTTAACTATTACTTTAACTTTGACCGGCCGAAATTCGCCAGTAACGGTTAAGGTTAAAGTAATCGTCAAATGTGACAGATTTTTTTTGAAGCAAACCAATTTTAACTTTAACCATTACTTTAACGTGACAGTAATAGTTAAGTCATATGGTGCAAATGGACATATGTCACAAACCTCGACTGTCAAAATATTTTTTTGAGGCATGAGTACGGGTTGAGGATGTTTGGCGCGCTTTTGCTCGGGAAGGTTGAGGTGTTTTTTTTATCTCTTTCCTTAATTAGTTTAGTGGTTATTATTGTGTAAAATTAGTATTATTTTGCGTTATTTTATGCTACGCATGTGAGTAATTGTGGAAACATTAAAATTCACTCTATATGAGGCAACGGAAGCGGTTTTTGTTGTGAAGTGACAAATGAAGTGAAGCGTCAAATTGTATAACACCATTGCAATTTGATGCAAAAACATCAAGAAAGAAATTCACTACTCGACATTGGCAGAATTGTCGTTGTTATGACATCCGAGGCCACTTAACAAAAGAAGAAGAAGAGTACGGGTTTTTTGATCCCTACTTGACATTCAAAGACTCCATCTAGCGGCGTATAACAGAATCATACAAATATAGGCGCCAAAGAGTATAAGTTGATTAAGTGCTCGGTGATAAGCACTTATATTTTGTACAGTGTATAAAGGAGAATGCCATTTTTGGGCCTACTTTGGTAGCATAGTTTGGTAACAAAACAATATTTTAAAATAATAATTTATATTTTTATTAATTCAATTTAATCATATCAACACATTATTTATTGATTGGCAACAATAGACGATATTTAATTACATAAAAAACAGAGCCTCCGCTATACCGACCCGAGCCCGAAACGCGACAATCTCACTTCACGAGTGTTACATTCGAAAGTGGTGGTACTACCGCGGCAGACTGGGCTAATCATAATATTGTACATACATTGGTATTAATTTTTAATGATACTGAAAAATTCAATAAATGTTTGGTGTTGAATAAAAAAAACTTCGTCCATCGGTAATTTACAATTTGTTTACAATTTACATTTAATAGTATTATATTTTCTTCTTTTGTACATCAAATTGCAAGTAGCTTACATTTCAGAAACATGTACGAGCGTTTTCACTACGTGGATTGCCACAAGAAAATGCTGCTCATTGCACCACATACAGTGAATTTTCATGTTTTGATAAGTTATCCACTACAGTAGCAGATCATTTCATAAATTAGTCCCAGTTTTAAACAATAACGAGCACTGCCCAAATCAATTTATAAAAAAGTAAAATTTTCACTCTTCAAATCAAAGGAGAATGCCCATTCGATTAAGGGAAATGGCCCACTATTTTTTTCTCAACTTTGTCGATGTTTTTTAGTTAATTTTGTAAAAAAATAAATCTACTTCCTCATTACCAATCAGTTTTAACTTTTTCACCCAGGCTATTGAGTAATTAAATATTTTCTGATGCAATATTTGAGGTTGATATTATTTTTAATGCTTTAATAATTGATGATATCTGTTTTTTTTTTTGTAATTAAACATTGTCTATTGATTGGTAAACGGTGTGCAGATATAATTAAAATGAATTAATAAAGAAATAAGGTATTATTTTAGAATATTGTTTTGTTACCAAACTATTAGGTATCAAATGGGCCCAAAAATGGGCATTCTCCTTTAAAAAAAAGATAGTCGTAATTAATTATTTTTGGGTTTATTTATCAGGTATAAATTTATATTTTTCAGTAGTGGCAAAAGTCTATCTAGAACAAAAGAAAATCACATTACACAAATGAAAATACCGCGTTTGATTTATTCGACCCCAGAAAATCTGAAAGAGACAGCCCAATGTCGCGTAGGTACCTATTACAGATTGTTTAGATCAAAGTGTAACCAAATCGGATTACCTAAAAGTTAACACTTCTACCGACGAAAATATCTTTTGAAATCTCAATTTAAGTAATCAAAAAATCTTTTGTTTTCAAATCAAGAAGATTCTAGTTGAAAAATGACCTGGAATATGTTTTTAAAACTTTTAGCCCCATTTTTTGAAAGATAATAGGTATTTAATAGGCACTTGATATTATCAGACTATCGTACTATGAATAGGTAGTAACTAGTGAGCAATAATGATGGATAACAATGGATACTTAGTCAACAATGTGTGGGACATAACACCTGTTAAAGATAATGATTGACGACCGTTTATGAACAAATATTCAATACTAAAAATAGAATAAAAGGGATATCTTAATACAATTTATAATTATTAATTATTATATTCAGAACTTAATTGTTCAATATAATTAATATTTAATTTAATGGGATAAGCAGAAATAATAAATGCATATAGGTTTCTAGTCTACTATATGTCTTGGAAACTTTTAATTGACGTTCTGATACTATATCGTTTAATGTCACAGAGAAATGCGTGCAGGCAGCAGTCGCCTCCGCTATGCCCGGCGCTGAGAAGACGAATGTGCACCATCCAGATTGACAGTGCACACTCCTCTCATTATATCTGGCTACGACTTCCAAGGTGATCCCGAAACGCGACTAGGTAACTTGAGTGTTACAATTGAAAGTACCCCAAGACGTAGAAAACTAATTAATATCATCAGTCTGCCTACGATTAGATTTCTCGGTTACAATTTGATCCATATATCAAATATCAGGTCTAGTGTGTATCGTGATTTGTGACGCAGTTTGTGCCTTCAAGTGAGATAAAATGGAAAAATACGTTTACGTTACCTTATTTACATCAATCATCGTAAATTCGTAATTCATTATAATACATGGCAATGTATAGAATTAGTCCAAAGAAAAAAGTACTAAAACCACCTAAAAAGTAGAGCGGGTGTGGCATGTTAATCCATCTAAAATTATTTGTTTTAAATAATTTAAAACGGGAAACCGTTGGGAATCAACTTGTATAGACGTTAGGCCTCAGTGTAAGAGGATTATTATATTGACCATTTAAATGATGAAGATAAAATAAAATGAAAAGAATTTGTACCAACAAAATATATCTACTAAAATAAACGTATAATAATCATATACTCGTAATAAATCATATTTGTAACTAATAAGAATTATAGCATGTTACGTTATAGTAAAGCCATCTGCAAGAAACTATCTTCTCGTAACTAACTTTGCTAACTTTGTCGTTCCATTTCAATGAAATCTGTTTGAAACTTTCAAGCATCAATATTGAGAAACACCCGTATATCTACATAAGCCTACATTCTAGTCTGCGCAGAAATAGAATATTATTATTTATAAATTAGTTTAGATAACAAAAAATTATTTAAAAAAATTACAAATCCTTTTAAGACAAAAATTAGTTCATAAATATAACACACAAAAATGTTTTCTAAACTATTAAATACGTATTGTTTTTATATCACCAATGTTGTTATAAATTCAGCTTTCACCCTTCATTGGATCTTTCACCAAACATTTCAGCATGATTCAGTCAAGTATGAAAACAATTCGCAGAATTTTCCCGCACATCCGTCATTTTAGTATGAAACACGGGTGAGGCTGCACGCCCTTACAACTATTGCGTCCGCGTGGTAGGTACGCGTAAATGTTTATTATCGCGAAACACCTGTAATTACAAAATAATAAAGCCTATATTAAAAATGGATCTGAAGTGTTATATGGGAGACGTCAGATAATTCAAAAAGTAAGTGAAATTTTCAATATTTTGCTTTTAAATATTTCAATTTTGTAATTTGACCGAAGATTAACACTTTACGCTCTTACAAGTGTAACAATTCCAAAGCCAGATAATTTATAATAAATATCCTTGTTGCAAATTCTTGTAGGAATCTTGTAGAAATCTCACTTGTTCAAAATTATTTTTTATGAATACAAAATACAAAAAATACAAGAATATCATAATGTTAAAATTATAATATTCAAATTAAACTCTATCGCATTGCAAATAATTCCTACGAAGACGTCTTTGTTAACAAGAAGCCAATTAACTTGAAGATACGAGTGGTTAAATCTCTCACCAATATGTAAATTCATTTAATTAACAGAACCTACGCAGATGAATAAGCTATAAAACGTAACATTTAGTGCATTAATTAATTTCATATTTTAATTATTCGTCGTAATTGATACTTTGTAGGACTTATTAATTAAAATCAAAATTAAAAACGGAAATCAGAAAAAACACGAATTTCTTATAAGAATTTCTGTGGTTGTTTATGAGATTTATTTAAGTAGAGTAGACAATTATAGCGAGAAATTAAAGCCCTTCTTCAACGTAATAAAACAATAAGAGAGCTCGATGGTTAATTTTTGCTGGATTTATCAATGCCTGCTTCGAGATGCGGAAAATTACGTAATAAAAAGGTCACATTTACTCTTCATTATCACATTGTGAAAAGATTAATACACCTAATTAATTTAAATCTAGGAACAAAGGGAAAATGTCAAGCAAAGAAAATCCCAAGAATTTATGTCATGATACACAAACCACATATAACATTAACTGCGGCAACAAATTTATTTTAATTTACCTCTACAACATAAACATTAAACACATTACCCATAAACATAAATGAATCTAAAAAGTTCACATGAAAATGGCGATTCTACGTTCAACTTTTTATAGTTCATTTCATATTTTAATGTGTGACCTAGCATAAATATCGGCATAAAATTATGAAACCATTGAAAACTTCCATTTGCGAGCGTATAAATTTATTTTTAGTTTAACTATAAGAACCTCGCAAAATCTGACCGGTACCAATGTAATTTTGTTATATGTACTTTGGTCGGTCAGTGGCTATAGGCACTATTAAAGAGTTTTAGGCAGACTGATGATGGTTATTAGCCTAGTCTGCCGTCCTGGGGTAGTACCACCACTTTCGAATGTAACTCCCGTGAAGTGACCTTGTTGCGTTTCGGGAGCAGCCAGGCATAGCGAGAGGAGTGGTGCATATTCGTCTCCTCAGGCCGGCATAGCGGAGACGACTGCTGCCTATAGAGATTTCTCTGTAGCAGCAGTTGATTCCGTTCCAAATATGCCAAATATTTCACTTGTAAATACTCGTATCTACATTCATAAATTTTCTCGTGTCTCAGGTGTCCTCAGAAAATGTTGAAAGAATATTTTCATGGTGCAAAAGTAGCACCTGAATTTCAATATAGAGATGAGTTCCAGTACATCACCTAAGTCATCATTAGCTAAATTGGGTCTTTACCCTAAACCCAAATCATTCAAAGTGATGGTTCTCGGGCAGTCCGGAGTTGGAAAGTCAGGTAGGTACTTTAAATTGTAAAATGTTGTTTATACCACCATATTGTTTGTATTACTTTACGCTACTTGAATTTTAATGAAGTTTATTTTGAGTTTTACATTCAATATAAAATCGGCCACTTAGGTGTACAGAATTATATTCAGAATATTTATAAACATTCTGTTCACTTTAACATTTTACTTCGTTTTTATCACTATCTTTGTATGCTTTGGATACCTTTACAAGTGTTTTATTACATGGCTTTGATGTTTCATTAGCACCTATCAACACTCGATGTGTATTCGAAGCCGGCAATAATTGATAGATACTTTTTTTTACTGTAGCTCGGCATGTGACAACACTCCGCCTGATGTAAAGCTAGAGTGCGGTCCATGAATGGAAACAACTGCTACAACAGCCGGCTTGAGGAGAAGAGCATATACCGTCTAGATTGACAGTGCACACTCCTCTCGTTATACCTGGCTACTTTCAAACTATTCCCGAAAGCGACAAGGTCACTTCACGGGTGTTACATACTCTGAAACTTTCGTGTTTTTGTTTTGACAATGTTTTTAATAACAAGAATCAATATGTTTGCATCGAGACCCTGCATTGTCTTGACCTCGATCATCTACTAGTATGACAAACGTTAGTTATCGGTTTCCTTAGATCTATTAACGGTCCAAAGGAAACAATGATACACTATTAACATAAGAATTAGAATAAAATAATAACAATAAAAAAATCTATAATGTAACTTAGAAACTTAGAAGCACTAGCTGAAGTAAGTAAATTCTATTTAAATCTAATATACACATATTGACTGTAAAGTGTAAACTATTATGTGAGGGTGCAACAGCGTGAATACATAATTTAAGCCCAAAACGAAATACCCAAAATTTTATTCTCGACCGCACAGTTTGTTATTAAAACATAAAGTAAATATTGAAGAATTTTTAAAGTTTTTTCCGCATTTAGGGTTAAATATTTTTATTTATATTAATCGCAAATATCTATTGAAATAAATGTTTAAAGCATTTTATGAATATCAATAATAAATTGGTAGTTTAATGATAGATTGGTCTAGCAGTAAGGGGCGTGAACTCATGATCGATGAGACCCGTGTTCAAACCTCACGAAATTCTGACCAGTTCCAATGTGACGACTATACGTTATGTGTACTTTGATCGCTCAGTGCCTATAGGCACTATTAAAGAGTGGTAGGCAGACTGATGATGGTTAATAACCCACACTGCCGACCAGGGGTAGGTTCGAATTCCGAATGTCGCGTTTCGGGAACAGTTTGAAAGTAGCCAGGTATAATGAGAGGAGTGTGCACTGTCTATCTGCATGATAGCGGCATAGTGGAGGCGACTACTGCTTGTAGAAAGTAATATGTAGTAGCAGTTTTGATAGTAGAAAAATAGGTTTCAGAATATCCACAGTTGCAGAGTTGGTATAGACGTGGACTCGCCTAAACCCTATTTTCAAGCCTCACAAAATCTCGGCCCATGTAACTTTGTTATTATCTACTTTAGTATATTGGCATTATGAAAATTAATTATAAATACATATTATAATATATTCCCCTGAGGTGCTCCTGTCCTTTTATTAATCCTAACATGGTTACAGCGTTGGTAGTCCGCTTCATTACACGTCGTTTTATTGGGGAATATGATCCGAGTTTAGAGAAAACATACACATTCCAAACTATTATAGACAACGAAATGGTATACTTCGAAATATTAGACTCAGCAGGAGACCCTCACGTAAGTACCCATAACCTTATCGTTTTACAGGGAAATATTTTAGAAATTCACATATTGGCTTAAGGAAAAACGATCTAGAAAATTCTATGCTTATTTCTCATATATAGTTTTTAAAAAATATATTTTTGAACTACATTCACAGTTTCCAAAACAATATATGTAATCCTTAAAAAACCTTGCATATATCAGTTAATATAGTCCTTTATATATCTAAAGATACACTGATCGCTCTACTTGGAATAGATCCAAGGTCTTTTACACATATAATCAACAAAACAACTAACATTCTTGATTTGTGAAACAAAGTAATAAAGATGTCCACAATGAAATCAAATCTGACATACACTTCTCCCTTGAAATTACGCCACAACTAGACTTTGTTCACAATAGGCTCACAGTTTGCGGCTCAGCGTTTGATATAATTTGATGATAACGTTCAGACTACGCGTAGGTACATTGCCTACGCCGTTCTAGGCTAAATACACGCAGCCGACTAGTTCAGTTTGCGGATGATTTAAAGCAAAATTGCGCGCTTCTAGTGATCCACACGGTATACGAATAACAACTAATTCAATAGAGCACTTCAGATTGGTTAAAGTCGGCCGGCAGACAGTGCTTCAATAACTGTGAGCCTAGGACTAGGTATAAATATACTTCTGTACAAAATTAGGTTAATAAAAATAATAATCTAAAAATATGAATAAATCAGATCAGGAAATTGATTTATCCATTTATCCGTGTAACTTTATGAGCAATTAAATAAACCTACACTAATCGAGGTAAGGAAAGAGACGCGTTAGAGTTGGGGAGACTAAACTAAAAGATTCACTACGTACTTCGTTCTTATTTTGACCAAGGGGAATGAAACTGAATGTTTATTTATTTATATAGGAAAGCGAGTATGTGAATTTGGAGAGCAATATTCGATGGGCAGAAGCTTTCATACTGATGTATTCGATAACGGACAAATGTTCCTTCGACGAATGCCACAGATTAAAGTTTTTAATTAACTATAATAAAAGACGTAGACGTTTGGCTTCATCTTTAAAGGTAACAATAGACTAAATTATTAAGCGAATAAAGAAATAATTTTAATATAACCATTAATTATAATTTACCAATAGGATAGTGTGCTCGATGTCCCAGTTGTTCTAGTCGGTAATAAGGTGGACCAGAGTGGTGATCGTATGGTAACCACGGAAGAAGGTCAACGAAGAAGTAAGGAAATTGGCTGTGTTTGTTTTCACGAGATCTCAGTAAGAGAAAGTATAGATCAGGTAATTAATTCACTACTTTTATATTAGAAGATAGAAAATATACCTAGATTCCCAGAAGCACAATGAGTTAATGTTACAAGAGATTATTACTGTAAGCATTTTAAGCATTACTTTACGTTTACTTTATTAAATTTTCTTTGATATAGTACCCCTATTTAATGTAAGCCATGATTATAGATAATATATCTCCGACACAGCTTTATAAATAAAGATCAAAGAAATTAAATTTCACTGATATCTTTCATATGGAATTTATATGAGATGTACATAACATTGTACCTACATGATACTTCTTGTATATATTTTGTTATAGTATTAAAGAGTACCTACTTCTGATTTACGAGTGTAATGCAAATACTTTCTTTGTGATAGACGCTCGCTAAAAACACAATTATTTATATAGAAGAGTATATAAAAGGCTATGAACAATTAGTGTAAATACAAATAACGAGTGATAGATAAACAAAATGAAGTAAATGTCTTTTTGTCCAGCACGGCACATATGTACTTAGCTTTACATCGGGCTTTACAAGGACTGTACTCTAGCTTTACATTAGGCGGAGTGTCACATGCCGAGCTACAATAAAAAAAAATTAAAAGAATTTATAGTAATCAGAACGTTCCATAGAAATTCCATAATAAACTATATAAAGTTGTATTAGCTTACCCGATTGATTGTGCAAAATAAACTGTAAGCACTGTCTTTATTTGCGAATAAAAATATTAATTATTTGTAGCCGATTCTTACGGACTCCTTTTTGAAGCAAAAGCAGTTTTTAGATAAGTAGGTACTTAGTATATTTAATGAGGTTTTTGGTGGTAATTTGTGATTTAATATGACCTTTCCTTATAGGTAACTAATTACATGTCCTAAAATACAACGAAATACGTAAATAACAAATTCATCGCAATAACTCCAGGCCCAAAATAAACTTCGCAAAATGCAATGTTATATAAAGTTTTTTTCTTATAAATTTCATTTCTCTTTGATACCCGTGAAAGTAAGGTACGAGTAAAAGAAAATTTTCCGCATTTCCGTCTGTCTAACTTTTATAAAGGAGTCTGCTCATCGACCCAACAAATTAATTTAACTGCTTATAGAGTTCTAGAACATTTTTCAGAACTTATATCTAGATTTCCGTAAATTAATATGAAAGTTGTGAATAAAGAATGAACCGCCTGTAAAATAAAATAAAGCATATGTGTACGTACCTATTATATCAATGCGAATCAGAATCGTATATAAATAAACAAACAAATATATATATTGTATATGCTGTATCTATTTAATTAATAACGTTTAATTTTTATTATTCTTATTTATTATTACTGTTGTTTATTTAATTAAAATGTTTATTATGGCACCCTTCCACCTGTCCCGGGTTCCAGCTGAAAATCAGGGCTACGACCTGCCTCGTGTAGGTCGTTACACAAGATTGTGTTCAAACATTGCAAAGTTCTGTGCTTTGTGTAATACCTATGGCGTAAGCATGGTATAATTATGATTATTAGCACAGTCTGAAGTCCTGAGATAGTAGCAATTACTAGTGTAACACCAATAACTAACCTAGGCGCGATTTTTGTACTTGGACGTAACAAGGATTTACTGTCAGACTGCTGCAACTTCCTTTCCTCTGCATTACTACCTGCGGGTATTTCCCTGTTGTAGCAGTTATCTCCGCTCATGGACCGCACTCTAACTCAACTTCAAGCAGAGTGTGATCATTATATTGTATAAAAAACCTTTTAGTTTCATCCCACGCCCGAATGTATGTTGCTCACGTATTTATTCGTACAAAAGATGTACTTACTTAATAGCCCTTTTCCTAATTTAATTTTAAATATAATGGCTTCTTTTCATTTGACTTTATAACCAGTCAAGTTCAAGTAAAAATTATGCATCACACATTTAAATCGAACGTAGCCACTGTAAGTAATATAGTGGAATGTGTACTAAATTTTGAAGGGAAAACAATGTACACATTTGCGCCATTTGCTCACACTCCCATACCGATACTCGGGGATAATCATTTATTATATTAATTCACTATTAGGTACGATAATTTTAAAGTTTTAAGATCAATTTAGTAAATAGAGTTGTATGTTGTATTAGTTTTAATCACGTACAACCAATTTCAGCTGAACAAACTCAGCTGAAAAAGTTATTTAAAGGTTTCAAACTAGCAGTATTCAATTTACTTTTTTGTTTATTAATAGTTAGAGTGCATAGTCTTTTATAGGTGTGAGGGCTGGGAACCCCTTCAAAAGCTTTTTTGTCGGAAATTGAATTTTTATTCTGATAAAAAATACACAAAACTTCAATTTCCGACGGACCATACCTTTTACCGTATTTACTCATAACTATAGTCTGAACTTTATTTTCAGGTTTGGGGTGTATTTCGTGATGTACGTAGATTCTGGCGGGTGAGTAGTAAATCACCTCGACGACCTGCTGATGGTGATGTTCATCCTGCTGCTTTAGCCCGCGCTTTGGCAAGAGCAGCTTCTGATTCTGCTGGTGAGCCTGCTGCTGCATTTGGTAAATTTATTATCTACTTATATTATTAAGAACGATCGATCGCTTACCTATTTTCATCATTAAACTGCGTGGTGGAAGGAGCCGAACCGAGGCCAGTCGAATCGCATTAGGCACCATGGTAATATGGACACGGAAATGAGATACGATTCAGCGCGCCCCTATTCGTCTCTAGTGGACGCAAGCCTTTAGATTTTTATCTCTTAATGCTCATGATACAGGCACTAGTTCAGTAGGCATAAAATAACAAAGAAACTGAATATAATAGCATTTAAACTCATTAAGAAATCCTTGTACTTTTTTATTTTGTAGTATAGTTAAATGTGATACAGGTCGCCGTTGGGCTGAACTAGATTTGGACGAAGAAGAGGAAGGTGTGTATCGCAGTGATTCAACGTCGTCATCGGGTCGTGAGGAAGGTGAAGCATTCCGCGCTCGGGCGAGCACTGATTCTCGTTTACCGCCTCGACAGACTCGAGCGAGGCATCCTCCTCCGCCTCGTCTCGTGCCACCAGTTCCAGCTCGGAGAATGAGTGTTTCTATGCAAGGAAATAATGCTAGTACTTATTGATTAAGATTGTTGATTGTCTGTGAGGATAACTGAGAAACGTTTATAATTTTTGTGACCACTATCCGCCTGATGTTAAGCTATAGTGCGATCCATGAGCTACCTACTGCTACCACAGAGAAATTTCTGCAGGCAGCGGTCCTCTCCACTATGCCGGCTTGAGGAGACGAATATGCTCCATCTATTGTCGGGGCACATTCCTCTCATTATCGTTGTTATTATCTAAATATTAAGCAGTGTCTTTCAATAAGCGTCGTAGTGTAAGTTGATTTCAATTTGTTAAATTAGATTTTTTAATAACGCAAAGAGAGGCTAAAAATATTAAAATCTTTTCCATGTGAACGCGTGAACAATTTTGCTTTTACATAATTACTTATATTTATTAAAAGGATTTTACTGTGACTTAACACTTATAACGTTAAATTCGGATTATTTCATTGTCAGAAATATTTCAATTTCTCTTGCTGTTAGCTTTATAAGTCCATCAATGAATTTAATCGTCACAATATTGAGTAGAAACAAATATGATTGTAACTAAAATGAAATCAAATATTACCTAAGCATCAAACACACACAAGATATACTTAGATAATATTACTATTATTAAGGTATGGAATTATGTGGTGTTCGTAAATATAATAATTTACAATTAATACGGTTTTATTTCATCCAAAATAATTACAAATATATCTAGGTACAACCGTACAAAACAAAAGAAAAACATTTAATATAATTACGCACAAAACGCCTAAATACGTCGTGTACACGAGATAAATATTATTATCTAAATAATTTCAGGAGCTTTTATAATACATTGTTTTCGTTTTAATTGTGAAGCCTAGCGAGAATTCGAGAAAAAACGTTTTGTGGCGTGATTACTAAAGAAAATAAAAAAAACACCCTGCGATGAACGTTACGCGAAGAAATCGAAGTAGCCCGTGATACATTAGGTCTGTCTTAATAATTTAATTGCTACGACAAGGGATAATTAGTTGAAGTTAATTACATAAATCCACTTTTAACAGCTAATGTTATTAGCATGCAAATATTATCTTAACTTAATGAAATAACAAATTAACTTTTTTTTAAATCTTTATTTTATTTTGGGGAATTAACACAATCACAAACACTAATTAAACACAATCATTAATATCTTGATATAACAATAACAATAGACCCTAAAATCAAGATGTTATGTAACTTATGAATGGCGTAGATAAAAGTGAAATAATATACAGATGTCCATAGCGGGATGTTTACAAGGGAATGTTTGTAAATATTTTGGAAGTTCCACAAATATTGGATATTAGGTGATTTACCTTTAACAATAGACTCTATTGATTAGCAATGTGAAAATGATTTTCGCATTTGATGTCTGGCTATATAAGGGATTTATCAAAAATCTCTAAATGCTTTTCTTTTACATGTTTTTTTTTCACAAGAACTCGCTTCCCTGGGCACCATTGTCAAAGAAAAACATAAATTATATTAACTTTTAACTAAAATTAATATTATATTAATTCCATCTTTAATTTTGTTTAGTGTTTTGTTTAAAATAGTATCTATTTATTATGTAAATTGTGTCTTAATTAGAAAAGAATGTGCAACGCCAAGACAAACCATTATGGTTGTAAAATAACTATAATAAAAACTTCGAATAAACCTTTATTATTATTTAAAATACAAAATGAAAGAAAAAGAAGTTTTTTCTATACTTTAAACCAATTAATTTACAAACAATGTCAGATGAAAATGCTAGAATGTGAGACTTCTTACGTAACGACTATTTGTAAAATTTGATATTGCTGTTTATTAAAAACAGGCCAAAGTTCTGGATTCTCGAGGTTCCCGTAGGTCTTTGATTATTATTTTTTAAAAATAACGGGAAGCTCGCATTACAAAAATATGGCCAGTTTAAAAACTAATAAAAATCGCAAAAGATAATAATGCATAACAGTCACAATACAAATCAGCGACTCACACATTATCTTCATTAATTAATTTAATTGTATACCAAATGAGGTTAACTAAAAATACTTACATCTTATGTAATTTACGATCCGTTGCGATATCACTATTTCAAGAACCTATTTATTTATAAAAACAAATCATACATCAATTCATCACTTAACCACTGTCCGTTTATAAACATAATAAAATACACATGCTAATCCAATCGATATTAACATTTGTGCCATTGTAATAAAGTTTACTTTACTTAAATGGTTAACTGTTTGTGTTTGAAAGTTTACTGCGTGTCATAACGGGGTCGGCGTCTAGCTCTCAGACAGATCTCTTACTCCGCTATTTATATCCTCTTGGTGTCACATGCATTATAACGCAGCAAGTACACGTGTACTTACCAAAACTTACATTGCCAATGTTTATTACAATTACGACGTAATACTTTTTTTTTAGTGTAGCTCGGCATATAACCACATTCCGCCTAATGTAAAGCTAGAGTGCGGTCCATGAACAGAAACAACTGCTACAGGCAACAACGGCCCGAAGAGACGAGTATGCACTATCTAGATTGACAGTGCACCTGGCTACTTTCAAACTGCTCCCGAAACGCGACAAAGTCACTTCACGGGTGTTACATTCGAAAGTGGTGGTACTACCCCAGGACGGCAGACTGAGCTAATAACCATCATCAGTCTGCCTACTACTCTTTAATAGTGACTATTGAATAACCAAAGTACTCATAACAAAGTTAAAGTAAAGTAAAGTACCGGTCAGAATTAGCGAGGTTCGAACACGGGTCTCATCGATCGTGAGTTCACGCGTCTTACCGCTAGACCATGGCCGCTCATAAATAGTACTATACCAATAATACCATAATGTATTTGTAACATTGGATATTGAAAAAAAAATTTAGAAACAGTTTTAATGTACATAGTTAAGGACGACGCACGAAGATATTTCCAATAAACGCATTTCCCAATATAAGCGGGAATGCGTTGACATATTGCAACAATCCAAACATTCCTAAAAACCTTTCTAACTCTTTCGGGCAGAAATGGGATGAACATAGCAAGATCAAGTTTAAAATAAATTCTAGTTGAAAACGCCTCGTACCTATAAGAATTTAACAAAATATCACTAAAGCTTCTAAATAATAAATAAAGAAGTATTTTCTATCTCTTACAAACAATAGAACGTCAGTGTTAGTACATACGTGGCGCCTAACGTCACTGTCCAGCGACAACATCACTTTTTATCTTTTATCAACATTTTTGTTTTTGTCATAGAAAATACATTTTAGATACAAAGCATTTACGCTTTTAAGAACTTCTGTTTAACTTAATTATGTATGAGATAAATATTAATAATACAAACAATCTGCTTTTAATGAGAAAAGTTCGCATTAAAACTTAATTCACAATTTGTCTTAAAATTACCAGTGGCGGATTAAATGGCGACAACTCATTTGGCCGGCTCGTTTATATTGGCGTTTCTTTGGCGGCCATGTAATATAAAATTCACAAAAACCAAAGCAGCAATTTTGATTGCAATATTAGTAATAATAATGTAAAATGTTAAATCGGAGTCAGGGTATCGTATATAAAAAAGGTATACAAAAAACAGTCTTTTAAGAATTTCTGCGCGAGCCCCTTGAAACCCCCTAGTTTGCTGAAAGGATAATCCCCTACTGATCATAACGGGGTTGGCTTTATAGAAAAAACGCTTTACACAAAATACATTTCACAAAATACTTGGACATTTTCTTATTTATTTGACCTTAGAATCAATAATAAGAATTTGTGTTTCCGTTTATCGTGTTAGTTAGTGGCTGAGGGAGAATCAGTTTGTGGGTGACGGACCAGTAAAGGCGGTTTGAATGGATATATTTAATAGAGGAAATTCGACCCGTACAAGCGTAGCTTATTGGTTAAAGCAGAGGACGTGGGTTCAATTTTCATACTAATTAAAATAACGCTATCATTTGAATATGCCAAAAAATATTTTATTGTTGTTTACAATGCGTAACAACCAGCTGATGTAGAAATGTAGATTAACAAGTAGGTTACTCCACCAAAAGTGACCGTTCACTTACGCAATTTAAATCCCAGCAAATAGGTCCCTGGGACCCACGCTGACCCACGCTGACACATGTTGACTGATGTTTGTTTTATTATCTTGATGTTTATGTATTTAGGTGCACTATGAAAAATGACTTATTCGTTGTCGTTGAATGACCTTTACAACTAGATGTTTGTCGGTTTGGACTATGATCTGGAATTATCTGAACCTCGACACTCAATATAAATATTTTTAAAGAGCGAATGTAACGGTTATTCTTATGTCAATTCTTCAGGTTTGGCGTAAATTTAATTAAAGGTGTATTTTTTAGAAATGCCTTCTTCACCGACTACAATCTAAACTAATATAATAAGAGAGGAAAAAGTTGCTTGTATGCCAAGGGTCTATATCCAAACTAAGATTAAATAAAACTTTCATAGTTTCTATTTAGATTTTAGATTTACGTCATTGTGCCTTCTAGTTTCTTATGATGAATATTTAACCGTTGCTGTTATCAAAAGAAAAGTAAATTTAGGTCAGTAAGGCGAGCACAAAAACTTGAGCGAAACCTACACTTGATTTTACGTGTGTTTATAGCAAAATGTATTTAAGAGAAAATTATCATATTTGAATTCTACTGAATGATAATTAAACAGTTATTTATATGTATCTAATAGTTAACAAAATACGTTTACAAGCTCAACCACAAGAGTAAGTTGAAATTGCTTTTGATGTCTGTATTTACAGACACGGGTTTCAGCTCAAAACAAACTTTATTGCGCGTTACCAAAGCTCTTTGATGGAAATCATAAAACGTGTGAAGCACCCCTTGTCGCAGACACGTTTATAACATGACTTCCTGTGAAATATATTCATTATTACAAAGTTTAAACTTCCCCTATGATACGCCTTTTACTGTGACGAAGTTCGCTTTCAACATTGTTAATAATTGAAATGTTCCACGATCAACCAACAAAACAATTCCCTCAACACGGGGATGACGTTTCCATTACGTCTGAAACAGGATTAATTACGTAGTTGATTTACTTGTATATTTGGTTTTGTGGATTTTTGTTTTTAATTTTGCTTTGTAATTTAATCTTTCCGCAAAATTATTTTTGAAGAATGAAAACTTTAACAAAGTTTGATGAAAATGTTTTCTTGTTATCATAATCCAGCCTGAAGATTTACAGGAAGAAAAAAATTATAATCTCATTAACGTATTTCATTATCAAAACATTATCTAATCTAATAACTACATAAATATTAAACGCTGTGTAATCTAGATGTAAGCATAAAAACGAGATGATTATGAGCATTTACAGTGATTTATTCTTGACATGTTTTCTAAGCAACCTAAGTATTATCAATTCTACATAACATTAGATAATTAAATATTCTTCTTAATTTACAGTTGAACAAAACATAATTAACGTCTGGCCTTGTCCCGTTTCTGATTGTAGCCATCAATCATCTGATTTTGCTAATAATAGGGACCCCTTACAAATGATAATTTATATACAAATAAATATAATTGTGGGTATTTAAATGCAATTATTAAAATAAATGAAATAAAACAATATTAAGTGTTTTTATTGTGTCTTCCCATCTAACATTCGTTGTGCTTAAGCCAGTCAAATTATTTTGGACACTCCGTTAATTTTCTATCACCATTATACAATAAACTAAAATAATCTGTAAGAAATAAGTAAGTTTTTTCGTTTGAACAAAAATATAGGCTTTGAATTGAAAAAGTTTCGTACAGAAGTTGTAGAAATATTCAATACGGATCAAGCCCTTGCCCCAAGCTTTTTTTAGTGTACTGTATAATAGTTTTGGACCGAAAAATATGGATTAATGATCTATTTGAACTTTACCTCTTTTCATTTTGCACTTTTTCTTTTTTCCTATTGATATCAGAACTTGGAAATAAAAAAGCGATACTTACATAATAAATACAACAAAATAAATAGCTAGGACATGCTGTAGTTACTTAGTACGCTAATAGACAGAGATCATGATCTTAGTTTAAAATTCTTTTCAGAATTTGGTTTAACATTTTCGAAGTATTGTCTATAATAATATCGTGTTAACTGTTATCACTGCTGTCTGTTTCTAATAATTAATTGGAAGAAATCAGTCTCGACGTTGTCAGAAACAGGCGCCTGATCAGAATACACTTGACAGCCTATTTACATATGCGACCTCGTATAAACTTGTTGTTTTCCTTAAGCTTTTTGGGTTATAAACTTTATATTATAATACCCACGGAAGCGTACCATTATTATTTTGGTATCAAACCGAAATAGAAATCAGAAAATAACTGATATGAAGGTAGGCAGAGGCCACGGGAGGTAGCAACGGGGTCCCGTTGACCGTGAGTGACAAGTGTTATACGGGGGGTGCTGTTAGATTGCTAGTCTCCCACGCATTATCGGGTGGTGCATAGAGGGTCCTGTTGGAGGGTGTGTGTTTCTAAGACAACCAGTGAGGTGGGGTCTCTCCTCTGGTCACACTCTGCTTTAAGAGGAATCGAACAACACGTGTAGGCGGAGGCGGTGGCAAACTTCCTCCCAAATACTTGGCTGGAATGGCTTGAATGGAATGAATGCGGAACTGTGCTCCTAACCTTACCGCATGACGTAAAGAGGGACACCGTGTGGGTTTTAGTCGAGTATATTCGGTATATTGGGGAGTCCCGGAAAATCCGGCATCACTTATCGTATTCTTACTCACGTTAAAAAAGGTAGGGATCACAGGGGTATTTTTAACAGGCACTAAACTAGTTGCCCGAGATATATTTCAAAAAATGTAGTGCCTGCGATTGATGTCACGACTATTGCTAAGTGTGGTAAGTAGTCTTGTATCTCCGTGTAGTACCACCACTTTTACAAGTAAGTGTAACATTTATGAAGTGACCTAGTATCGACCGCACTCTAGCAGGCAGAGTGTGGTTACATTCCGAGCATAAAAAACTACTAAATTAAGTGAAAAGATAATGATGACATTTCTTAAATGACGAATAGTATAAATTTTGCCGTCATCAATAGCGAAAAATATTTTTTTGTTCACAAATTCATTACTTTTATAATTTATTTCACAGAGTTTCCGTTTTCTCTTCAATTTTCCTTTTGTGCGCGGCAAAAAATTCCACAATCACGTCCCTAATTGCTGCTCTTTTTGTACTTACCACTTTATTTTTGTTTTAAATTATAGGTACTAGGTAAGCTATATGATTCTTTAAATTAAAGCTTTTTGCAAAGGAAAAGTCGAGTGCAACAAAGATTTTTATATTTGTTTCTCATTGACGAAAGAAAAAAATAACATTTATTTCTTAGGAGGCAACAATGAAATACATGCCTACTGCCTATACTAGATATAAATAAATGTCGGAAAAAAAAATTCAATTAAAAAAAACTATAGTATTGACACTCACACAAATACAAGTTTAAGAAAATAATTCAAAATCGATAAACCACTATCTCCAGATGCCATTTGCAGAGATTTTTTCTACCGTTATACCCGGCTACTTCGGGTGTTACGCTTGAAGTACTATTATACGTTCCCATTCTATTCCTAGAGAACCTTTTAAAAGGATAGCTGTACACCACATTTAAACACAAGTCAATCCAAAAAATAAACTAAAATAATAACCTAATATCCTTGAAAAACGGGCTATACAAAAAGAGTTAAAAAAAAAGTATAATTTACTGTATACCATAATATACCTCTATGATTTTCGTCAAAATCTGTTCAGCGTGATTGAGCGACAAACAAACATACTTTCACATTTAATATATTAATAGGTGTATATGAATTTCGTGCATGTCGTTCTATAACTATGCCATTAATCTATGTAAAATGACAAAGCAGCTTTCATGTTGTATAAGAAAATGTACACGAGTCTAAGCTAGATAATAGGTATATACGTATTCACTGTATAAACTAGTAGACTAGACGCAAGACATATTTGAATTGGAAGGGTGCTTCAAAACGTCGTAAATGTTCCACCCATATAATTTATTGATCAATGAATATCAAAAATACGAAAGCGACCGTACATTGAAAGTTATTAAATAACAAATAGATGGCACAGTTAAAGTATCAAATTAATTTGAATTATGTGACGTTAACTTGATGTGGTATTTCGAATATTGTTTAGAGACTGGTGTATACAAACAATGCGAAATTATCGATAATGCTTTCTACTTGGTAAAGCTACAAAGCCCGCATCATTGACTCCTATACTCGTATTGATGCGAGTTCGCAACATTGCATCAATTAGATCTTTTCTTTATTCATAATTCTTAATAGGGCAAGCGTTTGACCATACTCTGCCTGATGTCAAACAGTGATGCGATTTAAGGTGGAGCACGCTTGCCTATGAGATACTTGTTTACACGTGCACTCTGGCAATCGACACAGTTGCCATTAATCAAAAGAAGAAGAAGAAGTTTACACGTGTTGTATTTGTCGGGAAACAGAGTCACCTGGAGGGAGTTCCACAGTTTCGAAAAACGGATGGTACCTCTTCGGGTGTCTGGACGTGCAAGACGCAGAACCAAATTGTGCAGCTCTTGTTTTATCACTATAGCTAAGAGTGGTAAACAGACTGATGTATAACACCCGTGAAGTGACATAGGTACATGTCGGGAACAGCTTGGAAGTAGCCGGGTATAATGGGTCAACCTGGACGATGCGCATCCATCTTCTCTAGCCAGCATAGCGGGAGCAACTGCTTCCTGCCGAAGCAATTGTCTCCGCTCATGGATCGCACTTTAGCTTGTTAAATCATAGATTTTGATGTTTTTAAGAATATTAAGTGATTAACGTAATTAATTTCTATCAAAAATCAAGTTATTAAAAGTTATTCGATTACCAAAGTTGTAATGTTAATCAAAGAAACTCTCAGACAAGTTAAAAACAAAAAGTTTTATTCCTTATTGTTATTTAAGATACCAATTTATATGAAAACAAAGCACGACCCCGTTAAGTGATTAAATCTCATTAAGGAGCCAAAGGGCGTTACCCGTCAATAAATTGTCATAGCGTTTATAATGTTCCTATATACATATTACGATTGATACAAATTAGTATGAAGAATGCAATATTTATAGACGGTGAAAGTCATCGACACAATCTTTGGTGATATCGTCCGTCTAGTCTTCGTCGCGTCACTGAACTCTCGTTAGGGATATTCCATCCCCTATTATTGTAAAGCGTCGCCGTCGATTTATCAGTATAACTTGTAATACAAGACCGATATGATATTGTTTACTGTTTTGAGTAACGGCCCGCAATTTCGTATCTGTATTTTTATTATAAGAGTTCCAAATAAATAAATAAACAACTGTTACCACAGTGAAATATCTGCATGCAGTAGTCGCCTACACTATGCCGGTTTGAGGTGGCGAATACGCGTCGTTCAGGTCAAATTTTGTCAATAACAAATGAACAATAAGTATTTTACTGCAACAAAAACATTAAGTGCGGCCGTGGTCTAACGGTAAGACGCGTGAACTCACAATCAATGAGACCCGTATTCGAACCTCGCTAAATTCTGACCGGTACCAATGTAACTTTGTAATATACTTTGGTCGCTTAGTGCCTAAAGAGCAGTAGTCAGACTGATGATTTGATGATTCTTTGCCCAGTCTGCCGTCCTGGGGTAGTACCACCACTTTAGAATGTAACAGCCGTGAAGTGAAATATAAAATATAAAAAATATAAAATATAAATATAAGTGACCTTGTCGCGTTTCGGGAGCAGTTTGAAAGCTACTTACAATAAAAACAAAAAAAAATCTCAAAACGACGCAATAAATACAATGGGTATCAAATTTATTTCATCAAAAAAAACCTTCGACTTTAGCCATCAAATGTTCTTGAATGTCCAATTATTCAGGAGTTTTGGCCTTCTAATCTTGCTTCTAATCTACGTTTAGAATTTCAGGCGCACCTCCAACTTTTAGGGATAATTCGAAGGATAACAGTTTCAGGAAAATTTTAATTAATACAAATGCGCAAATTATTAATACAAATGGTTAATAAAAATTGCATAAAATTATACCATTCCTACCACAAAACAATCAACTAAAGTTCCAGTCAAGTCAAAAATAGCTTACTAATCTATAATAGTGGAATTTCCAAAGAACTGAACTGCGAACGAAAATGAATACACCAGTTTTATTATTTTGAATCCACATTAACAATCAAAGAAACCTTAGGATTTTTTTTAAGGAGTCGTAGTCATCGGGGTAGATTTACGTACGTGACGTATAGCGTTTTAAGATCAGCTTGGAAGTAGCCTGGTAACGAGAGTAGTGTCGCATTTGTCTCCTCAAGTCTACAGTAATACCTATAGAAGAACCAGATGCCCGCCAAAATTCAAAAGGAATTTTTTTGCAATTTTTTTCTCGAATTTGTCGATGATTTTTGTTGGAGAAAAATAAATCTACTTCCTTATTACCAATCAGTTTTAATTGTTTCACCGGGATAATTGAGTAATTAGATGTTGTCTGATGCAATATTTGAGGTTATTATTATTTTACATGCTTTAATAATTAAAAGTATCTGTTTTTATGTAATAAAACATTGTCTATTGATTGGTAAATGATGTGTTGATATAATTAAAATAAATTAATAAAAAAAATAAGATATTATTTTAGAATATTGTTTTATTAGCAAACTATTAGGTATCAAGTGGGCCCAAAAATGGGCATTCTCCTTTGTAGATCGCGTCGTATACTAACATAGGTATTAAATGGTTAAGCATCAATAAAGGAACATGAGCAATATGTCTACGACAAAGTGGGCATAAATAAGACCTGGTATCAGGTTCAAGACGATACGAGGAAAACTAAGTCTAAAATTAGTCATATCTACCTGATGCGTATCTACTAGATTTCTACGAAATGACTACTAAAAACCAGCAAGAATTAACTTAATAGGAATTATGCCCACTAGGTAGGTACATATTTACTTATTATCTGCAAATATAATTCGTTACTTATGTAAATAATGTAGAAAAATAAATCCGGATTTTAATAGTTATTTATTGACTTTGTTTTATCGAAACTTTCCATTTCTTCGAGTAAAAGTAATTGGCAACAATGTGTATTTAATAAAAATTATCTTAATTAATATTAATTATACTCGTAGACGCCTATATCCAATCTTTACCGACATTACTCAAAACAAATGCATACTTAAACAATAAATTTTAAAATAGTAGGCACTTACATTTAAACATTTTGCCTTTTACGTCCGATAGTAATTTATAGGTAAGTATTTGCGATATTTAACAATGTAACAACTACAAGAATCGGCGCCGACCAGAATAGGCCCGCGCTTAAATTATGAAGGCGAATCTACCGCCAACTCAGAATAGGCCCGCGCTAAAATGTGAAGACAAATCTACCTTCAACTAAAAGAGGTGGCCGTACTGAAGAAATATGAAGACGAATCTACCTTCAACTAAAAAAGGGCTATATAAGCGGGTGCTGGCGCTGTGAGAAGGCAGTCGAGGCCGCGCCCGCAACGGACCAGCTTAGACTTTAGGGACCTCTCCAACGATAAGACCGTGAGTCGCTTCCGCATTGGAACAACTTTGAGTAGTTTTATTTTTCGAGATCCCACCACCCAAGAAAAACGACCCAACCAAGCGGGTCACAATTGGCGCCCAACGTGGGGCCCGAAGAGTTATATTTTGGCGCCCGAACACGGGCCCATCGGCTATAAATTGGCGCCCAACGTGGGGCCCAAAAGAGTTCAATTTCGGCGCCCGAACGCGGGCCCATCCATTACAAATTGGCGCCCAACGTGGGGCCCCGAATAGTTACATTTTGGCGCCCGAACAAGGGCCCATCTGTTACAAATTGACGGCCCAACGTGGGGCCCGAAGAATTATATTTTGGCGCCCGAACACGGGCCCATCTGTTATAAATTGGCGCCCAACGTGGGGCCAGAATAGTTACATTTTGGCGCCCGAACGCGGGCCCATCTGTTACAATTGGCGCCCAACGTGGGGCCAGAAGAGTTACATTTTGGCGCCCGAACACGGGCCCATCTGTTACAAATTGGCGCCCAACGTGGGGCCCGAAGAATTATATTTTGGCGCCCGAACACGGGCCCGTCGGCTACACATTGACGCCCAACTTAGTGGCCGAAGAATTTAAACTGGCGAACGAGAATAGGAACACAAACTCTGATGACTTCGAACCCGATAATAAAAAGGAAGCTCAGCATTGCAGTACCACTGTACTGGTTATTACAACCACGCCAAGAAATGCTGATAAAGGAAATAGACGAGATGCTGTGAGACATCATAGAAAATTCTCAATCACCTTGGGCTGCATCAGTTGTTTTGGTCCCCAAGAAGTCCGGGAGGATACGCGTTTGCATCGATTATGTCAACGGATGTTACGAGACGGCATCATAGAATCTTTACCTTGGGCTGCATCAGTCGTTTTGGTCCCCAAGAAGTCCGGAGGGACACGCCTTTGCATTGATTATCGCAAGCTAAACTCCGCTACAGTATCCGATGCGTATCTGATCCCACGCATTGATGATCTTCCACTTGAAGAAAAAACCAACACACAGGAATATACGACATTTGATATTCTTTCTCCGAACTTGTTCCTGGTACCGAAGATTGCAAAACCATTGAAACGCTTGACAGAGAAGAGCGCTGTCTGGAAGTGGACGAAGGAACAGGAACAATCTTTCAACTTTCTGAAAGAACAGTTATTCACGGCGCCTGTTTTGCGCCAAGCTGATGACACCAAACCTTACGTACTGAAAACTGACGCATGCCACTACGCTGTCGGAGCAGTTCTAGTCCAAGGGGAGGGAGAAGACGAGCACCCTGTCGAATAAGCTAGCCGTCTTCTGACAGCAGCCGAAAGAGACTATTCAACAACGCGCCGAAACTACAGACCCGCCGGGACCATTGCAGCCAAGACTTCAGCACACTGCTGCAGCAAACCTGGACGACAGTCAAGGCAACAGCGCGCCGAAACTACACACTTGCAGTATAGGACGACCCGAGTTGCATCACATCGAGATTGCACAGCCTAGGACCTGACAACAACAATCAAAGTCCTACCTTCCTCGCCGGGACGTCTTCAGAGGTAGAAGGGGAGACTGTAACAACTACAAGAATCGGCGCCGACCAGAATAGGCCCGCGCTTAAATTATGAAGGCGAATCTACCGCCAACTCAGAATAGGCCCGCGCTAAAATGTGAAGACAAATCTACCTTCAACTAAAAGAGGTGGCCGTACTGAAGAAATATGAAGACGAATCTACCTTCAACTAAAAAAGGGCTATATAAGCGGGTGCTGGCGCTGTGAGAAGGCAGTCGAGGCCGCGCCCGCAACGGACCAGCTTAGACTTTAGGGACCTCTCCAACGATAAGACCGTGAGTCGCTTCCGCATTGGAACAACTTTGAGTAGTTTTATTTTTCGAGATCCCACCACCCAAGAAAAACGACCCAACCAAGCCGGTCACAATTGGCGCCCAACGTGGGGCCCGAAGAGTTATATTTTGGCGCCCGAACACGGGCCCATCGGCTATAAATTGGCGCCCAACGTGGGGCCCAAAAGAGTTCAATTTCGGCGCCCGAACGCGGGCCCATCCATTACAAATTGGCGCCCAACGTGGGGCCCCGAATAGTTACATTTTGGCGCCCGAACAAGGGCCCATCTGTTACAAATTGACGGCCCAACGTGGGGCCCGAAGAATTATATTTTGGCGCCCGAACACGGGCCCATCTGTTATAAATTGGCGCCCAACGTGGGGCCAGAATAGTTACATTTTGGCGCCCGAACGCGGGCCCATCTGTTATAACAACCAATTATCTCGACCGACATCTACAAGTAAGACTGCCATAAAACGTAAATAGTTTTCGAGTCATATACTCATAGTGAATGGAGGAACGTAATGGTTTCTTAAAATGTGTAAAGTTGTACTCGAGTTAAGTTGTGGAAGATTGAGGCGGGACGCGGGGCGGTGCCGGCAGCGGTCCGCCCATTGTTGGTTATTTAAAGGCCGGTAGCGTGCGCGGGCGCAGCGTTGTGAGCCGCGGTGGCCGGCGCACCTTACATCGCGTGTGCTGTGCTTTTACTTCCACGCCGACGAGACCACGGTCGTACTATTATAATTATTACTAAGTTATTCCTTCGAAAATATACATACAGACATCTGTATCTACCTGAATAAAAACGTGAGGTTTACGTTTTCGGGTGAGTTTATGATAATATATATTATTTAAATTATAAGATATAAAAATTGCTAATCAATAATTTGGTCTAGTCTAATATTGATGATAAAATAACGATTTACGAAACCGCAAAAGCCACACTCAACTTATATGTAGTAGAAACTGGTTTGCAGAATAAAACTAACAAAACAAATCCATTGTTTGAGAAGAAAATAAATAAAAACCGATCACTAAATAACAGACAATGATGAAGTCTTGTTCTTTTTGAAACAATTACGAATGTCCATCAGACATAATGTCGACTAGATACGTGACATATAAACGCCCTAGATTACAAAAACTCAACTCGTGTAAGATAACTAGATTATTATTAATATTAAATATCTAAATTAAAACGATTATAAAAACATAAATCGATAGAAGAAAAAAAAGACGGGTAGATTTTTTTTTAAATTCGAAAGAGGAAGAAAGTTATTTTTTTAATAAAAAAATAATTAAATCTTAGATAATGGTTTGCTTGTGTAGGTAAATGTGCTTACTACAGAATTAAGATAATATTAATATTACACTTAGCACAAGTGATATGAGAGATAAATTGCGATAATTTAATAAAATGCTCTCACGACCATTGTGTTTCATATTATGAAAAAAGGTCACGGAGTCTTACAACTTTTTAACAAGACGAATAATTTAATGTACATTTTCTTAATACTAAAATATTTTATAAGGACAAAACGAGAGGATTGTGCCTCGTCATCTTAGTACACATTCGTCTCCCCAGGCCAGCATAGTGGAGACGACTGCTGCCTGTAGACAAATCTCCCACATTCCAATTTAACATCAGTATATTATACCATAATTTAGGGAAAAGACAGAGGGACTTACTAAAGTTGCGTCAATTATAACCAGAAATGATTTACCTAGTAATTTCGTAGAAACGGCGTCGCAGTTTTAAGATAAACAAAAATATTATCCTCACTTTGAACATTGCAGGTTTCTGTGCAGTCTACTAAAATAAATTAATAATTAGGAACAAATTTAATTGGACTATTGATACTCCATGTAAAGGTTTTATTTTACAGTAGGTTTTAATAGGCAATAAACATATTCAGAACGTAAATTGAGGTGTAAATTTCTTATTTATAGCTACCTAATATGAAGTTTATGTATTTCTTCTGAGATAAGCTTTTTGCAAAGTTCCTATGAAATACGTACAATATTTTAGTTGTACCTTACTATTAATAACGGTTATAAACTATGTATAGATAATAATAATTAATAGATAAGTATTGAATTTGTTATCCCCCCCATAGCAAAATCTAATTAAATAGCTTCGGACAGGCGGTAATGGAAAACACTAAAATCAGATTTTATTACCATCGTTTTAGTGTTGTGCTTCTAGGAATTAGAGACGTTAAATCTCATTTGTTCGATGCTAATACAGGTGTAAGGTCGTTTCCAGGAATCGGATATCTAAAATGTTATTAATACAACAAAGAATAGTTGTCGGGATATCGACCTTTGCTCGTCAAGGTGAAACACCCAATGACCCACGTGAGTCGGGTTTCGTTTGGGGTCGAACATTAAATTACGAGCATAAACATAGACCCGCAGTTTGGGATATATAATAATATTAACCTTTATGTTTTATAAAAAATACTGCAAATTGATACTTTCATAAAGATGTGTTTCTTACAAAAATTGTTCGTATTAATCAAACAGGGAGAACCTGTAAATCAACGTTAAGTTAGAAATCACTTTCTATTTGACATAGTATATAGAATTATATTCAGGATAAACTAGATTAGTTTATTTGTTACAATATATATAATAAGTACCTATATACTTATCAATAATTAATTATTTCAATTAATTAATTTAATTAATTCTGAGCGTTAGGTTTCCCTAAGGAAGAACAAGAAACTATTCCTTCCTACTTGACGTCAATATTGTTAGAAAAACAATGTCAAATTTATTCCCATAATGTGTACATTATTTGTCAATGATTCGTCCTTATTTGTTCACCGACTGTGTCGGGTCAAACGTAAGAGGTAATTTGGGGTTATATGCCATCTAAGGTCACTGGCTCATGATCATTCATGAACCCCGTTCGTAGAAAAGGTGAACAAATTGGCTAATTCGTTTTTTATTTTATTGTGCAAACTGTCTAGCAGTCGCCCCCGCTATACCGGCTACTTGAGGAAATACTATTAGGCATCAGTTTATCAACCTATAAAATCGACGGAGTATTTCCAAAGTCAAATGTGGTTGTAGAATCATATTGTTATGACAATTCAAAATAATAATATATCCGAAAAATACCGTCATCATCAGGAGTCTGCCTACCATTCTTATATTATGACGATGAATGGCCAGTTACCATGCAAAATTAAACTTAAAGGAAAACTCCACAAGGAAAACTATCCAACCTAGTTTAGAATATATTAATTTAAATAACGGTAGGACCTTCTACATGTCCATACGTATAACGACATACATGCTCGTCGGCCACAACTAGACCTCATTCACATAATGAGACCCGTGATAAATCTATTAACATACGCGTGACATTTGTAAGCAACCTGTAATTAAAACTCCAGCTGTTTCGCAACTAAACTACGCTAATAATGGGAAACATAGGTGTAAAGGCAGTGGCCGGACTCGACATACCGCTACAAATAAATTGGACAGCCTTCTGTCGGTACTCGATACACTTGACCCCGCAATTTGTATGGTTAGGTGCCGACGACGTTGTCATTCGCCACAATCACAACCGTCTTGTCGCTAAGCCCTATTACAATAAGATACGTATCGATAGGTCCATGGACTTCGCTCCTCTAATAAAGAATCATCTAACAATAATGTTAGAGGATCAGAATAATACGAGTTACTGTTGTTAAGTAATCAGTGAGTGATTACTTACTGTTTATAGCTTCGCAATTACCTACATGCAGTCGGTTCGGTATAATTACAACTGTCTGTCTCTTGTGTAACCGGCGCCGAGGTTTACTTGAGATTATGTCCTCGGTTACCTGATGAGTATATCTATTAATTGCACAGAGTTCATTTATTAATAGATACACGTTTTTACAGCTACGATCTTCTTTAAAACCCCAATTTTTGAATGAATGTAGACTCAAAACCTAAAATATGGGCTATAATTTTTTTTATTTTTGTATTCTACATCAAAGTTTAGTCAGATTGTTATTTATTCATTCTAAGAATTTTGTACTACGAAAAGCAGTAGTTTCATCATCAAATCAGTTAAATCATCAAAAGTAATAATGATAGAAATAAAGGACAATGCCCATTTTTGGGCTCAGTTGATATCTTATTGTCTGTTAACAAATCAATATATCTTACTTTTTCATTTATGTATTACAATTATTGAACACATCGTTTACCAACCAATAGACAATGTGCAATTACACAAAAAACAGATATCATCAATTATTGAAGCGTTTAATATAATAATAACCTCAAATATTGTAACAGAAAAAGAATCTAATTACCCATTAACCTCAATACTCAAAAAACCAATATTAATTGGTAATAAGGAATATAGATTTATTTTCCTAAACAATGTCATCGACAAACCATAACAAAGTAGCCAGATATAACGAGAGGAGTGTGCACTATCAATCTGAATGGTACATGCTCGTCTCTTCAAGCCGGCATAGTGGAGGCGACTGCTGCCTGTAGAGATTTCTCTGTAGTAGCAGTTGTTTCCATTCATGGACCGCACTCTAGCTTTACATCAGGCGGAGTGTTGTCACATGCCGAGCTACAATAAAAAAAAAGTGGGCCCAATACTCTTAGGCGGATGAGCATTCTCCTTTAAAGTTTTTAGTCTACTGCACTCAAGAATTGGCCCCCTGTAGGACCAACTAATAGATGTACTATTTGAAGTCAAATAAAAGAAATATTTAGTGAGATTTAATTAATTTCAAAGTTGTGAGTCATGTAGGTACAACACGATCGTACAAATGATGAGTAAAGTAGTGGCAAGGCTGCAAAGGCAGTCGACAGTCACAGATTCATGTAATTATTCAATCGAGTGCGTGAGTACTGGTTGTGTACAGTATTAGGTACGGGAGGGGGGATCCACAACACGCGCCTTACGTGTGACCACTCGGTGCAACTCATCTCAGTTTGCATTATTGATATCATTACGTACCTATCTTTGTTACATAATTGAACACTGACCACCCACCGTCAACTGCGTTAAGGTATCAATGAATCATACACACTGCTTTAATAATTCACTGTTTTAAATTATTTTTTTACATTCATATACCTATTATCAATTGCATAACATCATTATTCACGATCACGATTCCGTTTGATGCTAGAGTGTGGCGCATGAGCGAATACAATTGCCGTCGCCTCCGCTGTGCTGACAGGAAGTAGGAGACGAATGTGCATCGTTCAGATTGTCAGTGCACATTTGTCTCTTTACACCGGTTACTTTCAAGCCCATCCCCAAACGTGACTAGGTCACTTTACACTTAAAATGGTCGTACTCCAAGATAGCAAGATTTATTATGTTGCCATCATCAGCTTGTCTACCACTCTTTCTAGTTTTGAAGTTTTAAAAATCAAAGTACAAGAAACATTTAATAAAATATATTAGATACTTTGGTGCTCAATGGGTCCTGAACTATTGTTTTACAGCCTACATATTTCCCGGTCTAAAAATAAATCATGATGATCACGAGATAATTCTATAAATAGACATTGCTAATGTTGCTTCCACCCTAGACGGCTGATGTTTAATAGTTTACTAAAACAGAAATTTAAGAAAATGTAATGTAACTAATATCGATATTATAAATAATATTGGTCCAATATAGGACACATGTTATGTGGTACCTTTATTTGTTTAAAAAAAACAAAATATCAATAATAAGCAAAACAAGCAATGTAAATGTAACGATTGATTGACGGCTGGTATCGCGGTGATTCAACTCATAGCTGATAGACCCGATAGCGCGATTGCGTTAGCGATTTCGCGCGTTCATTGCGGCTTTAAAAAAAACGAATAAAAAATATCTTGCAGTAACATTTTAGTAATGGTAGGGTATGTGGTTGGAATTGCTAAAGTATGAGTTTACATTTACGCTGTCACTGCGTAAAGTGAAAGAACTCTCCGCCAATGAGATCGCTTCATTTGTTTTTTTTTTACATTGGTGATCAAATGAAAAGATCAAAAATCTGTCTGATTGGTAGTGAAATCTCACTTTACGTCGTCACGGCGTAAATGTAAAGTCATAATTGGCCCTCTGTTCTTTATTTGACCAAACAGTACTTATATTATGTTTGTAACATAGTGACTACTATTTCTTTAAATTTCAAACAATATATTGTAAATCACGTGTCCAGCTTATGATTGCCCGAGCCCTAACGGAAGACTATAGTACGAAATAATAGCATGTAAATGACAACAATGTAAATACACTTTCCTGTTTTGTCGCCTGCAGACCGAGCCAGACATAGTTCAATAAAGCGAAGTGAATGCATTAGGGATCACGTGCGATCGTAAAACGTGATTGCGCGATATGAACATACGGATGAAACTTAAAAACTAAATAAATTATAAAATATATAGTTATGTATTATATAAGAGAATATTTGATAACAGCGTTCAGTTTTAATTCATAAATATAATTCATGTTTAACATTAAACAATTATTATCAATAATATTAATAACATTTTATAAATAAATTTTTTGGGCGCGCTTCGCGGCGCTGAAAAAGTTATTTTTCGGGTAATTTGAAAAAAAAAATTTTTTTTGAAAAAACAAATTATATATTTGGATATTAGAGGGCATTCCCTACGACTTTTGTTCCGGCACTTGTGCCCTATCTCGTTCCGTTTCCTAAATATCGGCATCGCTTCCGGTCCAAAGTCCACTTCCGGTCAAAGTCGAGGTTTTCCTGGGGTCGCGGGAATGCCCTCTACACGCCCCAAAAAGAAACATCTCTCTAACCCCCCGGCAAGTGCTTCATAATATATGTCAGTCAGTGAGTCAGTCAGTGAGTGGTAATCGAGCTTTATATAATATGACTTTGACAACTTCAGGCGAAAAAAGTAGCTTTTGTCTTCCAACGTACTTTTGGTTATTAGCACGTGGATCAGTTTACAAGTACACATTCGTCTGCTCAACCGGCATAGCGTTGGCTACTGCTGCCTGCAGAAATTTGTCTGTGGTAGTAAGCAGTTACTTTCGTTTAATGACCTGACCGCACTCTGACAAAACTCCGTCTGGTGTTAAGCTACAAAATGTTGAGCTTAAGAGCGGCCGTGGTCTAGCGGTAAAACGCGTGAACTCATGATCGACGAGACCCGTGTTCGAACCTCGCTAATTCTGACCGGTACCAATGTAACTGTAATGTAATGTAACTTGTTAAAGAGTGGTAGGCAAACTGATGATCCAGTCCAGTTTGCCGTCCTGGGGTAGTACCACCAGTTTCGAATGTAACACCCGTGACCTCGTCGCGTTTCGGGAATAGTTTGAAAGCAGCCAGATATAACGAGAGGAGTGTGCACCGTCAATCCAGACGGCATAGTGAAGGCGACTGCTGCCGTTGTTGCCATTCATGGACCGTACTCTAGCTTTACATTAGGCGGAGTGCTCTCACATGCCGAGCTGGTATAAAAAAAATGTTAGTTCCCATTAGTTCACGTTTTCAAATGTGTTGCTTGTAAGATATAAATTATTGTAAAATACATATAGGTAATAAATAGTTTTTTACTTTCAGTTTACTTGTTGGTTCACATTAATTCACGTTTTAAAATATGTACAAATGTGGCGGGCGACAAAGAATGTCTGCCATATGTTAATCGCATTAAAACATTGTTGCTGTTGTAAAATATAGTCAAATACGCTTTTATTACCCGGTTTAATAGTGTCATTACTTTAAAAGGGTTAATACAAAGATGTATTTTAAATAATAAACTAATTTATGGAGTTACTTGGATTATTGTTATGATGGATTGACAATTAACTCTAAAAGCTTTTGCAGAACGAGCGTCGTATTTGTAAACCAACAACATTTACTTTTAAAGTTAAATAAAACATTTTTGTAGGTAATCTTTCGCCGAGATAAATTGATGTAGAATTCAGTGTCTCTGCCGGATCTGTTTCATCGTGTTAGGCTCAAGGCAAAATTATTGTAGCAGATAATTATAGCATGTTTACATATCTCGACACGAGTTATTATCAATACATTATCGAATGAACCTTAAATTATTTAAATTAATAGCTATGACTGTTCATCGGCCATTCGTAATTCCAATCGGTGCGCGTGAGGCTATCATAAAACGGTGCGTTTAACACAGAATTCGGCATATCAAATTTCAATCACTTATACCGATAAACGATGCATTTTCGAATTCATGCAATTAGGAAATGAGAGTGAAGTCCTTTATGGATAAAGTGTATCCGGAGGGAGGCGCGGGTGTCAAGTTACTAGTCACCCTTTACTATAAATACCGTAACACCCGTACTCGGGTTACGCACTCGTCACCTTTAGACTTGTATAATGTAACGTTCTTTAGTGACGATAATTCTTATCTCCAGGATTGAAGGATGCTAGTGACGAGAGCTGTACGCGTTATAATCTTGGCTGTGGTCATGCTGTGGCAAGCGAGAGGACTGGCCGGCGCACATATACCAACTGTGCGGCTGTGCGGACGTGATCTCAGCAAGTTTATGAGCAAAGTTTGTGACTCCTACAATAGTCCGTGGAACAACGCTGCTGGTAAATAATTTAAATATATTTTTATAATTTAACTTTGTTTATAGTGTCAATACGTTTTTGTAGTTTGTCAGGAAATGGAAAGATCAAACATATCGTAGGTACATTATATTTTTTAAACATCTCAATATCATCGATTATCTAATACAGAATGGTACGATATTGTTTAATAACACAAAGTTTGATCAATTTTTTTCTTTCTTTGAATATCAATAACATTATTTTATGCATACATTTTTATCTATTAGCGTAGATTTAAACCCGGATCGCATCGATATTATTAATGTAGTAAACAGTTACAATTTTAATTTAATGTGTTGATCTTTTATGTCATAAAGGTCGCAAAAAGGTTCATAAATAGTAGTTAGTAATGTGATAATCTTTTCTCATGTTAATGACCTGTAGTTTTATTTTATAGTAGCTCGATGTGTAATCACGCTTTGCCTGATATTAAAGTACGGTCTATGAGCGGCGACACTACTACCACAGCGAAATGTCTGCGGGTAGTAGTCGCCTCCGCTATGCCAGCTTACGGACTCGAATGTGGACTATTCCGACCGACACACCTGGCAAGCTGATCCCGAAACGCGACGAAGTCACTTCACGGGTGCTACACTTATAAGTGTCGACAACTTTAAAAAATAAACTGCATAATATAATTTTTAATTAGGGTTATGTAGGGTTACAAAACACTTTTCTTACCTAAGAAGAACTTAACGCATGTCAAGATAATTATAATATAATTAATTAAAAGAACTCATTATGAAGATAATCGTGAAGCTATCACTACAATATTTCCAATAACTAAAATCATTATTCACACTCGCAGATATTTAAATAATATTTATCATCAGGCGACCTTTGCATGTTTGTGTCTCGGCTAATGATTACGGCGTTGCTAAGTGTTCTTGATGATCTCTCAATTAATTCTACATCCTCTTACAATCCGTAGATATATTTTATTTTTATTTTATTCTGGAAAGGCAAAGCTATCAAAGTCCATACGAGCCACGTCTTCAGTATTATTTTTCCTTCTTTTATTTATACAACGAATCACATGTACTTTACAATTCGATGCATTCATAGGGCATTTTGAAACAAGATAATACTAACTGCACTATATAGAGTGAATTTGCAAATTAATTCAAATTTTATATAATAACAGTAAGTAAACCACTTTGCAAAAAAAAAAAAAACAAACGTTAAACTTCTGTTCGATATTCCCGCGCAAATAGTTGCCAAATACTTCTATATCTTTTATGCACAAATATAAAGATTTAATCAATTGTTTTTATATTATTTGCAGTACATTCAACACGGCATAAACGTGAAGTTGGCATTGCTGACGAATGCTGTAAGAACGGATGTAGTTGGAGCCAAATAAGTCAATATTGCCAAATTAGAAATTAGTAAGTATAATTTCCATTAAATATACAGCATCAAATTTGACGGAATATACATGTAGAAGAAGTCAATATAAGCACAGTGGAAAATAAAAGCAAAACAGGAAAAAATGTACATTTTAATGGATATACTGTTATGGCATAGTCCAGTTTTTTGTTGTCTCACAAGAACTTGCCAAAAACAAGCCGCCGCGGTAGCACAAGGTTAGAGTTATGATTATTAAAGCGGTGACAGCTTGTTATTTTTGTATTTTGTTTCTTTCTAGAAATATGTTTATTATTTCATCCGATGACAACGTTTTTTGTAATACAAGTCGCGCGTGATTCTGGTTATTAAACTACAATGACATTGAATATTAGACATCATCATATACAGCTATCACTAAGCTACTCAGATCCAAAAACTAAAAAGCATAATTCCACCAGCTCACCAGACTTTCAAGAGCCGCATCAGATCGCAGACCGCTCAGCCGAAGGCACAAACGCGCAGAGAAAAGTCGAAGAACCGCCACCTGTGATCTCAACCAGCGGGAAGAAAGCCGGGCGCGGCGAGGTGGGAAGAACGAGACCGCGCGGGTACGGGCGGGGGCGGCGCTTGCACGGACGTTGCCGGTGCCGGCGCAAGAGGCGCTCGGGTCGGCGGCGATCCATTCTCATGGGTAACATGGTGTGTCTTGCGTATCACTACATCAAAGATTCTGATATAGATTATACCAATAAAAAAACATGAAACAATATACATATATCCATAGAGGAACTTATTCTCCCTAATAAGAATACAGAAACTGCATAGACACATTATAATAACTATTATTTTAAAAGAAACTGTTAATATATCAGAGTCCCCAGATGTAGTGTAAAACTAACATCTCATACTAATTCATCTGCATGTACTTATATTAACCAATCAGATAACAGCATTACAATATGTATGCACGTATGTGAGTAGTATTTACGTTATTATTAAAAAAAAAGAGTCTGTCTGAATCAGCAGTCTGAGCTGAGCTGGGGCCGAACCCGCATCCACCGCCATGCGCACGGATGCTCTGACCTTTTGCGCTTCACGTAAATTCCAAAAATAAATAAAACAAAAACCGATAATATATTTTAGCATGCTGCATGCCTTATTTCAAAATACTTCCTAAAGTATTGTAAAAGAAATCACTGTACAAATAACCAGAATGTTTTTATGTATCAGAAAATTGATACATAAAAAATATCTTGTTGTTAAAAATATTGAAAAGATAAAAACGATACGAAATGCAATAACAGACGCATCACGCATAGGCCACACTTAACATAGATGTTTATAATGTGGTGTTCTTAAAAAAAAACAGTATATCTACATTTTTTATAGCCATAAATAATCGAGTCACATGACTTATGTTATTAATGTCTTGCCTATCCCATTTTAATTATTCAGATTTATTTCTTTATTCATATTAGAACAAGGACTGGTATCGCAACGAAAGTCCTTTTTGGCAATTTAGTAGTTAAAATGCATGATATATTAAAATATTTGTTGGTGCTAATGACTAATTAAAGCATTATTCTTGAATGTTTATAATATAGTAAATAAAATTTAATATCAGAATTATTATGTATTATTATAATAATAATCGTAGTCTAGTTGATATTAAGGTTTTAATTTGTTACAGGGCCTCGTAAAGGTTGCGTCACGCGCTGCGCCCGTGGTGGGCACCGTGTCTCCTCTATTGACGTGGGGCCGCACAATGCACGCAAACTTGCACCCGCGGTACCTTGACCACGTCGCATATGTCACAGTTTGACCTCACGCTAAGGACTCAAGATCAATGATAAGCAGTTCATCTTGACAAACATTGATCATTTTACCTACTTCTAGTTTCATTCTTTTGACATCCACAAAAATGTGTTCTCTATATCATATTTAATTTTAGCAACAGCTATTTATTAATTTGTAAATATTCCAGTGAGAATGTAAGGTAGTGAATTGTACCTAAGTAGCGTTTTGTATAATTAGAAACAATGATGACATTTTTTTTATATGTACCGTGTTTGTTTGACTAATTTGATATGAAAATATACCATGTATTTAAAATAATTATGAACTCTTTAAAAAACAGTTATGGATAGATTTTATTCAATGCACCTAAATCATAAGATATGAAGATCTCTAAAACATCTGTGATAATTCCCATTAATTAATATTCATGTAATCATCACTATTTATTATTAAATATTGCATTTAGGATAATTAAAAACAGATATCTAAATGAAAAATAGCATTTTATTTACATTTTTAATATTTACAACAAACCATAAAAATATATTTTTCTAAAATTACAATGTTACTGATCGCAATAAATTATTTATATAATGAAATACTATATTTAAATGCTGTCCTTTGAGACATTCCCATAATTAGCCTTCTTTTGTTCAGTTTTATTTTCTTCGCCATTTGAAAAGTATAATTTATTAAATAAAATATACTTACCCACAACGATAGTTGTGAAAATGGCGGCTAGTCAGAGAGGCCCTCTATTGTCTTTTGGGCTGTCACTAGGTGTTGAGTTGCCACCAGAAGAGCCGGATGACTCAGTGCTGTTAGATTTCTCTTTCAATGGTATCAATTGGAATTTAAAAGCATTTCCTTTGGTACGCATTTGAACTAGTTTGCCTACTGGTTTTATATTATTTTCAATTACTGACGCCATTGTCTCCTGAAAGTATAAAATAGTTTTTTTTAATAACAGATGTGGCAGAAAAAAGAGTGGCTGAATGTTGACTGAGGGGTGTTACAAACAATAAGTCTCCACAGTTCAGTATTCTGTTAATTTTTCACAAAAACAAAACAATAAACCATCAATGTAACTTCCGAACGCCCAGCAACCCTACAATCTAGAAGAATATTTATACAATTTCCCTTCTCTCCTCTTTAATAGTGCCTATAAGCACTGAGCGATCATAGTACATATAAGAAAGTTACATTGGTACCAGTCAGAATTAGCAAGGTTTGAACACGAGTCTCATTGATCATGAACTCACACGTCTTACCGCTAGACTACTTTGTGATTATTGTGTGTGTGATATTAATAAACTTACACAATATTAAATTATATAATTAAAAATTACTATTAATACATACAAAGTTATTTTTATCTTCTTGTGTTCCAGATATTACAACTCTAACTTCATAATGTCTTTGTAACAATTTAAACATCTTTTTAACATTGGTCATGAGATCGTTTTCAGCAATTTTTGCAGACAAATTCATTAACTTTTCTCCTTTAATAAATGTATTTCGTCTGCCTTCTTGTCTTGTCTTTCTTTGCTGTAGTTCCTCTCGATGATACTCTGAAGATGTCATCAGCCTAGGCAAATAGAAAGCATAAATTATTTTAAAAAATATTCCAATAAACCTGTAATACCAACTATATCATAACATAACCTTAACGTACTTGTAAACAGGCCGTCTAGTTTTCACATCAACGTCTGTAACTTTTACTAACTTTAAATCTCTCCGTTGTGACAAACTTTGGGCACTTTTTAGATCTGTAATAGAAACAGAACTATCAGGACTAATTAAAGTAATTCTGTCCTGAGTCTTTCTTTCTTTGGGAACTTCTTTTCCATCGGCCGTTATAATAGTTTTGCTAAGACAACGGTAACCTAACTGAAGCCGTGCATCAAATAACGTAATAAATCTATTGAAAATCATTTTTGGATGTCGTTATATCCAATTTCAATTCAAGGAAACTTTCTATCAAAAATCAAAATATACGAGCATCCCCCATCCACCACAGACAAGAAAAACCTGACACTAATGACAATATATTTTTTAATTTTCACCAAAGCCTGGGTATGTCTTTGCCTTGTTATAACTACTAATTAATTAGATTACGTGCGGTACAGTCCTTCTCGAGTGCGCATATACTGTAAATATTGTACATGACTGGCGAGCATATGTGAAAATGATTTTTTAAATCTAAAATAACGTTATCGTGCTCTATGGTCTATAACAGAATAAAAAAACAAATGTACTTTTGTCAAGTGGCAACCCAACTCCTTCCTGACAACTAGCTCGAGCAAGATGGTACGTAGGGATAAAGTCCTAAATAAATCCTTATTTTTCTGTTTAATCAAATTGTTTATTGTTATATTCACGTGTGGTTAATGTTGCTCTGTTTTTCAGTCGGCCCATAAAACCTTTATTATTAAGCGAAAGCTCGCGAAGAAGCTGAAACAAAACCGACCAATTCCGCAATGGGTTAGAATGCGCACTGGAAATACTATCCGGTAAGTTTTGTTATTATTTAAATAAGTTCAGTTATTGTTGAATACTGCTACACCGAAAAGTCAGGTTAATCTCCAAAAACAAGGTTACGGAGGCATCCATCAAAGGTATGGGTTCATGATCGAGATTGAACGATCTCACAAAATTCCAATGTAATTTTACTAAATGTATTTTAGTAGCCCATTGCTGAGATGGCATAATATAGGAAATAAAAACAGAGGTTTACACATCGATGTTAATTTGATTATCACCTTCAAGTGTAATCCAAAATGCTTCCAGTAAATACTCATTGTGTTAAATCAGACAAACTTAAAGCTTCAATTTGGTACCACTTTTATTTTAAGACACTCAATTTTATTATACAAACCTAAACATAGCGAACCTATTCATAATGGGTAGGAATTTTGCATACGAACCTAACCTAGCATAATCTATTCGTAACGGGTAGGATTCTGACAATTAAAATGTAATTGTGTATTAAAAGTGATTTTAAAATTAGTTTTAAGTGTCTGAGAACCTTTAGTACTGTGTTTGAACTCTAACCGGGACCGATTTAACCCAATAATTATCCACTCAAAGTATTAAGGGAGACCTAAAAGGTAGCCTAACCATGTATGATAGAGGGAAGCGTGCAACATCTACCTGGGACTAAGGTCAAAAGCTAATCATCAGTTGTCACTTGCTCGAATCGAAAACAAAATGGGTCAGATTTGACGTTCCATTATCACTTTGGTGACAGCGATCTCCTCAAGTCTCCCAAATCTCACCAAGTAGAGGTGACTCTATCTGCAGAAATTTATCTGGTATCATGGTTGTCTGCTCGTGACGTATTCTTTAGATTAACATCAGGCAGTATGGGTATAAAAAAGCGTATCAACATCATTAAACTTCATTAAATTTTCCCAAATGGTCTGTTCCCGTATGGCAATGTGTGATAAAACGTTGTAAATTTGAGTGTGCCATTGTAAGTCATTGTTATTTTCAGGTACAACGCTAAGAGGCGTCACTGGAGAAGAACGAAGCTTAAGTTGTAAACAAATTATTTAGCAAATAAACTGGTTAAGAGCTAATAAATTATATTTTTAATTACATCCCAGGTAATGTTTCCTAATGAAGACTGTAGTCTCTAAATAGAGCTTGACTAAGCTATGAAAGATTTAAAATAAAAGAATGTTGAGATTTAATTATTTTAATAAAACAAACAAGTAAGCGTATATTACGTTGCCATTACAGCTTTACATCTGATTCAAAAGAATCTAAGTACTTCAAAATTAAGCCTGTTAACTCTAATGCTCTTTTGGAGACTTTATTGTAGCACAGCATATGAAATTCCGCTTGATGGAAAGCTAGAGTGTGGTCCTTGGATGGAAACCACTGAGAAAATTCTATATGCAGCAGTCACCTCCGCTATGACGGCCTGGGGTATACACTATCTGACGGTGCACACTCCTTTCGTTATACTTGGCTACTTTCAAACTGTCCTCAAAACACAAGGTCACTCACTTTACGGGTGTTACATTCGAAAGTGGTGGCACTACCCCAGGACGGGCAGACTAAGCTAATAATTTTCATCAGTCTGCCTACCACTCTTGAACTTAACTTAGACTTAACAAAGTGTACTTTTAAATATTGTGTTTATCAAATCCATCACAAATGTCAGAGTTTAAATTTAGGCCTTGTTAATTTATTATATTACTACTTATCTATGAAGTGAGAATTATAAACTATTTACAATCACATATGTAGTACTGGGTCCATATAAGCATAATTTATTATACCGGCCACAATATTTTTTCCAAAAACACATGACTCACTGTAGAATCAGAATATAATTTAAAAAATGCTATTAATAAAATTCAAAATCTTATATAAATAGTTTTGCTTAGGCACTTATTATTTACATTAAAATATTATTACATATAATGATTTGGACATTACTGGTATGAGCTTGAGGCGTACCTATCACATTTTAATACTGAACAAAACGTTCTTAAACATTAATCAATTCCACAAAAGAATAGTAAGCTAGGACTGCGTCAGGTAGTGTCTTCTTTTTGTTTCGAACCGTCAGCTCGCTTCTTTGATTCGTCGTGTTTCGCTGACATCGCTTGAAGCGCTTCTAATAACATTTCATTATCTACGAAGTCTTCGCTGTTATGCTGAAAACATACATTATACAAGTTAATAAAAACACATAATTAGTTCAGTCTACAAACAGTTCTATAGTGATAACAAGATTTGTAAACAAAACAACACCATACTAATCACTATAACATGCTAAAATGTATATAAAATTATATTTTAGGGCATGCAACATTGCTCACTCAAAGCATTTTAAAATTTTCCTAGAAAGAAATCACGATCATCAGATAACAACACAATAGATAAACATACATAGATTAGGAACAACATCTGTAATGGACGTGCACATGCTATAAACCCACCAGAGAAAACTAAACAATGCTATTTCACAGTTCACTCACTCGGGTAATGTAGAATCTCAAAACATGGCATCATCTGGATGTAGTAGATTCTATGAAAAATTGCCACAAATAATGTTAATAAGCTTTATAAATAAAGTTGTGTGTACTTATTTACTTAATTATTTTCAGCTGGTGTTAAGATTTACTACACTGATTCAGCCCCTCCATATATTCTAAGAAATGATTCATTGTACATATTTATATAAAACATATTTTGAAACATAAAACGCTATTTCCGGGAATGAGTGCTAAATTAGTTGTGATAATGGGCGTGAATGTAGGTATACTTCCGTGTTACAAGCTAATATTAAAAGTGATAATTTAAAATATGTGTAAGTTATTAGTGAGATTATAGAGAGAGATATTACCTGTTGCTGAGCACTAATTGAACGCGCCATTAATTTCTGTAAATAAATGTCACGACGTTGCCGATCTCGGATGCTGCGAAGACGTTCAAAGTCGTCCAGCCCCTCGTCTTCATCTTCTTCCTCACCGTCTGCGTCATCCACTGAAAGGACAATGCCCATTTTGGTTCCACTTGATATCTAATAGCTTGTTAAAAACAATATTCTAACATAAATCTTTATCTTTTCATTGATTTATTTCAATTATCAACACATTGTTTACCAAAAAATAAAACATATGTAATTACATAAAAAAAAAACAGATATCATCAATTAATTATTAATAATAACCTCAAATATTGCATCAGAAATAATCTAATTACTCGTTAACCCTGGTAAAAAATTAAAACTGATCGATGATAAGGAATTCAAAAAATTGTTTTCTACAAGATGAACTAAAAATCATCGACAAACTCCAGAAAAAAGGTGTGGGCGAATATGCATTATTTGAAATATCATTTTGATAACGTATTAAGCCAAAAAATTATTAGATGTCTGCTTACACAATGTGTTACTGCCTGCCGCACTGAGAGAGGGTCCCACGTCGCTATCGAATCGCTGTCTCTGGCGGGAGAAGGTGGGTTGCGAGTGTTGTGTGCGCAGAGACATAACCTCCCCCGCGGGAGTGGGACTGTCGCCGCTGTCGCCCCAGTGCGTCGGAGCTGACGATGATAGACCGGACCTGGTATCTATAGTTAACACATTTAAGTTTGTTAACTACATCCTACAGATGACGATTAGTTACGATTTTATTAGCACACTTTATTGACTCAAAAAATTGATAAAAACAAATTATATTAATGTTCAGAATAAGGTATAAATTTTATTATTTAGTTCATTCAGAAAATGGTGTTAAACGCGAGATTGAAAATGATTCAATTATTTTAACAGCTGTAACTAAATATTATTATGTAATAACAGTTATTAATATTCTATTCACATTAATGAAACAAAAGAATACTATTAAACAGTACATACATGAATTTCCATGAGTATTTCTCGGTACTTCTACAGGTTCAC
Organism: Tinea pellionella; assembly: GCA_948150575.1. Lineage (NCBI taxonomy): Eukaryota > Metazoa > Arthropoda > Insecta > Lepidoptera > Tineidae > Tinea > Tinea pellionella. The sequence goes on along the minus strand of OX411247.1, from coordinate 4,489,657 downwards.
TCGGAGATGGCGGAAAGCAACTTAAAACTGTTGGTCTGCAATTAGAATTCAAAACATATAAGTAACTTATATAAGTGAAATTCCTCGTACAAATCGGTCATGCTTCCGTCTCGCTCTTTCACACGGGTTATTGCATAAGGTGAGAACGAGAGGTATGGGTGGAAAAGCTCTCTATTTTATTTTCGCAATGAAATAAACTACAAAACTATATCTTACCTGATATCAGGTCGCATACTAGTGATAGTGTTTTGTTCATCGACCTCCTCTATGACTTCATTAGCAATATTAGTGTTAGCACCGCTTTGTGGATTTTGTTTATTCGCCAAATTAGGATTACTTGAAGTTACAGTGAATCTCGTAGCTGTAAGTTAAAATATGTTACAGGTGAACATCCGATCTCATTTCTGTCACTTTTATTGCATCTGTTACGAACACCAGTTTTAAAGAGCCACTATGACACTTCTCAAAATTAAACAAAATAGTATTATGAATTTAAAGAAATAAACAACTATTTTTATTCTATTCAGCAGAGTGATTATATCAAGTAGATACTTTTTATGTAGACGATAAAGTCAGTGGAGTAGCTAGCATGTGTGGACCCCAGGGCGGAACTCGTGGTGTGATCAAGTTTTCACGGTCGTTTGTCATAGGGTTCACCCCTGTCAACCCAGCTACGCCACTGGAGAAAGTATTATTATGTCATTGCCGTCCTAGGATAGTACCACCACTTTCGAATGCAACGCCCGTGAAGTGACTGTCGCGTTTCGGGAACAGTTTGAAAGTAGCCAGGTAAAACGAGAGAAGTGGGTACTGTCAATCTAGATGGTACACGCTAGTCTCCTCAAGCATAGCGTAGGCGACTGCTGCCAGTACAGATTTCTCCGTAGTAGAAGTTGTTTTCGTTCATGGACCGCATCAAACTGGTAGTTTAAATGAGAAAAAAAATAATCGAACTAACATCCATCAGTTTGCGTAGCAACAGGCGTTAGTGGTTGTTTCTGCTCATCCTTCGAGAATAGTCTCTTAAGAACTGATGTGACCGAGTTGACACGCCTCATAGGGTTTTGGCTCATCGACGCCATAGATGCGCTGGACCCCATAGAGTTACGATCTTCCTTCTTCCCGCGTTTACTACCACCTCGATTCACCATAAAATGTATTCCGGATTGGGCGTCGTCGTTCATTTGTAATTGCTGTAGGAATTATTAAAAACAATAATTAATATTAGATAGTTGTCTAGTTTAAAATGTAGTGGAGAAATTGTAAAATGTAAAACAAACACAATTCGATGTAAAATGCAAAATTATATAAATTCAAAGTACAATTATTAGTACTGTTAATATTAAAATTTGAAAATTAAATTATAATTTAAACACAACAGGAATACGGAAATATTATAAAAATAATTATTTTATTATTAAAAATTAATATATTAATAACATAGCAGAAGCTCCACATTAAGGTGTCAGTACATTAAAACTAAAACGAACAAGTCAAAAAACGCTCAGTTATTTCTTTTAATGATTTCTGCATACCCAATTTAGAGTTTTTTATTGCAGCTCGACATACGACTAACGAAAACAACTGCTACTACAGAGAAATTACATGAAGAAGTCGCCTCCTCTATGCCGGCTTGCGAAGACAAATGTGTGCCACCCAGATTGACAGTGCACACTCCTCGTCTTATACCTGGCTATTTTCAAATTGTTCCCAAAACGCTTTCGAAAGTAAGTAACCCCAGGACGACAGACTGGACTAATAACCGTCATCAGTCTGCCTAGCACTCTTGAATATATTACAATACATTCAATTATTACTACATTACAAAATTAACTGAGCGTTTAATTATTAAACAAAAATGGACATCGAACAACGGATAAGTGGTGAAAGCGAATTAAGTTATTAAACAGTGATGACAACATCGAACGCCAATATTATTCTTCAACTATACATTGCAGTTTTTGTTCTGAACCACGAAGGTACTGTATGATGTAAGATACCAATGTATTTTGTACACGACAAATTGAATAGACAATTTTTTATCATGGTACTTAATATACAGTCTTGTGCGAAGGCTTAAACATATACAAAGGAGAATGCCCATTCGCCTAAGAGTAATGGGCCCACAATTTTTTTGTTGAGTTCGTCGATGATTTTTGGTTCATTTTGTATGAAAAAAAAAACTACATTCCCTATTGCCAATCATTTTTAATTTTTTTTCCCAGGTTATTGAGTAATTAGACTTTTTCTGATGCAATATGTGAAATTATTATTATATTAAATGCTTTAATAATTGATTATATTCGCTTTTTTTAACGTAAAGAAACATTGTCTATTGATTGGTGTGTTCATATAATTTAAATAAATTAATGTAATAAATCAAGTGGGCCCGAAAATGGGCATTGTCCTTTAGAACAGAAGGCCAAATACAGCTTTGATTTTCACAAACATCGTTGTAAGGACAAACACAATACTTAGATAGAAAAAGTATTTTTAAAGGATTCAATTAATTGATTACTGAAAAAAAATTGAATAAAAGTTGGCGGCAAATTTGTTATTATGCATGTAAATGGTAAATAAACAACGTGTCGTGTTTAACACATTATTTTTGTTAGTGTGAAGTTGTATGTATGAAGTTTTGTTTATTTATAACCCCCATAAATTATATTAGTCTAATTAATGTATTGATGGTAAAAAATCAAGTTTGGTTATTCTACTAACTAACTACCTTTGATACCTTTTAATTAGTAGTTCTATTTCCTTCCATGTAATAATTTAACCACAATAAGGGTTGCCAATATCTTTAATACTCACCGTATTCTCAATTTTATTTGTAGCATTTATTAACATGTCATTTCAAAAAAAGAATATTATTCCTTGAGAGAGAGAGAAAAGAAGTAAACAAAAAAACATAAGAGTGGCAACCCTTAACACCGACACACTGGCAAGCTCCGACCCGAGCGTGCAGCATGCTTAGATATGGGGCAAATCTAACCTCCGATGGGGCGAACTTGTAACTCACTGTCTGGCTTGGGTGTATCATCTCGTCCATCTTCACTGATGATGGATTCACAGTCACCATGCTGCGTTGTCTTGGCGCTACAGAGATTTTGGCAGTGGAAGGTTCGGGATGCTCCTCTCGTTGATGCTCAGTTGCCAATGTGTATGGTAGTTCGGACGGGAACACCTCATCCCAGTATTGATCGCGAATAAGCTCTGGATGCTCGTGATGCATTTCGTCAACAATCATGTATGAAACCTGAAATATTCATTTTAGTTTATTTATAAAACTTTATTAATTACTCCAATATTATCACATAGAAAACTCACCTGTAAATCTCTATCAATCAACCAATTAACTTCAAAATCATCGTCATCTTCACCAAAAGGATTAATCAAAGACTCGGCTACTTTCAACCAACCCATATAGAAAAAGAATTCCAATGTAGCGAATACTGGAAAATATAGATCTATACCACTGATATAGGCGCCGCTCCCTGATGTGTGGAGTTTATTATCAACCCATTGACTGCCTAACGCTGAAGTTATGAAGTATGAATACACGGCTATAGTAACCACCTGAAAAAAAAACACTTGACAAGCTATGCGCGATTCTCCTCAGCTTGGCTTCCTAATACCCTAATGGACGCACTTTCGTAATTGATATAGGTTGGCGAATGTATGCAATTTCATTCTAGGAGCCTAGTGGACGCTAGCCATAAAGTGACGGATTAATTAGTGCCTATATTATATTAAAAGCATTGAGCGACCAAAGTATCAGGGGCGTAGCTTGGTGCGGCCCTACCCTAGTGTCACCAGTTGAAGTGTGAAAACTGTGACCGTGAAAAAACATCACATAGGCTTGAGTAGCTTTTTTTAATACTTGGGGTGAACACTCGAGTTCCACCCATGCTAGCTACGCCCATGCAAAATCTATTTAAACAAAGTTACATTGGTACCAGTCAGAAATTCGAGGGATTTGAACACAGATCCCTCGTTTGTGAGTCCGCACCCCCTAGACCATGGTTTGATAGATAAAACTTTTCTACCTGAGTATAAACTAAAGGCACACTAATATTATCGTAACTTATAAGCAATCCTGCCTGTCCACGGAATTTGTTTAATTCATCAAGTATTGTTTTTACTGCAAAATCATCTCGTATTCGACCTTCTTTGCGTGCGCGTGTCACTATACTTGCCGCCCAAACTATCGGTAACCTGAAACGAACATATTTTTATGACTATTTACTTCTTATTACTATTAATCTACTTCTTATCAATTAAAAAATAACAAAATATTAAAATTAGGTACTACGTCTATAAATGATGTATCGTTATCAAATCTTAAAGTCAATAAGAGCTATTTGTAACCAATCTACTTAAATTGTAAAACTAATAATCAAATGATAAGCTTAATAAATGATTGATAGACTTTAGCGTAACTACATACTTCGATTTAACGATCTTTACGTCTATCAAAATAAGATCTAGTTTTGAACATTAATAGTAAATGTACACTTTCATACATTACTTTGTAGATAAAAATAACTTTAGTAAGTTGAATATATTTGCATTTATTTTGACCTGATAAATTAAAAAATTAAATCCAAATCTGATTGGAACACTGAAAATGGTTTAAAACCATAAAAAAAATTACCAATGCTTAGACGGCGCAGGAAACTTATTATTTAAATTATCCATAATTAATTTTTCATTTTCTAGTAACAAGCCAGCGTCAACAAAGTTCTGTAAGGCTGGAAATCGTTTCTTAACTCTTGGGGAGATCATTGTTAGCACCATAGTGAGACAAAGGCACACATAACGTACTATTGAGCGACGCATGAGACGACCTCGTTCATCCTGCAAATTTTCCATGACCTAGTTAAACTTATGAATGATTTGGTAAACAAAAATTATTGTCAACAATGTAGGGAAGGGCCTTTGCGTACCTATGATGATAAATTATCAAGTTTTGTTTGTTTTAATTAGGAAAACTGAAAAAATATGTAAATTTAATTATCTTGGCCCGTTTAAGTAAGAGTAAGTTTCAGAATATTCATTATGCATAATGATGATGGGTACGACTTAGTGCCGAGGTAGTATCACTACTTTCGAGTGTAACACCACTAACATCCGTAAAGTATGTTTCATTTCGGTATAATGAGAGAAGTGTGTACTGTCGACTTGAAAGATGTATATTAATCTCCTCAAGCCGGCATACGAGAGGTGATACTGCCTGTGGTGGTAGTATCCGCTGATGGACCGCATACTAGGTTAACATGCCAGCCTACTGAAACATACTATCAAATTGTACGCGTGTATGACGATACGCTGAAATTGATAGTCGACATAATGGACCTGAAATTAAAGGTCACTCTGAAAGTTTATTATTGCAACTTTTTACATTACACCCACTTATTTCACATAGACGTTATGATTACAGAGTTCCTAGTTTGTGTAGGCTCTAATGAATGTAGAATTACAGGACACACGCTATCACAAGTCTCTATTATTATCTTTTCAAACCGACGGGACCATCAAAACTTGATGAAAGATGTTTCTTTCAAAAGAATGTTGATTTTCATGGCTGCCCGTTACTATCTACAACATACTGTACATTTATTTAATAACTTACGTTTGAAATCTAGATCTTAAACCCATTTTTTTATTTGCTTTATTCGACTAAATGAGCAGCAGTTATATTTTTATTGGAGAATGATGGATAAGAATCGACATGGGCAGTGCCGTCTTTTGCAGTTGAGGGGCTCTAGGCTCACAATACTTGGGGGCCCATGTAAAAAAATTTTTTTCCTTATTTTTTCACACATACAGTATTATTTCAAAATCGTACATATGAATATACGCAAATAATGATCTAGTATGGTATAAGAATAATTTTTTTTAGTATGATAAATGTTAATATTAAATTATTCACCAATAAAAAAATTATAAGTATTGTTTTTGTACTTTTTTCATTTTACCTTGAATTATTTTTTTTTGTGTGAAATAAAGACGGCACTGGACATGGGTAGGAACAATCGACGAACTATCGAATTAATAATCGTATTCGTTTGTTTTTCGAAAGAATTGCCCATCACTATTATAGTCGGGATTAGATATGAAGCAGCCAGGTATAACGAAGAAAGTGTGCCCTGGGAACCTGAAGTACTAATCTCCTCAAACCGGCATATCAAGTCCTTAACGTATTTCATATTCGTCGTATTTCATTTCAGGTTATTGTTCTTAAAGTTATTTGTAATTCTAACGTAAATTATAATAATAGTAGCAAAGTAATTAAATATGTTAAATAAAAACAGAAATTAAGTTTTAATTTTCATTAATGACGTGCCGTGGAGTGCAATCTCAATCTAGATGGTCTAGATCTCGTCTCCTTAAGCCGGCTTAGTGGAGGCGACTGCTGCCCGTAGAGATTTCTCTGTAGTAGCAGTTGTTTCCATTCATGGACCGCACTCTAGCTTTACATCAGGCGGAGTGTTGTCACATGCCGAGCTACAATAAAAAAAATTGCGTCAATGAACATAAATTATTTAGCACTTGTTGTAAAAAATATATATACCAGTTTTTACGTAATACTCGTATAAGTATATTTCTTTTTTTAATTTAATTTAAATAAATTAAAAATTGAATTTGTTATTATTATGTTTAATAAAGATTAAAAAGTTTTTGGATTAAAAAAATCTTTATAAGATAGTTTAGGAGTTTTAGGAGTAGATATCAAGAGTAATAGGAAAAACCTTCTAGGTAATGTTATCAGTCAGATTACTATATTGATATAAATGTGTATAGTAGGTAGGTACAGTACATTTTCATTGGACGAAATGTTATAATGAAAAGCATGTCTCTAATCCACGCAATATAAGCAATCTTTGATTAGATCGTACATTTATCTTATTGACACTGCTTCGACACATTCGGGGTTTTTCTCATATTAGTAATTTAAAATGTATTTTATATTTATATCAATGCAAAAACTGTACTAACCTAGTGCTTATCACAGGAACTAAGCGACTAAAGTACACATAACATAGTTACAATGGTACCGGTCAGAACTTGGCGAGGTTCGAACACGAGTCTCATGAGGTCCGTCCTCTACCGTAAGATCAAGGCTGCTTGGATTAGAAAAGCTAAGCTAGCAAAATTCTTTTGCTTTAAATAACCAGTTTATTGAGGAGTTTTGTGCTTTCTTTTGGATTGACGTGGGTGAAACGCCGCAAGACGTCTGTTTTATCTCTAAAAAGGGTTCCCTAGGGATATAACGGCAATGATAAACGTATAATAATCTCATATAGCTATCGCGCTATAGCATAGCGCGGCCAACAAATACAAATAACATGGATAGAGCAGAAAATTTGATGAAGAATTGAATTTGGGAATCAATAAAACAGAAAAAATCAGCAAAATTTAAAAGGCCCAAAGTACCGGAGTTTCCGCATCGTGCTACAGCGTAAAGGGTATAAAACTGTGGACAACAATGTGTCTAAATCTTGTGACAATAAAGGTACTATTATTAACCCGGATTGTAGACGATAAAAATTACGTATTACTGCAATATACTCGAAATATAATTGCAGATATCATAAAATTATAAGGATTGATATAATTTATGTATAGATTACATTTGAGAGTCATGCGATCATATGCTATTCGAACAATAGATAAAGTATTCGAGACGAAACTAAAATACTTAAAAGATAATATTGAAGGAAGTGATCATGCAAGATAAACGAGATGACATAACTCCTAAACAATGATAAATGATAAAACTTTACGACCTCATAATAAAAATAGGAAAATTGTAATTCTAAAGTACATTAAAATTATATTAAATATTTATATATAATAAATATAATATATATATATATATATATAACAAACCTAAAATTAAATAACAAGTCTGTATTTTTCACGTCTAATGTTTAACTTGAGTTTAATACACCACGATAGATAATTAAATAATAAAGATCTATATAGAAGTTTTTTAAATAACAAAATAAAAATTCTCTGTCTGATGGAGTGCGGTCCATGAGCGGAAATAACAGTGTACCGTACACGTTGACAGTATAGACACTTCTCTCATGATATCTGGTTTTAAAACTGAAACATGACTAGGTTACTCACGGGTGTTACACTTGAAAGTGGTGATACAACCCCAGGACGGCAAAATGGGGAAAAACCATCACCAGTCTGCATACCAATCTTTAAAACATGAACTCACCTGTCCATGTATAGTCGCAGAAACAAAGACAGCAATAGAATCTGGCCAAGGTATAGAAGTATATTGATTCCACCAGCGGTTCATAACCACTGTTACATAGAAACCCAAAACAAAAGACAAAGGAATTACATTCCCATGAAAACTGCAATAATTTACCACACCCTCGAATTTTCTGGAAAAAAATATTAATGAATTTAATTAAATAATTTTCTAGCGAGTTAAAATTATTTTAGACAAGATTTAACATTTTTAAGCCCAATTTTCGAGCTCAATTTAAATTCTCTTGACAACAAAATGCAGATATCGAGCGAGGAAGCAATCATTTAACGACCCCCAAAAACCACCAACTCCTAAATTAGACCGTGTCGAATAGAGTGTGTTGTTAGTCATTTTTTATTTGCTTTAACAACTAGCAGCTCGACATGAATACCTTCAGCAGGAAAAAATGCAAATGACTGATATACTAAAACAATAGATTAGTACTCGTAAAGGTCGAATAAAAACTTACCTCTTAGAATCTTCATCTAATAATAAACGATAAGTTAAATTGAATACGTAATAAAATAATAAAAATAGGACTAGGTCTAGCCAGACCAATTTGTATATACTGCCACGCCATCTGTAACAAATAGAAACACAGATTTTTAGAGGTTCATCTGGAAAAAGTAGGTTTATTATTATTTTCCTAAACCTATGTTTCTTTGTGTGTCAATGTAAGTATAGGTCGTGTCAAACTTTATGGCGTCTCGGAAGTTAGCTGCGGGCGCTATCTAGCGCAAGTACAGTTAAGTTAATAATGATACGAGTTAATTTTAAATATGAATAGAACATATAAAAAATAAACAGCGGACTGTCTGCTCGACTGACCCTCCCCTCCCTCTCTGACTCTACTGCGGTCTCCTCTTCGGCGTGCGCAGTTCTCTCTCATTCTATTTGTTGAGTTTTTGTCTTTGGAGCAGACACTTCACGTCTGTTCCACCTCTCATTCATGTTGGAAAAACGTTAGTTAAGTTAGGGTTATCAGCGATTCTCCTTCAGATAAAAAAATACTCGCTCGAGAGTATGCCCTTCCCTTTCACGTTCATCGTGCCTCAATTTGTGCACTGCGCAACGGCTTGTGTCTAACTTCGGAGCCGCCATAAAGTTTGATTCGTACTATACTCAATCAAACTAACCTAAAAGACTTTATAATGCGGAGTTTACTTCATAACGCCGGAGACTCGTCGCTCTCGATTGTTCAACGTATAAATATAACGCATAGTTTTTTATATTGGTTAAATTATGTTCGCGACTAACCTCATATATTTCGTCTAAGAATTGAATTACCAGCCATTACACTCTTAATGTAATGAATAATTTTAATATGAGACCTTGCAGTAATATAGAAGGTTATGTTAGACACCTACGAGTCTTGCGTGTTGCACGACAATATCAGTAGATTTAAACAATGAAAACGATATAGTTTTTATTTCCTATTACCTGTACGAATTGCATGTAGATGTGAAACTTATTATTTACAGTATTATTATCCAAAAATACAACAAATATAAACCGACACGATAACCAACGACAAATATAAAATAACGTAGCTGAACTGACCATTTAACTAAATTGAAATAGATCAATTAGCTGTAATATACTCAAAATGTGTTAGTTAGTTAGTTAATTGTACCTACCTAATTTTTTTTTACTGTAGCTACGCATATGATAACACTCCACCTAATGTGCGGTCCATGAACGGAAACAACTGCTACTACAGATAAATCTCTACGGGCAGCAGACGCCTCCAGCCGGCCTGAGAAGACGAGTATGCATCAATCTAGATTAACAGTGCACACTCTTCTTGCTATACCTACTATATAAACGCGACAAGGTCACTTCATTAGTGTCACATTCGAATGTGGTGGTACTACCACAGGACGACAGACTAGGCTAATAACCATCATCAGTCTCTCTACCACTTTAATAGTGTCTATAAGCATTGAGCGACTAAAGTAGATAAAACAAAGTTACATTGGTACCAGACAGAATTAGCGAGGTTCGAATACAGGTCTCACCGATCATGAGTTCACGCGTCCTACCGCTAGACCACGGCCGCTCTAATAACTAAAGTGACTTTGACACTCTTATACTATTTCTAATCCTTAATTTCAAATGCTAGTTAAATTAATAATTAACAATAATCATAAAGTTCCTAATTCCTTTATACATACACCGTCAAATGTTTTATTAAAGCAATTAGTAGGTTAACGCTCAATAATCGTAGCAAACAAGTTTGTTTTTTATAGTAGCCCGTCATTTGAACCATACCGTCTTGAGTGGAGCAGAGACAACTCCTATCAGTGTCTGCAAGTAGATAGAGTCGCTTCCGCTATGCCGGCTTGAGGAAACGAGTGCGCATCGTCCAGGTTAGTTGCACTTGAACGTTGAAAGTGGTGGTACTTCCTTAGACGGCAGACAACTGACTCTCAGCCTGGGTAGGCTTGTTTAGAGAAATCTTTTGTTAGTAGACTTATGTACTCTAAAAAAATATAATCCGATGAGATACCTTCATTGAATAATAAATTACAACGCATAGTACAGAGTTCCTCTGCCAGGAAATTACATCACGCGTATCAGCTTAGTGACACATAACGCACTGTTGGCGAACCGACGAGTTGCTAGCTAGTTTTACCTTCAAAAATTATAACACAATCAAAGAGACGTATCTGCCTAAATTACGCGGATATTTTATATTCGCACACGTGTAAATGTATGAAATTAATAGAAGACCTTTAACTAAGAATTTCTAAAACGATATAAATGTGTACTGTCAACCTAGACGGTTCCCAAGGCATGGCGGAGGTGTCTGGCAGACGCTACGCATTATATTTTTATACTTATATCCAACAATTGCTATATCATGAATTCTACGAATTATTTACTATATCTGACGTCATTGGTAAGCCTGCGTTCCAAACAATTAACACAAATTGTGTATGTATGTATAATATTAAGAATCACGTAAAATCCAAGATAATTTATGTGGATTTTAACATTATTTGTAAAATTAAATACTGCATGTTTAGTATTTTTTTTGTTATACATTACAATTATAAATACAAGTTTTTAAATTTATTGGATAATAATAATATATTTTATCAATAAAAAGTCCTATTTGCAGAAAGCTAGACAAATATTAAATATCGTTAATGATTAATTGATTACTAAATAAATAAATGCTATAACACCTATAATTGAAACGTTGTTAACATGTAAAATACTTCATATGACGCAAGAATATACTTTTGCGGTGATTCTGACTAATTCAAAAATACTCGCAAATTAACCATAGGTACGCTATCTTCCTCATTGTGAAATTCCACCATCCGTTTGTTCAATTTTATCTATTTTTTTATTTTTTATTTTAGTACGTCATATGACCGCACTCCGCCTGGTGTTAAGCTAGAGTGCGATCCATGAGCGGAGGCGACTGCTGTCATAGAAGGGGATCTGCAAACAGCAGTCGTGCCCGCTATGCCGGCTTAATGAGATGCCTCTTCACACTGCGCTTGAAGGATCCCATGTTATAGGAAGGGGGATAGACGTGACTGGGAAGGTCGTTCCACAATTTGATGGAACGACAGAAGAAGGATTGCCCGAACTTTTTTGTCCGCGAGGGGATTGTTTCGACGGTGAGGCGATGCATTCGATCGCCTGCACGTCGCGATGTGGGGTAGGAGGGCTTAGATCGTGGATTTCTGCTGAACATTTTGAATTTGAATATATTTAAACAAAGTTAATTATATTATACATAAAACCCAGTTGGAATTATCAACTTCTACTCGGTTTAACTAATATTTCAATAATAATAACAAGAGGCGACTAGAGCTACGTAACTATGTGAATTAATACGATTAGCAGTAGTTTTAATAACTGTCTTACATACCTACGTAATATAAGTACTACGGCTATTTCTACAAGCTGCTAAAAGTGATCGATATTTTTTCTAATATTAGAAAGTGCAAGAAACACTACGTTAAGTGGGTTTGGTTGGGCGGGCTAGTCTACTAAAACGTTCTTTCTTGCCTTGTCACAATGCAGAAGGAATGCAACATATCGATAGCACGTCTTGTGACTATGGGGAGCAGCTTGTGACTGATTTATTCAGCTTTGTTACGACCTGAAGAATTTAATTTAATTAACAATTAACCGATTATGCTGCTCGAAAGAATTGTTTGGGTTAAAACTGGTATATGCAGCAATGTTTGTGACTAGTTTTACACCTACTATGTTTCCTTACTTTTTTTTTATTTGAAAGTCCTGAAAAAATAATAGTCCTAATTTATTTACTATTTATACGATGATTTTTTAGACTAATATAATAATAATAATAATAATAAAAACTCTTTATTGTGCGAAAAAAAAAAAACAAACAGAACATACAATATTAAGATAGTTTAGATTGGATGTTGTAGACGTTATTGATGTCATCCTCTCTCTCACATGGCGCCAATGTGCAGCAGTTATTTTCGTAAACAAGTCATAAATATTTATAAGGGTAGCGATCTACGTGTCATTATATTGTGTGTATATATTTTTTTAATTACTTTTGCGATCACATAAATATTATATTATTCTTGTGAAAGGTCATTAAAGTGTACAGGTACAGGTACAGTTTACTTATATTATATAATTTTTATTGTAATTTAAAAATACCTATTACGTCTCTATCACTCAAAACACCTTTGAATGGTGGATGGTTCTGTAATCATTGATATATACAACTAGATATGCAATAACCCTCCCGATGAGACGCGAGAAAAATGATGACCACAGTCACTTTTAGGTTCTCTGTCAGTATTTGACTTGACGGCAACACTGTCAAATCGTTTGAGACGACCTACGCTTTTTTATGTCAAATATTTTCAAATGTTTGCACCTCTAGTCTGTAACGGTCAAAATTAACGCTACATTTAGTTTATATCACTGTTCGATATTTAATACATTATTAAGATTGCTATCTCAACGTGCTACATGATATTTTAGGTACACACCTAAAATCGTTCGTATCAATATTAATAATGCTGAATTGCAAACACAGATAAATTCCTTATAAGTCCTACTTTTTCTTAGAATGCAAGTATTGTTATAGATTTTACTTTTGCTGTGAACTTCTAAGAATTTTCTGAAAGGGTTGTGAAACAGGTCATCGCTCCTCGTAAACCAAATCGATAATGTCGAGACACCAAATAAAATGTATAAAGTTACCTCGTATCTCTGACAACTCGCGAATTTTCAAGAAAAACTATACCTACAGAATTAAAATTTTAGGTCTAGGTATTGTTTATAAACGATATAATCAGATATATATCAGAGCGACCATGGTCTAGCGGTAAGACGCGTGAATTCACGATCTATAAGACTCGTGTTTGAACCTCGCTAATTCTGACCGGTAACGATGTAACTTTGTTATATGTACTTTGATCGCTCAGTGCCTATAGGCACTATTAAAGAGTGGTAGGCAGACTGACTGAAATAACCATCTGTACAGTCTGCCGTCCTGGGGTAGTACCACCACTTTCGAATGTAACACCCGTGAAGTGACGCGTTTCGGGAGCAGTTTGAAAGTAGCCAGGTATAGCGAGAGGAGTGTGCACTGTCAATCTAGATGGTGCATACTCGTCTCCTCAGGCCGGCATAGCGGAGGTGACTGCAGCCCGTAATTTCTCTGTAGTAGCAGTTGTTTCCGTTTATGAACCGCACTCTGCCTTTACATCATACCGAGTGGTGTCATATGCTGAGCTACAAAAAAAATATATGTTAAATGAAACGAAATATTAAATTCAAATTATCATTATTTTATTGTATACATAGACAATAAAGATGTATTTTTATAGTTACGAGATCTCTATATTTCGCCCATCAAAATATAAAAATTAGGAAGAAAAGAAAAAATAGAAGCTGCCGATGGAAATATAGAATAGACTAATTTCGACAAGACGAATTAGTGGTCAAAGTATCCGTGCGTAAAGCGGAAGGTATGGGTTCGAATCTCAACTCAGGCTATGTGTATGATTTTTTTTCTATTCAATGTTCATAAACAAATCCAGCATTTTAATATACCAAAAAATAATCATTAATAATAGAAACAATTAGTCAAACACAAAAAGATTTGAACATTGTGTTTGTTGAGGATAACAAGGTCAAAATTTGATGGAATTATTAAGTGATAATAAACTTATTTTACATGTAAGGTGTAGTATAATATCTGTAATTTAAATTTCCATTCAAAAATTACTGGTTTTAATTTGTTAATCATAACATAGTTAATCTAAAAATCAAAAGCACAAAACCTCCCTCATTAAAAGGGTCATCTTACACAAAAAAATTCACTTCCTACTATGGCAGTTCCGGTACAAACACAGGACAAACAAAGAAACATTAATTTTTATATTAGATAAGCTTGTCACATGGATTTTGACTGTTAAAATCGTACTTATGAGTCATGATTCGATTTGGCACAACGGCCTTGAAAATTTAGATGTTTTGTATATTTTTAATTAATTATAACATTTCTGTTTAGATTTCAGACATTTAACAAGTAAAGTTGGGGAAGAAGTTTTTAAAATATCTTACAAACATGTAGAGAAATATCAGTTGTTACACAGGTGACATATATCCAAGGTTTTTATAAATTAATTCAAAGTCATAAAATTAAACATATAAACTATTTTTGTCTATGTGAATACAATTTTAATGCCTTTGATGTATAATTTTAGTTCAGTATCAAAGTCCACACTTCAGTTTGTACAAAAATTTCACATGCAAATTAATTAGTTCCCGATGATTTGTATTTCTCCATTTAAAGACATGTATATCTCATAATAGTGATTTATACACAATATTGATTTTTTATTGATATTTAAGTATGCTCAAAATATCTAGTTATTCATTAGTTTTATACAATTACTGCAAAAAGACTGAAGGCTCCTCAACCTGTCTGTCCATTGCCGCACCACAGATCTGCTTATAGTTTGAATAACTGATTACAGATAGGGAGGGATTTAGAAAAAAAAACTATTTGCGATTTGTTATAAATGTAATTATTGTCAGTGTATTCATTATATGACTAGATTGATCGCATCCAAATATAGTTGACACCAATATTATTTCTAATTCTTTTATTTAAGTATACAGGGGCAGTCCAAAGGAAGTACCTTACTGAATAGTGATAACAAATTCTTCTAAAATGAAACATATTATATTTATATATGAAAACATAAGGACATAAGATTGTGATGTCTTTCTCTGTCTGAGCCGGCAATCAAACCGCCTCAAATACGAAAAAATGAATAAGTTTTATTGTAAAAATACAGAAACATTTTCGCTTTGAATAATTTGCTATTTCACTGTTTTTATTTGTAGCGTATTTATATTTTTCGGACTACCCATAATCCCAGACTGCCTGTATATGATATACAATAATACTAATACTTCAGTGATAAAAGTTTAAATAAATAATTCAGTACTTATTTTACCTGTGCAACAGTCTCAAGAAAGTTCCGAATCCCCGACAAGTGGCGACTTCGCCGGTGTAAGTTACAGTCATTTCTGAATTAAAATTAATATCACAGCTTAAGAACAGAAATTATGGCGCAAACCAGATCTATTTAAATATTTCTGGTCACTATTTTGCTAAAATTACATAATGTAATTGCAAATTATAAAATAATAAGTCACATAAATATTATTTTAAACATTGCACACATTTCTTAATATATTGTATAATACGGAAACGAATCACAACACTTATAATAACATTTTAAATAAAATTATACTGGAAGAATAGAATAATTGTAACAAAATGAAAAAAAAAACACTCGACTACAACAAAAACACAAACAGCCCGACCGCACCACCTCCCCGCTCACCAAACCACAGACTAAATTGGACTAAAAAAATCCAAAGAAAAAAATCAAAATCCAGAGACAAGAAATGACGCTAGAGGGCCAAATATGAGGTTACATTTACGTAGTGACGCCGTAACACGAAGACAATTCACCAATCAAACGATGGTATTTTTACCGCCGAGGTAATAAAAAATCAAATGAAGCGATCCTATATACGTTTTTTTATAATTTCTTTTTTTAACATTGAATTGTAGATATTTTACAATGTTTTCTGGAAGTGTTTGGCGGCAACATTTTGCTTAGAACCATCAATATATTAGCATTTTATCGGCATGAGATGCCACAAAAAAAATACCGATTACAAAGTACGAAGTACATTTACGCTGTGACAGCATAACCCGACATTTCTCCACCAATCAGACGATGTTATTTTGATCATCAAGGTTACAAAAAATCAAATGAAGCGATCCTACTGGTACGCAGAATGCAGGTTTGGATCCAGGCTTTCGCCAAAAGTCGGTCTCCAATGTGTACTCGTACATACTTGCTTTCGCTTTCGCAAGCCGCCACGTGTGCGTTTTCCGCTGTCATTCTATTTTTTCCATTAGCAAGACCAAATATTTAATGTCAGTTATCAGTGTTGTCACCAATTCAAAATGCACAAAATGGCCGATTTTGGTTTGTGATGGTGTCGAGTTTAGTTTTGTTACAAAGAATAAGGTGTTCTGCATTTAATAACCACTTTTACAAGTTTATTATAAATTATTATTTTATGATAAGGATTAAAAAATCACAAGATGTGTGACGATACGTTAGCTGAATTGAAATTAACAAAGCCGGCCTCAGATGATGCCATTCTAAATGATTGTAGGTTCCCGCTTCTTTTTATTTTACTTCAGAATTTATTATTAATTTTAAATATCAATAACAGCGGTACTCAACATTTCGTTTTCAGCGCCTACTGATGATGACTTTGACGAGTGCGTGTCAAAGAAAGAAAGGGATCTCTATAAATCTAAATTCCATGGTAAGTTAAGAGCTTCACTAAGTTAATTCTATTTCATTTTTATACATATATTTGTTTTTTGTTTTAGATTTGAGTTCAATCAAACAATACAAGTTACATTGTACTTCTTGTGACAGGCATCTGGGTTGTGCACCAAATAATGTAATTCGTATGCGTAAACATCCAATGTTATTAACATTAATATGTCAAAAGTGCCAGGAGTTTTATGATAGCGGGGAATTTGAAAAGGGTGATGATGGTTCAGAGTTATACTGTCGTTGGTGCGGACAGGGAGGTCAAGTTTTCTGTTGTTCTGATTGTCCACATGTTTTCTGCGCAGTGAGTAGCTACCCACAAATCTGTTCTATTTTGTTTTTTTTTTGTTTAATAAGCAATATTGTGATATAATAATTAACATTATGTTACATACATATGTGGTATATACATACATATAATTTTAAAATGTACTCCCCTTTTTTTCAGAAATGTATTAAACGCAACTTAGGAGTTGCAATGATTAAACAAATAGAGACTACTGATGAATGGAAATGCTTCAAATGCAATCCTACAATTTTATTTGAACTTAGAGCTATATGCTGGGCATTATTGCGCTACTGTGACATTTTAAATAGGTATATAGTATAACACTTCTTAAAATTATTTGTACCTTTAAATATTTTTATTATATTAATGGAATATTCATATTAGAAACCAGAAAAAAAATGTTTTTATCTCTCAAATTAAGTCATAAACTCCATGACGATGCCTGATGTAATGAAGATGTATTTTTTTAAAACTCTAATATAATTTAAGATTAGCAAAGGACTCCGACCAATCTGAATTGAAAGAAATGTATGCAAAGGAATGTGCCTTAGATCACTCTTCTTGTTGTAAGGATAAATTGGCTAAAAGAAAATCACTTCAACCCAAAGTCCCTAATAATAAAAAGAAAGAAGAGGAACCTGTAAAGAAGTCCAATGAAAGCATATTGTCCAAGATTCCATCTACTATACAGGTATACAAGTAATTAAATACATTACTTTAAAAAAAAATTGATTCATTTGTTATTTGTTAAATTATGATGAAAATTTGAATAGAAAAAATCAGTACAGACACACACAGACTCAGCTAAGGCTCTTATGTGTGTTGATTTTTTCCATACAATGTCCATCATAATTTAATAATAAACAAATTGAGCATTTTAATATCAGTCTGCCTACACTCTTTAATAGTGCCTATAGGCACTGTGCGACCAAAGTACGTATAACAAAGTTACATAAATGGTACGGGTCAGAATTAGCGAGGTTCGAACACGGGTCTCATCGAGTGTGAGTTTATGCGTCTTACCGCTAGACCACGGCCGCTCTTAATACTTGTAACAAATAATATCTTGGGAAAATGTATTGTTCTATGTTTATTTTATTATACTTATTATACTTACTAACTGCCAGCAATTATGGAGCACTTGCAGAGGGGTCAGAGAGATTATTTCTTTTATATGTATAGTGGGGGTCCATTAAACTGCGAGAAAGCCACGTCATGTTCCGAAAGTTTGTTCTGTCGGATTCTGAAAATTCATTCCGTCCAGTTCCGGAACTCGTAATCTCCGGAGCAAAGGTTGTAGGAAATGCCCTCTAATTTCGAAATCGATACCCTTTTTTTTTTTCAAAACTACCCACAAAACTATGGCAGAGCTCACGAAGCGCGCCACAAAAACTAGTTATTAATATAAATTTTAAATATTAATTAATTTTTTATTGATGTTATATATTTTTAGTTGCTATATTAAGCATGTGCTTGTAACACGAGAACACTGAGTTATGAAAGTACATATAACATAGAGTGACATTAGTGCCAGTGAGATTTGAATGTGGGTCATCAATCTCATCTTCTTAATTGTGAGAAGATGTAACTTCTATCGCTGACAACAGCTGCACAAATTATATACTTTTATAGTTCTTATTATTCAGTGAGTTTGGTGAGCCAGAGAATTGTAAATTAAGGTTTAATTATATTGTTTTAGGTTAAAAAGTTTGCTACTATGACAGAAGAAAATGAGAAGAAAAGAAAGAGACCTGCAAGTCCTGTCCTCATGCTTCCTACCAAGAAATGTTACAAAAGCCCAATCACAATAGCTAATTATTCTGCTATTATGAAACCTCAATTTAATCAACCTGCGGCAAAGAAACCAAGAGTGAGTCGCTGTTAAACTTATACTTGAAAAAGATGATCATTCAGTCTCTATACATTTTTGGGCTTTTTCCATATTATATTGTTAGCAGTGGGTATTTTGAGCAACTTTTATTATGACACGAAATGTATAGGGTCGTTCTATAACTTGTTATAAAATGACTCCACTGCTTTTGTGTCATAATAATAATTGTTCAAAATGACTATTTTTAAAAATATATGGCATTGTTTGCTTCATACCAGCACTATTGAGAAATTGTTGATTTTTTAAAATCCTTATAACAAGTTTAGATTTTATGCCATACTAAAAGTTGCTCGGAATGACCACTGGTAACAGAATGTAGCATTTATTTATTTTTTTGCACTCACAAAAAACCCCAATTTGCATGATCTTTAATAGTACAATTCAAACATAATAGCAAAACAAAAACTGCTAATGAATATATTTTCTCAGATGCCGACTTTAGTATTTCCAAATTCATTTAAAGTACCAGACAGAAGGCCACCTCAACCTCCTATGATAAAGCTCCCTCAACTGAGACCGAAGCTTCCCCTGCCAATTGGGTTACCAAATATGACATTCAATTCAGCAGTGATTCCAAATGATAATATAAATTTATCACTGGAAAGTTTAACTCAGGTATTTTAAATTATTCTACAATTTTACTTACTTTTTGGGGAAATGGGGAATGCAGACTGATGAGGGTTATTAGCCCAGTCAATCATCCGTAGTAACAGTAAAGAAGTGAGCTAGGTACATTTGGGATCATCTTTGAAGTGTGCTCTGTCAGCGGATGATGTACATTTATCTTAAGCTGACATACTGCAGTTGTTTTTCTCATAAACTCCAATAACTTAAAATCAGGCAGTGTGGTCATCTACCAAATGTTTAAATAATTTCACCAGGGCTTAGATTTTGCTACAGTGGCCGCTATCACCAATAATAGCAATAACAATGATGATGTGGTTTGCACACCTGACTTTCCAATGGAGCCGTTGTGTGAGGTAGGTTTAACATTGTCATCACAATTTAAGTACTCTGGTTTAATGTACACGACATTAAATTAAATAACTTTAATTATAGGTGACCGAGGAATCTGTTGATGATGATGTGGAATGTATCACCCCTGGACCTATCGCTCCTCCAAAAAGGTCTATGTTAAAAGTAAACTCTTCAAATAACAAAGCCGGAGCATTACCAGACTTATCTCCAGATAATATTGTACAAATGACAGACAATGACGTCACTGTAAATGCTGCCACTGGGGGCTTGAAATTTAGAGTTGATCCGCAAACATTGTCTTCGAATAAAATGTATCGGTTGCCTGATGGTCGTATATTTGCAATTAATGCAAATTCAAAAATGCCTGGTGGTTACTCTGCCACTATAGTCGCAGTTTCAGATCAAAGTGGTTCTTATAAAACTACTGGTGGCAAAACATTTGCTGCTAAACTCAGCGCTGTATCGACACAACCTCCACCGCCGGCCAGACGTAATGCACCCAAAAGAAAACCCGCTAATAAAGAATCTGACAAATATTCCAATATCAATCTTGATATTCCTGTAGAATGGTTCCGCTATAATCTTATTGATGCAATAGATGCTCTAGACTATTCTCTTACGAGGTTAAAAAAACTGAAGGCTGAAGCTACAACTATGTTCTTGCGATCTAGGAGTGAAGATGAAATACGTAATCTTCATACAAGTTTAGATAGACTTTTGAGTACTTCGGCGACGAGATTCGGCGAGGTTCGGAAAAATTTAAATCAAGGCTTTAAAGATTACCTAAAAAAGAAATCTACTACTACTGTTGATGAAGTCTCAAATGAAGAAATCGATGATGATGACGACGTGCAAATATTGGCAAATGAGGCAGATGATCCTATATATATTGACGAGAATTCATTAGATTCCCAAAACAATGACGACGATAGTGATCAAAACAATTGCATCATTAAAGAGAAATCTTTATTTAAACTCCAAGAGCACTCTCCAAATGTTATTAATATAACAAAGATTGTAAAACCTAGTGAAAAAGAAAAGAGAGTTACAAAGGCGAAAGAAAATAACGAAGCCAGTACTAATAAGGATAAGGATCAAGATGAATCAGTTAATGATAATAATAAGGTAGATGATTTTAGTGAAAGTATGATTCAAAATGAGAAGAATGATACAATTAATTCCAACACAGAAGTGAATGAGGAGGAGACATGCATTACTAATGGTGATTCAAACGATATTAATGATTTCGAAACAGAACATAATAAAAATAATAAAACAGAAGACAGTGAAATGCGTGAGGAAGCGTTGCAAAATTTATTAAAAGATAGTCCAGAGAAATCAGAGTTGGCGTGCATGGAAAAAATGCAGGATAATTCGTGTATTTTAAGTACGTGATTAAACATATTATTAATTATAGTTAAGATTATTTGTAATAATTTGAAGAACATCGGTTTGTTTCTGATAGGAGGCGGGGTCTCTCTTGTATCATTTTATTGAAATGCAATTTTGAAAAAAACCTTTACTTTATAGAAGTAATTCTTTATGATAGATTTAAAGAACAATGTACTATTTGGAAATATAAATTGGTATCTAGACTAATTGGTGTAGAAAAAATTAGCATTATAATAGTAACAAAGTACAGTTTTTATAATATCCTAAATTAGTTTAATATTATAAATTTACCAACTTATGTTTAATGGTATAATCCATACATTGTAATAAGCTTTAGTTTGGGGCTAAATAATAGTTCTAAATTTTAAGCTGCGATGGTCTACAATAGTCTAAATGAAAGAAAAACTTTAATAATAAGTGTAAATATTGTTACGAGTTAGTTAATTGATGAATATGCGACCAGAGTAATCAGTGGCGGGTCCTAGGCAACATTGTAATTCCGGGCCTATTTTTCAGTCATCTTTGTAATCTTAATTTCCGGGCCCCAAAAATTATTGGCCCTAGGCACGTGGCGTGGCGTGGTCGTCTAGGCCTTGGTCCGCCCATGAGAGTAATGTTTTGTTTTGTTTTTATTTTGTCTGCGTGCAGTACGGTTCCATTACTTCTGTTTGGAATGGCCGTTTTCACCAACAAGTTCTGAGTTTTAAATTACCACTTAAAATTTAAAAAAGAACCAGTTCCGAGGACTTATTACGAGTTTACATTTACGCGAGGATTGTAACGGGAGGAGTATGCACAATCTGGATGGTACATGTTCGTCTCTTTAAGCCGGCACAGTGGAGGCGACTGCTGCCTGTAGAGATTTCTCTGTAGTAGCCGTTGCATCCATTCTTGGACCGCACTCTAGCTTTACATCAGGCGGAGTGTTGTCACATGCCGAGGTACAATTAAAAAAAATTTAACGCCGTGAAGCGTAACTCGTAATCTCTCCACCAATAGGATCGCTTCATTTGATTTGTTATTACCTCGGAGCGGTCAAAATAACATCGTCTGTGTGGTGGAGAGATCTTGTGTAAACTCGTACTGGTACCCTCTGTAGATTTAGTTTTCACTGACATTTCACATTCCGATTTGAGCGGTCAAAAACTGGAAATGATATAGGAGTCGTTGTGAAAATAGACATAGTCCGCGAAAATCGATATATTGGTGTTAATTATAACATTGATCTGAATTAATATTTATACGTTTTTTTTTTGTCATTTTTGTGCCGATTGGTCACAATAGAATATGATTATGAATATAGACTTAACGTAGAAAAATTATCATAATATTTAGATTACTTTTGCTTATAGAATTAAATTATCACTTCACTTTTGGATTAGAAAAGTTTGATTTAATAAGTAACGTCGTTAACAGGTTATTTCGATATTGGCTATAACTTTGGGAAAATAAATAAAATTTTGTTTGGAGGATTTGAAATTTTTATTTGTGATAAATAATATAAAACAAGATTTCGTTGTTGTAAGTGTACATGTTTTCTTACATGTATTTATATTATTATTTTTCTATAATTAAGAAAATAAATATAATCACTGTAATTGTTTTTTTTTTCATTAAACTTGCGTAGCCTGAGTACACCAGTTCTGTACATGTATACGTCCTGACTCCTTCTTTTGTTAAATGGCCTTATATCTGCCATTTTTGATGTTTTTGCATCAAATTGCAATGGTGTTTTACAATTTGACGCTTTCTTGGAGTATTTGGCGGCAATTCACCCGGTCACGTCACAATATGAGCGTTTTCACGGCGCGGGCGTGGGATAACCACAAAAAAAAAACCGCTTCCGTTGCCTCATATAGAGTGAATTTTAATGTTTCCACAATTACTCACATGCGCAGCATAAAATAACACAAATTTTACACAATAATAAACTCTAATTAATGAAAGGGATAAGAAACACCTCAACCTTCCCGGGCAAAAGCGCGCCAAACACTCGGACTCCTGTTGTACAGTTTTTGTTCTCCAAATGGTTTACGACATGGACTTATAATAAGAATGGAATGAACGGAACATTTGCATCGGATAGCGTGACCGTTTACTTGTTTCAGCCCATCATGAGTAGTAGTTTCCCTACACAGTACTAAATAGACGATATTGAACGTTATTACCATTCCATAGTGTGGGCAGATTTAGGACTTAGTGTGCCAAAGGATCAAGTATGCGTTTATTTACGCTGCCACGTCGCAAAGTGAGATCTCTACAATATTATTCTAGCCGTAGAGGTTAAAAAAATTCAAATTAATCGATTCAATTGGTGGAGAGTGGCTTTACGCCGTGACGGCGTAAATGTAAGTTCATACTCAGGCCTCCGGTTATTATGGCTAATTTACCCTCGCGAATTATTCGCAGAAATGTGTGGTGAAAAAATGGGGATATTTAAAAGTTTGGTTTAGTTAAATAATTAAATAGGCAGTGACAAATTTATTTTAATAAAATAACATACAAAAAAAAATGCAAACGAGAAAACATTAAAAATACTTATCAAATAAATATCCTGTTGACAGTAAAAAGCACTTAAATATCACAATGGTGTACTTTTATAGAGCTGTAATTTACACATTTAACATTAAAAAAATCAATATAGAATTATAAATTGGGTAATATTTAATATCTGAAATGGCCCTTCCTTGATCTCTCCTCGTGATAGACTCGCATCGGTGAGTAGGCGCCGTTCGATGACCCGTTCGTGTTTAGACCTGAATTACAAATAAAGTTTAACAATTTTTACATTTAAAACATAAAATAATTCTTTATACCTTTAATATTTCCATCCACGGTGGTTGCTTATAACAAAAAATAAATAAAATGTCAGGATCTATTTACATTTCTGTACTTCGAAATTACCACAGACTAGAAATATATACAGGTTTTTTTTAAATTTCAAATATTCGTTTCGACCGGGGATCGAACCCAGGACATCGACGTAACAGACATGGCGCTCTGACCACCACGTCACATATATGTCAGTTTAACCATTATTACTTTTGATTAAACGTTAGTCCACCCAGCAATTGGAACTTTGGAAGCCATTCAAGCCGATGGAAAGATTGGATAGAGGAATTTGACCCAGCCAAGTAAGGCGCCAAGGGCGGAGTAGTTTAATTAATGATCGGTAGAACATCCGTGCGCATAGCGCATACCTTGTAACAAAGTCTGAGGTGGTGAGGTAGTAGGAGCAGCACATCTCGGTGCTAAGACGAAATGATAGAGAGCAAGGTATATAGCTGCGACCAGGAGAGAGAAGACTGCCAACCCACGATTTATTTGACGTGCCGACTCCAATGGTTCTTCTAATGTTACTAAACCACCTACTATTGCGCCGATACATCGACCTGAATAATATAAGCAAAATATTCAAATGTGTACCTACAAGACGGGTCTTCAAATTACCCACACGATTCGAATTTCAAGTACATATTAATAAGTAGGCAGACAGATGATGGTTATTTATCCAGTCTGCCGTCCTGAGGTAGTACCACCACTTTCGAATGTAACACCTGTGAAGCGACCTTGTTGCGTTTCGGGTATAGTTTGAAAGTAGACTGGTATAACGAAAGGAGTTTGCACTGTCAATCTAGATGGTACATGCTCGTCTCTTCCAGCCGGCATAGTGGAGGCGATTGCTGCCCGCACAGGTTTCTCTGTAGTAACAGTTGTTTCCATTCATGGACCGCACTGTAGCTTTACATCAGGCGGAGTGTTGTCACATGCCGAGCTACAATAATAAAAAAAAAATGTGCACATCATAGACGAATCGTACCATATTGCCACGTAATAAGTCAGAAATTCGCTTGACAATATGATACGATTCGATTCGGCGACCCTAGAGGACACCAGCTATAAAAGTGACCAGGGAGATTGATTCATAATAATAATGTATTAAAAAGCTTACCAATGCAAAAATGTGCAATAACAGGCAACGCTTGTCCAGTCACAGTATATTTCTTAGGCACGAGATGACGGAAGTAAAGTACTGCAGTTACCCATACGAGACTCAATGTGAACACCTCTAAAGCTTCGCATACAATCACCCACGTGTAATCTGTGGTATATGCTAATCCTAAACAAATAAATAATACATTTATTTTTTCGTTATTTTTCGTTATTATAACATTTCTGATGATGGTTATTTATCCAGTCTGCCGTCCTGGGGTAGTACCACCACTTTCGAATGTAACACCCGTGAAGTGACCTTGTCGCGCTTCGGGAATAGTTTGAAAGTAGCCAGGTATAACGAGAGGAGTGTGCACTGTCAATCTAAGATGGTATATGCTCGTCTCCTCGAGCCGGCATAGTGGAGGCGACTGCCACCCGCACAGGTTTCCCTTTAGTAGCAGTTGTTTCCATTCATGGACCGCACTCTAGCTTTACATCAGGCGGAGTGTTGTCACATGCCGAGCTACAATAAAAAAAAACAAACAAGAAAAAAGAAAACTAAACTTACATAACTAAAAACATTTAATAAAAAAAGCAAAAAGAAAAATAACCAATACAATAAATATTTAAATTGAATTGCTATATTAATAAAAAAATATTTAATTGTTAGATTACTATCTTATCCAAGTGCCAAGTATGAGTTTATATTTTTACGTCGTCACGGCGTAAAGTGAGATCTTTGCCAATCAGGTAATATTATTTCGGCCGCGGAGGTTAAAAAGAAATTAAATGAAGCGATCCTATTGGGCCTCAGTGCATTCGTATATTTGTATGATTTTTTCTATTCTATTTTCAACATAATCATAATAAAATTCTATATGATGAAAATTAATAGATAAATTACACGGGAATCGAACCAGCTTCTTTCCTTATACCTACACACGGATACTCTATGATCTTTTCCGTTCGATTTTGATCAGTAATAAAAACTACAGCATTTACAGCGGCCTTTTAACACAAAAGTCTAAACCTGTGGATAGAGAACATAGCATATACAAACCTGTGAATCGTAAGCAGTAGAAAGTAAACGCCATTATAAGAACATTGGAGTGTCCGACGTAATCAACGACAGCTTCGGCCCACCATAATGCCGGGATTGCTGGTAATGCACCAACAGTCAGAGTTAAACCGATTAATGTATCAGTGTTGTTTACATTTAAATCCATAACCGTCCTGTTAATAAAAATATTATAGCATTATCATGAAAATTTTATAGAAAAATTCAACCCGCTACGTCCACCGCTAATTGCTCTGACCACTAAGTTACTGATCATTTCACGTAACAATGTCAAAATTCTCTATTCTATCTTTCCAGTGACATATTGCTGGATTTTGACGTCACGTTATATTAGTAGAGTTTTTTTTATCACAATTATCACTAGCAAGCCTTACTTTACAGTAGAATCCAGTGGTAATTGACGAAACTCGTATTTTTTTCCCTATACATCATAATTTAAAAATTACAATTTCAGCACTTTAATATTATGCCATTTCTAATGTGTATTTCAAATATAGCTCGCTTTTCAAATTAAATTTTGAGGTTATAAAATATTTACCAAGGCAAATAAGCATCAATAGCGCTCCATAAAGCTCCGAGTAATGTGACCACAGCGAATAATCCAGCAATTTCAGCTCCGTAACGGCGAATCGTGTTCATAGGCATTGCTAATACACCAGTTGCTGTATGCCACCACCATTCGGGAGTTGATAATGGCATGCGACTGAAAGTTGAATTAAATTATAATAATTATTTCAGATATTATAATTCGACGATTACCATGGCATGGGAGATCCTGACCTTTTCGAGATATATTTTTTAATGCCTGTACCAGTTTTTGTATCACAGGCACTATGCGACCAAAGTACATAATAACATAGTTACATTGGTACCAATTTCATTTTGAATCCTATTTGGTGCAAGACATAATACATATGATGAAATACGTACCTATCAAACAATAAAATAAGAGCAGCAATGACCATAAAAATAGCATTCATTGCAAACGGTACTAAATATGGCGCCTCGGGAACAGCATTAGCTCCTAAACCAGCCAATGGAGGGAATATTGCAAGCCCAATAGTTCCAAATGCTAATTGACGACCGACGTCACCTCTTCCTAAAGAAGTTTCTCTTGTTGCGATAACACATGCAGCTCCCAACAATGCAAGAGCTGCTGTAGGCCAAATATCAGCCAGACATCTGAAAGTAGACCAAAATTAAATACCATCTATAAGATGTGCAAAAGTGGTTAGCGCGCTATTCTGTTACGCTATTTATGTTCCAAAATATTGAAAATACTGAAGAATAGGCTGCATGAACACCGTAAATTATTTATTTGCCTTCAAAAGTTGTAGGGAGACTGATGATGGTTATTAGTCCAGTCTGGGACTAAACAACTTTTTAAATTATAAAATAAAAATATTAATTAACTTCAATTTCAATTTTATATAAATATCAATATAAAAAGTTGCTTAAAAATATTTTTAAACTTTCGATAATGCAAAATATAACAATATTGATTAAATAATTCATATTAGCTATAAAGTTTCAGAAATGAATCTATTCGAAGCTCCTACAGCAAATAAAAATACGTTTTACGTACTCTATTCGGACCATTTAGAAAAAATTGGATCATTGGTGTCCCTAATACCTACCAGTAGTAAAGTGAAGATTCAAATACCTTACCTAATAACAAAGTAAACCCAGAAAGTATAAGTAGGATCTCCAATAACAAGCCGACATTGTGCATCGGCAAGTACACCACCAGGTTCATCATAGGGATCAACAACTCTACATCTCACGATTGGCTCACAATCTTTTTCAATCAACAATAATTCTTTATAAATTTCACTTGGCACATTGCATTGAAAATTATCCGCTGTAAATAAGATTTTATTATGAAATAAAAACAAATGCAAAAAAATTATAATAATAACAATAATAAATATATTGCACAAATACAAAAAAATGGCTTAATGACAACCCAATCTGCCCTCTTTGGGTAGTACCACTTTCAAGAGTAACACCTGTGATCCATTCAGATCAGCTTGTAAGTAGCCGGGTATAACGAAAGGAGTGTGCCCTGAAAATAGTGCACATTCGTCTCCTCAATCCGGCACAGCGGAGACGACTGCTACCTGCTATTTCTCTGTAGTAGAATTTGTTTCCGCTCATGCACCACAATTTAGGATCAGACGAAAAGTCTGTTGTCGAGTTACTATACTAAAAACTTGTATGTGGGCTGACAGCTGAAGAGTACCTTACCAGTGGTATAATTGCACCAAGCATCGCCTAATGTAGCGGGTGCTGCAGACTGCAACGCAAGAGGCACTCGCATTCTCGCAGTATGCTTCATATAGACGAGACATCTTCCACCAGTACATAAATGTGGTGGACTGATTTCGTAATTCTCGTCATCTTCTTCTTCGCCAATAGTTAACGCATCATACTGAAAAACAAAGGAAGTGAAGTTAGCGGTATAAAAAAAACTTAACTTTAAAAACTTATTTGCTGATGAAAACGTATTATTGATAATTACCTGGTACTCGTCATCTCCAGGCGAGATCGTGGTCATAGGAAATGGATCTGAGAGCCAAGTCGAATTACTCAAACAAGCGTACTCGCACGCCGAAACTGCAAGTACTCCTTTCTGTACGATAAAAACAAATTATGTTTAGGTAGTTACAATCACCGGTCGGAATTAGCGAGTTTCGAACACGGGTCTAATCGATCGTAAGTTCACGCGTCTTACCGCGAGACCACAGCCGCTCAAAGCTAAATCCATATAAAAAAAGTGGCGTGTCTTATATTCTATTTTAGATGTTTATTCTTGAAAATGTTGCAGTAGTACTAATACTACCTTATTCTTTGCTAATAGAACTTAGGAACTAGAAAAATAAAAACAAATAAACGTTTTATAAAAAAATAGGTACTTTACCTTAACACCATTCCAATGGTTGCATCTCATTCCTTCTGTACACACTTCTTGTAAAACATAAGCTTTGTGTTCATCGCACATAAAGAGAACTTGCGGCCTCCTCGCCTGCCAATCACAAAAAGATCACTATCAGAATTCTTAATACATTATTTATGAGGTACAAGTCTGTAATGTAAGTCTTTATATGTAGACCTACCTACTATTAAGTTTTTTAAATATCTATACTAAGTTTCAGCTTAGTACTAAGTTTACATGGGTCTCATCAATCGTGAGTTTACGTCTTCTACAGCTAGACCACGGCCACTATAAATTTTAAAAATAAAATATACCTTATGCCGCTCAGTATGAGGTACCGCTAATAATAACAAATAGAATAAAGCGCAAAGCACAAGGCATGTAGCAGTCAAAACTCGGAGTACTTTTCCAGAACCTCCGCCGGTTGACCCCGTGCCTCCAGTTGACCCTCTACCGACTGATAACCTGGAAGAGACAACCAAAATATCGGTCAGAGTAGACCTGCGTAATCAGCAAATTTTCTTTCAAGTTATTTTAAAATGACTTTGATAAATTATTCGTATGTATGTATATCATCACAGCATCTCGAATATTTATTGAGATTGAGGGCAATCGATGTAGTAAACTAACCTGTTGACTAAAACGTTTTGATTGAAGTGAAACACCTGTCGATTGACTGCTCTATAGAGAGCAATATTTTAAAAACAGTTACTTATTAAGGCTGTAGTTGCCAGTTGTACTGTTAGAAGCAGATTTACTCAGTAACTAAACACTTATAGGTCTAAAAATGTACATTATAATATATTAAATTAATTATTGTATAATGTATATGTTAAAGTACAAATATAAAGTTGGACTTAATTTTTTTTTAAATAATGTCTTGTAAAAACAATTTAAAAAATCGTGAAGTGGGCTCTAAATCAATTTTTGATACAGTTTTTCTCATCAAAAGTCATCGAATTTTTTTTTACAATTTTTATATTCGAAAAATCATGATATAGTAGAGCCTATTTTCAATCTTTCTTTTTAATTCAATATAATATATTTTTGACGTAATGTGAAATTAATAGGTTTTTTATTTTGCGTGTTTACGCGCTGTCAAGGTGGAAATATGTCTATGGTGATTGAGCTCCTTAATAAAATATTTTTCTTAGTTTAACTTACTTATCAACTAAAGGACCCACAATTGCCGGACCTAATAATGCAAGACAAGGCGCAACAGTCGATATCAAACGTGCCTCGCCCCTGTCCAACCCCACCGATAGCATGTGCAGCGGTAGGAACGGGAATATACACCCCACACCTGCCAAAAAACAATAGAAACATAAATTACTACGACTTACGACTCATCTACAACTAAAACAATAGCTGTTAACTATCATGTATAAATCAATCATGAAGACATTAAAATGATGTAAGTAGCGACTTTTAAAGAAAACAATATCCTACGTGAGTTCTATAATTTTATAACCTAGGTTTTATAAAGGTGAATGATCCCTAAATCATTCTGTAACTTATCTCGGTACATTCACGCACAGTCCTTAGAAGGAAAGTTGTAGCTCCTGGACTCGCTGTACGATGTATGTACCTACACATCGATTTGTATCTATAGGTTGAGATCGCATTGTTACGGTGAAGTCGGCGCAGATGAGAGCTGACTGCTTTTTGTAACGTGCCTGACGTGACGGGGCTTGGGGATAACTCTGCGTTCTTTTGGTGTAATTATAGTTAATTGTATTGTATAGTTGGTACTTCGATTAAAGTAACGGAGGTAAAGAATGTTCGTTGCTCGATAGCGACGTACTTACTGCTGTGTCATAAATGATTATACAATAAATTAATAAATAAACATTAAATAGGAAATAACTAGATAATTTAAAACAATTATTGTATTATTATTTTTATCTAAAACGCGATACAAGTCATCGTTTTATTAATCCTATTAGATACTAATTAATTAATCATCATAAGGTTTTGTTATTTATTTTTATTATTTTTATTGTTATAGGATCCTGTTAAATTTAATGATAGATATACATTATACATACCCGCGAGGAAGAAGAAAAGCACGCATTTTAGCGTGATAAGATTCTTATTTACTACTTGCTTCATTTTGCAGTTTTATTATCGACGCCGTCGGTACATTTTATCTGCAAACAAATAAATATTTTTTTAAATATTTTCGTTTTAACTCTAAAATATTCATCATTTCATGTTTATTTATAAGCTAGCTAACGTTAATTATTAAATTAAAATACTTGAATTTTAACTAATTAACAAAATCTGCATAATTAAATGAACGCGTCCCAAAACAATTACATTTATAACATCCTAACGCCATTTAATTTGGATTTCACATTACACATGGAGAAAAAAAACCTCGCATTACTACAATACACGATCATATTATGAATCGAGGCCACGGCCATACATCACACCCACATGCGACTGTCGTTTTGTTAGTAGGTGACTCTACCTTCCAAATGCACAGATGAAAATAGACGAATACTGACACGAGCCGCTCATTGTGATCTCATAGATTACGTGGGCGACTGTACTCTGCCGCAACTACGATTACTGATGCTAATATTATAAATGATAGTATGTTTGTTTGTCCCCCAATTACGTTCAAACACTACAGCTATCGTAACGATAGCGGATATCGGAAACGATTAACGCACGACACTAATTATACGTATACGAAGTTGCGGGTAACAGCCAGTATTAAATAAACCTTCCAGTTACGCTATCGCCATTAATAGATGTTTGTAGATAGATTAATTTAAGACGATTGCCTTTATGAGAGAAACCACCATACTAATTTCTCTTAACAAAAATATCGTATAAATAAGCTAAAATTAACACAAAATTTATCTAATTACAAAATTCAATAACACATATCAGCACAAATATTTCTAAGTCTGTATTAAACTTTTGTTCGGGTTGCGTCGGGACTCGGGACTCACAGGACAATCAACTTATTGAGCCGATTCAAAACATGCGATTTCGTCATCAACCATCTTACAATGAACAATTAAGGTTAAATCATGTGATTCGATAAATAAAGTCCTTTATCAATTATATTTTATTATTAAATTATAACGTAAAATTTTATTGAAAAGTAATCAACATGCTCACGACGCATGGGCTGAGCTTTGGTGGAAGTTTTTTCTGTATAATTTAAGAATTCTTAATATGTAATTCATAAAACATAATTAATAGTAAGTAAGTAAGATAAATCAAATTTATTGCCTAATAAATTAAATATGTTCTTAATTAGATATCCTTAGAACTCTGGATTCGTAATATTAAAACGGCTCTATGGCGCAGTCGTTGCGCAAGTCAGCTCCAGGAGACATTTACAAATCTGTCACACGGAGGTCCCTGGTTTGATTCCAGTTCGGAACAAATATTTATTAATAAATTTAAAAAAAAATTGTTTCAGGATTTATAAGTTTGTGCCGTTCTTACCTCAATACCCTTAAATATAGAGTGTGTGTGTTAGACTTTTAAGGATTATGATATACTTAGGTACCTATTGAATTGTATTTATTTTATTTGTCGAAAATTTCAACAAAAAGCTTCTTTTATAACATTATATATTTTTTAATTTCAATGTTAAGCATATATACCAATATTTATGTATGTACATATAGATTTATTGCTGACAATTGTTTACTTGAACAACAGAGTTCCTAAAAGCAATTTCCGTTCACCCGTAAAGTGACACCACAAGAGTTTACTTTAATTAACGAAATCTAAGAGAGGATGTCAGTTCCAACATGCTTTGTCCATAAATGTTATTTATTTCAAGTGTTTCTTTCATCACTTAGTAATTGAAGCAGCTATGAACTTAGCATCTGATTTAATATCCGACAATAAAAAATCATGACTCACTTGAAGAATATGAATGAAATATTATTCTCACTGAATACTTATGACATAATGCCTAAGTATAAATATTATTTATACTTATATATAATTTCTTAGGAATTATCAAATTGTACTATCACTTACCATTTTCGTCATAAACAATAATATTTATTATAAATAGCCAGTATAAAATAACAATACACAATGTGGTTACTTAATTCAATAATTAGCTTTTATATGTACCTATAAGATACAATAGCGAGAGGGTGTGCACTGCCAATCTGGACGGTGTCTGTAGAAATTTATCTGTAATAGCACTTGTGTACAAGGACTGCATTTTAGCTCTGCGTCAGGCAGTGTTCTCATATGCTGAGCTACAATAAAAAGTAATTTTGGTATAGAAAGAGCAGAGGGAATTCGACGCGGTCACCTGAAGCGCCAATGCTCGTGTAGCTGAGTTGAGGCTACACAGTGGAGTAGCAAAGCAGAAGACGTGGGTTCGAATTCCACCTTAGCTTAGCTGTTGTTTTATGTTCAATTTTTATCATCATTTATTATAAAATAGCAAAATTCCAAAACTTACAAACAAGAATAATTCAGTTTAGAACTTTAATAATAATGATAGGTTATTTGTCTCAACGGAAATGTTAGTAAGTAAGTGGCATAAGTACTTATGCGAGATTGCGGAAGTGTGTACTGGATTATATTAATAAATGACCAGCATTATTGTACTGTCTAACGAGACATAAAACAACTTGACACGCCAACTAAATTCTAAATTATAGAAGCAATTTTAATACTCAACGCATCCGAGTCTACTCTACTAAAAGTTATTTTAAAAGCTACGTAAGTCTGGTATGTATGCCGGCCCTTCCTACTAGGTAATATATCAAGAATCACTACGAGCGCGTGGTGTGAGATTTCGTCAAATTACAACATGGGATTATTTTCGGGCTATGTAATCATCGGGGACGATTTGTCTGTTATGTCGGCTGTATGGCGTGATTTTCTTTATAAGGGCCCGCTCGTATCTAGGTTACGGCTTTGGTTTAACGTAAACATTAGTTAGATCATTCCAGACTTTCACACGACACGATGGCTGACGGCCAAACATTCACTCACGCTATAGTTGTGGAATGTTGTTGATTGTTGATGTACTGATTGATTAACTCAACATTTCATTTCTCATTTCTTCGGATGTAAGTGTAGGTACTTTGCAGTTTAGTTTTACAGGTTTCTTTAAAATATATTATATTTGTCTCACTTCGGCTGATGTTAAGCGAGGGTACGATCCATAGCCATGTAGTAGTTCTCTCCACTATGCCTACTTCAGGAAACGAATGCACGCCATTCATTAACAGGGAACACTCCTCTCGTTATACCACAGAGTACTTTATAATACTGGATACTTCCCAGCTTATTCTATGTTACTATTATATTATTATTTATATCTTTATTATAACTAATTTTAGATTTTCTTGACTGCATTACCCGCTTTTCTCTTTTCCTTACAATTTATTTAATATCAATTGGTTGTCTGGAAGAAATTGCTTTTAGTGATAAGACCGCCAATTGCAGTAACTTATTTATGATTTTGTATTTCTTTAACTGTGTTTTATATGCAATAAAGAATTTATTATTATTATTATTATTATTATTCCAAAACGGGTCTTCACTGGTATTACACTTGAAAGTGTTATTACCCCGGACAGAGGCAGACTGGGCTAATAAGCACCATCAGTCTGTCAGATTATTAAAGCTTCACGTGCGTTCCACAAAAATCGAAATTAGAGAATGTGAGTTAGTTTTCATGTAAACACGTTATAGCTCCCAGTGTAAATATAGTTTGTGTAAATATTTAAAATAGAAAACAGCGACGATTTTCCTATTTATGAAAAGGTTTATTTTCTTTGTGTTTATACTTAATTTATTAATCACGTAGAGCGGCCGTGGTCTAGCGATTGAAGATGCGTTTGAGAGACCAGTGTTCAAATTACGTAAAAAGTCTGCTGGTATTGATGTTACTTATTTTGGTCGCCCAGTTCCTATGTAAAAGAGTGGTAGACTAATCACCACTTTCAAGTGTACCGTCAAATAATCTAGTCCTGTTTCGGAATTAGCTTGGAAGTAATTATTATTATTAAAATTCTTTTCTGCACAAAATTAAAAAAATACTGTACAAAGGCGAGTTTAAAGCCTAAAGGCATTTTCTATCAGCTAACTGTAAAAGTAGCCGTGTATAATAAGAGAAATGTGTTCTGTCAATGGACTATTGGCTCCTAATTTGTAATAACTACAGCCTGCAGATATTTCTTTGTGGTAGTAGTTTCCGCTCATGGACCGCATCCTAGCTTGATATTAGACGAAATGGGGTCACGTGTCGAGCTATACTATAAAACATATAACTTGCCAATGTCGTTTTTCAACTAATAGTAATAAATTATTACGTGGTTGACCTATAAAAAGAAATTGTGCCCAGCCTGACATTCACAGGGAAGGATATCGCGTGTCAAAAACTATTTTATTTTGTAATGTTGAACGAGCTTTTCAAATTAGATAAACCACCTCAAAGTCAATTTTCATGAAATTAAACAAAATAAGCTTTTTTTAGCCAGACATTATTTCTTTATTGTGGTCTTCGACGTAAGTTTATTTCATGCATCAGTGATTTTTCTGCTCAATGATTAGCTTGCCGCAGGAGTAGAAAATCTTTACGAATTCACATATTTTTATTTTTTAATACATCTACGTGCATCTATAGTAGAATTATATATATTCAAGTATAAATAGGTACCTACAGGTTTTTCGAATGTTTTTTTTTAATATTAGCTCGGCATGTGACAACACTCCGCCTGATCTAAAGCTAGAGTGCGATCCATGAATGGAAACAACTGCTACTACAGAGAAATTTCTACAGGCACCAGTCGCCATCACTATGTCTACGCCATCTCTCGTTATACCTGGCTACTTTCGAACTATTCCCCAAACGCGTCAAGGTCACTTTACGGGTGTTACATTCGAAGGTGGTGGCACTACCCCAGGACGGCAGACTGGACAAATTACCATCATCAGTTTGCCTACCACTCTTTAATCAGACACTGAGCGACCAAAGTACATATAACAAAGTCACATTGGTACCGGTCAGAATTAGCGAGGTTCGAACACGGGTCTCATCGATCGTGAGTTCACGCGTCTTAGGGCTAGACCACGGCCGCACGTGATCGATAAGACGATAGCATTTCGTCATTGATATAAGAATACGCCACCGCAATATAAAATAGTTATTCTGTTATATAAAGAAATCAATCTTTATTGTTTGCCGACAAATTATAGAACAATCGATACGGTATAGTTAGAAAGTAGAACATTTTATATGAATGGCGACGAGCAACGATGTGCCCCGAACGATAACCTTTATTTGATATTATGAAACACGCAGTCGTCATCGCGCGGAGGCAGGTAATTTGGTATTTCGCTTAAGTTTGACCTCATAATTTCATATTAGTTATACAGTTTAATCTCAACATACTAAGTATTTAGAATTGTTTTGAGATGAATACATATAACGCGCATTTATTCATCAAATAAGGACACCTACTAACAAATAAACTGATGTTAAGTTTGAGTGCGGTCCATGAACGGAAACAACAGCTACCATAGAGAAAATTTTCAGGCAGCACTCCTCTCGTTATATCTTATTTTTTGTTCTATGATACGCAAAAAGAATAGTATGTACTCGTACAAAAAATATATAAAGAAAAACTAAATTGATCAACATCGAGTGTTAAAACGTGACTTTTACAACGTAGCGAAGTAAAAAAAACTTGTATGATACAAAAAACACGATTTAACTTGAAATTTCATTTCACGTTTGTAACTGTCACATCTTTTTTTGTTAATTAAAAAAAGCACAGTTTATTTAGTAATTTTATTATTAATTTTCTTTAGGTTTAGTTTTAAAGCAAAAATTATGGTTTTTTTTTTTGTAGTATTCTAGCTCGGCAAATGACAACACTCCGCCCGAGTGCGGTCTATAAACGGAAATAACTGCTACTACAGACAAATTTCTACAATCTATGCAACCATTTGTAAAAAAACCTATCCGTATAAAAATTATAACACATTATTTCTATTTTCACAAAGACATAACAAACAGCTCGAGTGGAGCAGCTGCTACAACCATAATAAGAGGCAGTTACTGTCCATTTTTGGTACAGACTCCATTTTTGGGTTCACGAGTCGTGATGACTTCAAAATGAATGAACGAAATATGAAGTTCATAATTTTTCAACACTATTTTTTTAAATTATGACGAAATATTGAACAGAAAAAATGTAATGCGACGGTCCTGGCCCTAAACAGGCAGGTACTACAATACACTATAGCCAAAACCACAATAGCTCTGAGCTGAGTTGAGTTCAAACCCACTTCCTCCGTTTTGCGCACGGTCCAGACGCTTCACGTGACCACGGCGAAATTTTTCAGTTCTGCCAGCCACCTTCACCTTCCAACTGCTGCGTTAAGGTTATTCAAGTAAGGGTTACAATAACTTTAACATGTTAAAGTTTAATACAAAAATACCGATAACAATTTTATTTACTTAACTTTTATAATATAGAAATTTTTGGAGGAGGATAAAACAAGAAACAATAAAATGAGTAATTTTGAATTTTTGCATTGGTCAATGGCCTATTCTTAGCATCTTACTCATATACAATTCCAATGATAACTGACTCCTCTGTAACGGATTTTGCGATTTTTTCTTTTTTAGTAGATCAGAGTAACTTGTAAAAATAAGTGGTTCTCGTATTTCCAATTTTTCTTATTGTAGCCTGGCATATGACAACACTGATGTATTGCTGGAGTGCGATCCATGAACGGAAGCAAATGCTATCACAAAGAAATTCCTATAATAAACAGTCGTCTCCCCAATACCGGCTTGTACACCATCAAGGTTGACAGTGGACATTCCTCTCGCTTTATCTGGTTACTTCGAAACTGTTCCCGAATGCAACGTAGTCACTTAACGAGTGTTACATTCGAAAGAGGTGGTATTAACCATCATCAGTCCGTCTACCACTCTTAAATGATCATAAACATCAAATCATTATTAAAATCGTTTCGAATGTGGTTATAGTTGAAATGATTACCATGTCTGGACTCCGGGGTATCTATTATAGGAGTGTCGTCATCGCTATAAGTAGTGAAGGTCTGTTCGCGACCCGTTGTGACCGCCTTGCGATTTTGTTGTCATTTAAAAAGATAGCCGCAACATCAACCAGAATAGATTTTACGATGTTGGACGAATTGTTTTTTTTACTAACGTTTAGAACTTAACTACTCTAATAATAACTAATAGCTCTAGTGAACTCTATTAATTTAGAGTACCCGTGGTCTAGCGAACTCACTATCGATAAGACGCATGTTCAAATCTCGCTAAAATTAGACTAGTACCAATCTAAGTATATTATAATATGAACTTTAATATATACGCACTAGCTTAGTATAGGCGTTTAAAAATACTACTCTATTATTACTAATAATAAAAAATCCTTTATTTTGAGACTATTTCAGGCTTTTGTCCCTATTCCCAATTACTCATCTCATCTAACGAATCTGATATCAGAGACAAGGAATCGCTTTCCAAATACATCATCGAAAACATTAATAAGGTATTTATTTGCTAACTTACCAATTCAACATTTATGGCTATTAATACTAGCTATAGGTACTCCAATAAAAGATAATACTCCATATTTTATTTTTTAAATAACCAGTTAAATACAGTCATAAGAGAAAACAAAATTCAATTCATGTAGTAAATTTTGTTTAAATAATGACATTGTTAAAATATAACCGAGTCATCATATTATTTCGACAAGCATTCATAATCATTCATACTTTCAATACTAATGAATAAAACATTACCGTAGTATAGTATGACAATGAATGAATGAATTAATTGTCACAAATAAATACCTACATTTGAACACGTTTTAACAATCAATTTTCTGTAAATACCATTCTTAATATTTTATTTAAATTATAACTTATGACACTCGTAACAAGGACACGTCGAGATACTACTATAATATAAATAAATTATTACTAAGTAACATCAGCATAGTCATGCTATTACTGTGTGAAATTGCATCATAGTCTACCATGCAATATGAAAAATTTAATTTATAAGCGGTAAAAACGTCTGAAGCAAACTCGTATGGCTGAGAGGGTAGAAAATAGGGGTTGTAAGAGTTGAATGGCACCTGCATAAGGATTATAGCTGGATGAAAAAGCTTTTTAAGTATAATAACAACCTTTTCATACGATGACTTAGCTATATGTAAGTATTTACTAGGATAAAAAGAGCAATAAAATATGAAAAGTTGTTTTTCACATGCTATTAGGGTTGAATTGGTTCACATGTTTGATTCTCACGGTGTTAAAGCTTGTATCTACTGAGACATCAATTCTGGACTTTCCTACGTCGAATATTAGTTAGCATCGTTTTCATGCCAAGATAAATAAAGCTTTCTGAATGCGGTATTCGTTTGTAGATCTTTCTACCCGTTTCCCATTATCATAATTGTTTGATAACATTTACTCTTATAAAAACTAGCGGTACGTAATTACTACTTTTTAAAAATTAATATACAACTTAGTAACTAACTATTTCAAATTCTACTTAAGATTTCGTGTAGTGGAAATACTTAATCAAAGTATGCTGGTATGTAGGTAATACAGAGTTCGTGTTTATCGGCTGTTTATATTCTTAAATGTATTGTGATTCATAAGTTAGAAGTGCATATCACTACCTCCGTAATTTTCATTCTATTAAGAATAAACTTTGTTCTTTTCGCATAAGGTCTAGTAAACAATGTTCTGAGCAGCCTCTAGAACGCACGTCGCGGGCCGATAAGAAGAGCACCGTCACGGTTCGAGCAACGGGGACGAGTGCGTTTTATGCACTCACTCACTACCTTTTACTACATTGTTGAATAAAAATTATTTTAAAAGTTGTTGATTCATTTCTTTTAGCTCTACAATTTCTTGATGATGATGAAATGACAGGTTTAACGAAAGGAGTAAGCTTTGTCAATGAGTGTTGTACTTTTGTTTCACCAAGAGTACATTTATCTGTGGTATTTATTATTTTCACTCATGAATCGCACTACAGCTTTACATTAAGTGGAATGTGGTCACTTGTCGAGCTGTTTGAAAATAGCTTAGCACTTCTCATTAATATTGCTACAACATCTTAAATCTGATTTTTAAAGTTAATGTAATTAAATATTGTTTAGAAAGTTTCTATTGAGTATTACTTAATGGAAGATGTTTCTTAGTTTTTTTTTCTAACATGAAGACAAATCGAACACTGTTTGTGATTAATTAACAAGCATTTGTAAATGTCTTTGTTGTTTTCTTTTTATAACTTGTTTCTCTTTTCATTGTCGAATAATTATTAGGTACGCATCTAATGTTATTTTTATTTTTTTTATTTAAAACAAATTGTTAGGGGAAACTAAACTAAAACTGTTTGGCATTCAAAAGAAGGTATCCACGTTTAATTGTTTTTCGGTCGTACTCGTAAATTAAAGCGGCGAGTGTGTATTGATTAGTACAACACGGTTTTACAAACACATGTTTTATAGATGGCTGATTTTTTGGATAACTATCCGTGTTCCCACAACGAACGTCAAAGCTTTTATTAGCTACAGACGGAAGTCGTTAAAAGCGTTTATTTAATTAATTTCTTTAGTTTTTCAGATATAAACAGAAAATTTCGACATTGTTTATGTTTTGTATTATCATCTTTTTTAATATTGGCATTTTCGTTTACTTGAATTAAACAAATACTTCTTCGGAGATTGTTATTGACATTATTATTTTTGGCCATGACGATATTAACACGCGGCCTCTGAACTTGATGAATATCTCTATTTCAGAGTTTACAATTCCAGCGACAGCGCTACATTAAAGGCTTTGCTCGAGTTAGCGTCTAATACTAATAGTATTGACGTAGAATAACGCGTCGAAGTCTTGGCCAGGTTAATGTAATGCATTAATTATTGCACTAATTAACGTGTTAAGACGAAAGTGTAGCCGTAGCATGACTAAAATGACCTACCTAATGAATAAAATGTCTCTAAAATATTCATCAGATTGCACATTTATACGTTTATAATAAGATTAAGGTTATATAGAAAAATGGCAGCCTGGATTAGGTATATGAGCCATAAAGGGCTACTGGTATATACTACAGTAAAAACACGCGGGCACGAGCGATGTAGTGGGGCGTTAGTATTAGCATAATTGGAGGTCGGCAGGGTAGACCGACCAGTTTACTGCTTCGCCACATGGAAATGACGTCATCGCTGACTTCATCCGAAGAACTGTCGACACACAAATATATTCTTTTCGTAATTTTGTTAGCAGTTATAATGATAATAACAGGTGCGATTCAGTTTAATTAATTTTTAGTAGAATAAAGTACTCTTAGGTTAGTGTGTATAACGTGACCATACGTCCCGTTTTCTAATACTTCATCCCGTTGTCCCTGAAGCAAGCTCTGGGACGCAAAATTGTCTCGAGAAACGGACGTTATGTGTAGAACTTTAATTATTATTAAAAAAAACCTAGTAAGTACCAAAATAGGTAAAAAAAAAAACGTTGATTTATGTGGAGGGTATTTAGTTGCTGGGTGTTATTATGGGGATGTTATTAAGTTATTAATAAATTTTTAAAAATCCGCTTAAATTAATTACGTCATGGGCACACATTTACGAGTTCTGTTTGTCAGTAATATCATTACAACCGCCATTTCATAAAGCTCCATGTGAATAAAATCGAGAACACGTTTGCGTGACGGGGTTCGTTAACCGAAATATTGTTTTGTAGCATTTTTTGTGAGTGTGATAGGTTTTCAAGGATCGCAGACAATAATACAGCAATAAATAGCTCTTAATATTTAAGAAAAACAACGCTAATGCTCATTTTTTATTTTTAAGTCTAGATACATAATGAATTATGGAATTATGGAATGAATGATTAGATGGGCTAACAATTCAAAAGAGGACGTGTGTTTTTATTTTCCCTCCAAAACGTGGTTTTGAAGCTATTTTTGACTAGACTGGAACTCGAGTTGACTTTTAATGTGATAAATGAATGACTCGTGATGCATGATAAAAATTAACTTGATGCGAATATTAACTTTTACATTGGCAAATTGTTATAATATCTTAAAAAAGAAATAATTAGC
This sequence comes from Tinea pellionella, assembly GCA_948150575.1. Taxonomy (NCBI): domain Eukaryota; kingdom Metazoa; phylum Arthropoda; class Insecta; order Lepidoptera; family Tineidae; genus Tinea; species Tinea pellionella. The sequence continues at coordinate 4,446,857 of OX411247.1, read as the reverse complement.
TAAACTGTTTTTTAGTTAATTTCATTATTAATGTAAACTTTATATTCTATTTTATTTAACCATTAAGTATCTACTACTGTCTGCTTTAACAGATGTATCATACACACCTACCTATACATATATTACATAGTATCTATACCTACCTTCCCTAGTACCTCTACCCCTAATTAGGTAAAAAAAATTGACAGGGTCAAAATGGCGAATCAACTTTTAACAAGATCATTATATAGAGAGAAATACAAACTAATAAAACTGGTATTTTTTTATATTCTTTCATTAACCAAAATGTTAATGCAAAAATGTAGGTCGCATTGGGCGCACCCAAGCCAACCGAGTTGTCAGGTCATCTTCACACAGCCCTGCCCTTCGACACACCCGCCCTTTAAACAATTTCAACAAAAAAATATTTTATTACGAGATTTTTTTTTTAAATCAACGTCGTCATTAGGATCAAACAATATAATTATTATCAAACGCCTAATTATAATCCGTGCAATTCTTGATCCTTTGAAGTGAAAGAAATGCCGAGCTACAATAAAAAAGTATAATAGGTATAATATTATTACATTGAAAACACATAAGGTTGGTACATTATATTATAATATTTTAAAACCTCTTTAATCTTAAATTAAACGTTCAGATGATTTTAATCTTTTATTCAGCTTCGCATGATTGTAGAGAAACGTGAATATTGATAGATTTAGCAAATAGGTACATTAGATATACATTAGAAAGCTAAGTTTAATATTTAAAAGCCTTTTTCATAAATCATAAAGACGCGTTAATAATTTAGCAGTCTGTAATTTAAAAACAAATATATTTTCAAATAATTTCGCCTTTATATTTATTTTTTATAACGGACCTTTTTTTTACAAACATATTGCTCATTCCGTTAGGATATCCAAATGTAATACGAAATAAAATTATTCGACAAATAACACTCGCAGTACTTATTGACTGATTGCTGATGTGCAAAACTTACGAAATTTTAGCTTAATGCACATTATAACATAAATAATATACGTAACTAGAGTTCTTATAATTCCGAATAACTTGCAAAATAAAAGTTTGTGTAAAAAACTTCAATAATAATCATTCGGTAAAATTTATGTTCTTATAAAAATAAATTACATACCATTCCAAATAATGTTTAAAAAACGTGTAAGTATACAATTAATAAAAAGTTACTTTATACACTTTTCACAAAATGTTATTCACAATTTAATATAAGAATTCATATTTCTCATTTTGAAAACACAAGAGAGACGTCCACTCGCGACAACAACAAAACTGTTTACGGGCTGGCGACAACATACAAACTAAAGTGGTATAGTGAGTTTCTGAAGGAACGAAAAACAAAACGTAAAATTGTGGATGGTTCAGTATACGTATAATAATTATATTTATATGGCATAAATTGAGTACCTACATCTTTAACAGCTAGGACTAAATAAGTTACAATTAGAGTAATATAAATAATAATTATACATATATATCTACCTAATATATAATAGAGATATAAATAATCAATTGTTAATAAAGTATATAAAAAGGACAGTGTCCATTTTTGGGTCCACTTAATACTAATAATAATATCTAATATCTTTTTTAATAAAACTATATTATATTAAAAATAATATCTTACTTTAGCATTAATATTTTTTACTAATCAATAGTCATGTTAAATTACAAAAAAAAAAAACAAATTGTATCTTTAATTTTTAAAGCATTTAGCTAATTAACTCGGGTAAAAAATTTAAACTGATTAGTGATACTAAATGTGGATTTATTTTCCTAGAAAATGAACAAAAAATCAAGACAACTTGAGAAAAAAATGTGGGACCATTTTCTTAGGGTAAAAAAAAAGAAATAAAGCTTCATAAAACACGCTTCACACAATTCGATTCAATCCTAATAAACATACAAATTATGTATGTGATCATGTAAACGTACATGAGCCAAACACTTCAACTAAGTAATGGCAAATGTAGCACGTAAGAAACAAAAAGCTAGTTTTGGGCATTAAACATAAAATATGATACTATTTCATCTATACATATATTAAACAGTGGTTTTGGTTGACCCCCAGATATTATTGTTGTCTGTTTTTAAATTATTATTCTCTTGATCAGTGTCAAATATCGTTTACAACTACAGTGAAAGTGGTAGTGAAATTTTATTTTCGAGAAAATGGAAGACTTTGATTCGTTAAAAGGTTTTAAAAAAAAGTTAACTTTATCTTTAAGTATAAAGTGACGCCTTTTTAAAAAACGGGAATACTAGTAGGCTGTATGAGGTTTAATCCCTTTGCCTTAATAAAGCAACATCGAGGAGTGTTTGATGGTCGTTCACACCGCGCTCTCTCTGTGTACATAAAAATAAATAAAATATAATTTATTGTAAAAAGTAAAATAATAAAAGTTGCAAGGGCCTCTGTACTAGGTTCTTAAGCAATATTATTTTATGCGACGATTTAAAAAAATCGTTAGAAGCGATCCTATTGGTGGAATTATTTTCCTTAGCTTGTGTTTCTTCGAATGTTGATGTTTAATAATAGTAAGTGTTCGTAAATAATTCAAAATAAGAGAACTTTTTAAAAATTTTCTTTAAAAACTCTGTTATACATTTTAGTCAAGATTTTATGATAATGATCCATGTGCAAATATTTACTACGACATACACTGGCAGATTGTTATAATACCATAACAAAAAAAGTGTTTTGGACGGGCCTAAGCGATATTTTCAGTTTTTGCTTTCTTGCTCAAACTTGGGTTTATTCGATGCATTTAATGATGATTTTTATCCACTATAGAGTAAGTGTATGTAAAAAGGAGTGAAGCATGATGCAATACAAATTACATAAAACTTGCTATTATATATTTTGACACTGGCAAATTGCTATAATGCCATTAAATAAAGAGCAAAATCCTCCCTCATGTTTTGCCGGGGTTTCGCATCTGTGCTATTAATTTGTTGTTTATTGAATAGTCGAGATTATGATCGCTGAAGTATATAAGTAAGTGTATATTGTATGCGTGGAGTAATTTTTTCAGATACTTTGAAAATACTTTCTCCTTATTACAGAACGCTTCATCCTCTGAAACATTTCAACAATGTAATAAATAAAAACTCACGTCCCGATGGACGCAATTTCAAAAAATTTAGAGACATTAAATTGACCCTAAAAACACTGAAAACAGCAGATTCATCGGCTGTGATCAAAGTTGGTAATACAACAGTTGTTTGTGGAATTAAATTGGTAATTTATATATTTTACTATACATTAGCAAGTACTTTAACATATTTACTATGGATTCTTTTTTACTACATTTTATTATTAGGAATTAGCTAAACCAAAAGCAGAAGAACCAAACATTGGATACCTCGTAACAAATGTGGAAATACCAGCAATATGTTCCTCCAAAATACGTCCTGGTCCGCCATCAGATTTTGCACAAGTTACAAGCAGTCTGCTATCAGATATACTGAAGGACTCCCAATGTATAGATCTGAAGCAATTATGTATAGTGCCACATAAACTTGCTTGGGTCCTCCGATGTGATATTTTATGCTTCAACAATGATGGGAGTGTGATCGATGCTTGTTTAACTGCCTTAATTGGAAGTTTAAAATCATGTGAGTTTATCTCCTGAAACTTCCATCCACAATATAATCAAGTACAATGTAAGTTTTGACTAAGACTTTATTGTTTCAGTAACTATGCCTTTTGTAGAATTAGATGAAGAAACGTCAGAAATTAGAGTGGATGACACCACGAGAAGTCCTATAATAATAAATGGCATTCCTGTCGCTTCAAGTTTTTCTATCTACAAGTAAATACATGTTTTATTGTTTAGTAATACTTACAATATTTAAAGTAATAAGTAATAAATTAAAAAAAACTTAAAGTATTAAGTTATTTTTGTAGTAAAAAATATTAACTGGATAATTTTTTTATGCAATAGAAGGTGCAGTTAATAAATTATTTGTGACTTTATTGTGTTGCAGAGAAGTAATATTAGCAGATCCGACCGCTTATGAAGAAGAAATGTGCTGCGATGTGGGTGCTAATTTAGTGATTTGTTATATTGGTGATACACTTTGTGGAGTTCATAAACTTTCAAGCACATGTGCTGTAAATGAGGAGAAGTACAACCTATGCATGGAGCTAGCAAAGCAAAAAAGCACCCTTGTTAAGAACCTTATAGAAAGTTCTGTTTAATAATTGTTATGAAATAAACTGCTTTTATCTAATGAATTAAGCACTATTGTTTTTTTGTTGTTCATGCAGGCATGGCATATTTATGCATAGCAATGTGTGAGTGGGACGGGCAGATGAGAAGTAGACGTTGGCGTTTAACGAGTGTTGCCAACAAAACGTGGTTTGACAGTTTATATTTATTTCTACCCTTGAAAATTGTGTTAACAATAATTGCCTTTAGACAAATTAAAACTTGTTATTTATTTTAAACAATTATTCTTATAATTACGCCTAACCTAATAAAATGTGCTCAAATGCAACGCAATGTTCGCAAGTTGAAGGTTGTTTAGTGCTTACTGCTTAACCCTCTGTTTTCCTTTTGCTGCTAGTTTTCTCCACGAATAAGAAGACTAGGCTGTTGAAATGTGGAAAATTAGATGAAGGTTGGGCTGCATAGGCAACTATTTCTTCGCTTTTTCAAGAGACAATAGCTAAAGTGAAAATAAAAAAAAAAATACTTCAAAATGTCACCACGTCTGAAAATATTAGATTGTGTTATTGAGGTAAATGATTAATTTTTTTTACGGTATTTATAAATTCATTTGCATAAAAACCTTATTACTTTATGTTGCCGCTAAATTTATAACAGAAAATTTACTTGTTTAATTTTTTTTAAAATAAATAAAAAAATATGACGTATATTATATTCGATACTTTCGTCGTTTATTTTAAGTATTTTTTAAGGTAAAATTTATTTGTATAACTATTTTATCATAATAATATAACAACGTAAGGTAAGTAGACGAATGTGTCTACTTTACGACAACGATTTTTATAGTTTAATTTAGAGCATGGTAATGGAATATTTATTCTAGGGATATTTTCTTACTAATTTTTATCATACTGTGAATCTTTAGTCTATTATTAATATTTTTGTTATGTTAATTCATATCTCTTTTAGCGTTTATCAACAGTTGAACCTACAGATTCAATAGGATGTCTATACGGACTGATGTACGATGGCACCCTACTAGTGGTGGGTTTCAGTTTGGAATTATTTGAGAATGAAAAAAATACATATAAGCAGCTTTTGCTAAATCTACCAACTGAGGTAGAATTGTGCGGTGTTATTAAATTTGGAGATGTATTTGCTGCGGAGAATGGTCTGAATGATTTCTTACAAGTATGTCATAAAACTATATTTTGTATTTTATATCTATGTGTCACAAGAAAATATAGAATTTTGTTTTCAGGATGTAGATATCACTGACAATCCTTTAGTCATAATAGTAAATGAACAAAAACAAATGAAGGCACATTTTGTAGTGCACGATAAGTTTGAAGAAATAGAATTTGATGTTTTATCATCTGAAGAGATGTGGAAACAATTTGTACATGTAAGGTTGAATACGACACTACCATTGTCCTGTGAAGCGACAGTCGCTGGAGTTAAGAATGTAATGCAGAATAAAAGAAAAAAGGTTATTTAATTATTAAAAGTTTCACATTATTAGAATAAGGAATTTTTTGGACACAAGGCAGGCACATGATACAGCATACTGAGCCCAAAGAGCATGTACTCCAACAGGTGTAGCTGTAGTTTGCTTCATCGGGACGCCACTCAAATACTTGTGTGAAATCCCTAATTATTATTTTAGTCAATTTATAAGAGGCTTGGTATCCTCTACACACTTGGAACCATAAACTTACTGAAATCTTAAACATTCCTCTCACTTGTTAACACTTCAGAAAACAATAATTATTATTTATGTCAGTATGAAATGTGTGAAAATATAATTTAAGGATTATTGATACTATTTATTATAAATACCTATTTTTTTTCAATGTTTTATAGATAGCCTCAGGTCAGATTTCATTTCACATGGATGATACGTCAGTGTATTTATTTGGAATGGCAGCTGATATTGGTGTTACTGGAATGAGTACAGAATCGAGTATAGGCGATCTCATTGAATCTAAGAACCCAGAACAACACAGTAAGAAGAAAAAATATAGCAGTAATAATGTGGTAAATTATTATTATACTTTTAAATAATGAAAATGGAGTCTGTAGTTCCTATAATTAATTATAAAGGGACATAAAATAAACTACTACTTGGTAGGATAAATAATGGTATTGAAGATATATGCACCTATTTATGTCTCTCATTAACTACATTATTTTTAGTATTTAATTTACATCACCAATTTGCGTCAAATAAGTAAAAAAAAAATCAGACAAAATGATTTTAATATAGACTAAACAGCTGTCATACACTACTATCCCCAAATATTTTTTTATTTAACTAAGTAGTAGTAAAGAATTAACAGAGATCTTGTGGTGAATGGTCCTAACATATTGTGATCCTAAAGTATATCTAAGTTCTAAATAGAGGGTTGAGTAAATGAACATTGTTATAGGAAATAGTGCCAGTTAATTTAGTAATGAAAACAACAAGGGATATATTCTCAGAGAAACTCCTTAAGACTGCTGTTAAAATGATGACAACGCAAAGAAAACGTAAGTATATAATTTAACCCCAACCAATTTATACTTATATGTACTATCAAGAGCAGGGGACCAGTCCCACCTTAAGGACTAATGTTACTTGCATATTTTTTATGTTTCTCTCAGCTCCTACTTTAAATATAACTTATGTTGCTATGACAACTGATGTGTGTAGATTAATTTGATTGATATTTACATGTCATTTTTTTTCGTTTTTCCCTCATAACATTGACAACTAAATGAGGTACAATATGTAAAAAACATATAGAAACATTGACAACAATATTGATCTCCTTTACTTATAATGCAATCAGAAAGAGAAGGCAACTGTAATATTCCGATAAGCAATTTTGAAAAAAAACTGGGATTGCTCCCCTGCTCTTGATAGTACACTCAGTTGCATAATCACTACATGACGCCTCTATGAGGGCTGTAGGCTTATATAAAAAATCATGTCGGTTTTCTTTGCAGCTTCATTCAACATAAGCATGCCTTTGAAAGTTGACACACTCGCATTGGTAAATCGCAAAACGAAATTAGTTGATTTGTACACTGTTCTAGTGGAGGCTGCTTGTAGATCACTTAAGTTATTGGAGTCAGTATTAGTTGAACAGTTGAGTAAGTAATAAAAATTGTAAATAATTTTAAAACAAGTAAATGTATATGCCATGGATATTGTTTGAATCTACTAACCTTAAGAAAGTTACAGTTAGCTAGATTTAAGCTTTTTTAATATGTTAGGTCAAGAAGGTATTGGCGATGGTGCAGGATTAAGATTACCTGAAACTTATCATTTTTTACCTCAAGAGCTTGGACATTTCTTTACAAGAATTATACCCAAGGGTTTGCCTGATGAGAGTATGGGTAAGAAAAGGAATTTAGAACTTATGTTAAAGCTTCTAATGCATATTACATTGTAAAATTATAATGATGTTTTATTTGGACAGAGGAGGACAGACAAAATCTTCATGATCAATTAGCGTTGCCGACTACTAGACCTATGTTTCGGCGAGGCAATGCCTACCCCAAAGATACTGGAGGGAAGTTATTGTGCCCTCATTTGTCAATACCACAAACAATTGGAGAGTCGAATGATGCCATCGTAGCTACTGTTAGAGGCAGATATACATATTACCATTATATGCAAGATCAGTTCAATGATGATGGTTGGGGATGCGCTTATCGTTCCATGCAGACTATTTTCTCTTGGTTCAGGTATTATAGTTTTTTTTTGTGCTAGTCTAAGAGACTAAAGTACATAATAAAATTACATTGGTACTGGCTGAGACTTGTAGATCGTCAATGGTAGCCAATCAAATTATTGAAACATCCAAAATTACCCCGTCAGCCTACTAAAAAACTAACCTCAACTTTGCTTGTATATTCGCAAGGGGGGCTAGTTAGCTCATAAGTTATTTTTCAATTCAGGTATCAAGGTTACACAACAGTAGAAATACCTTCACATAGAGAGATACAGACATGTCTCAGAGATATTGGTGATAAACCAACATCATTCATTGGCTCTAAACAATGGATAGGATCATTAGAAGTGTCATTCTGTTTGGAAACATTACTTGGTGTACATGCAAGGATTATATCTGTAAATAGTGGTGCGGATTTGAAGAGTTATGCTCAAGATGTTTTGATTAATCATTTTAAAACACATGGTACACCTATTATGATAGGTAAGCTACTCATTATTATCAACAAAGGGAAAATTAATCTCCCAAAAGTTTGCTTTGGGAAAACAAAAACAAAAAGTTTATTGATTAATCAAATCCCAAATCTCCTCAAGCTGGCATAGCGGAGGCGAGTGCTTTCTGGAGAGATTTATCTGTGGTGGTAGTTGTTTCTGTTTTAGTTTGTAGAGAGTTTGAGAGAGTTTAAGTGGATTAATTTTATATTTTTTGTATTTTTAGGTGGCGGTGTCCTTGCTCATACAATTTTAGGAGTTGAATGTAACACTGTAACAAGTGAAGTACGCTATTTAATCCTCGACCCACACTATACCGGCTCTGATGATCTTACAACAGTACTAAACAAAGGATGGTGCGGATGGAAAAATAACGACTTTTGGAACAAAACTGCTCATTATAATATGTGTCTACCGCTAACTCTGCCAGCTATATAAATTTTATTGTGATAAGAAAGACGGTTAAATAATTCCATTTAAGGCATTTTTTATAAATTTTATTACTATTACATAAAGGAGAATGCCCATTTGTCTAAGGAATGGGCTCACAATTTTTCACTCGAGTTTGTCAATGATTTTTAGTTCATTTTGTAGGAAAATAAATCTCTTCCTTATCAACAGTCAGTTTCTATTTATCTGATGCAATATTTGAAGTTATTATTACATGTCATGTAATGCCCCCCAAATGGGTATTGTCCTTTTGTAGTTTTATATTTGGATGGGGCTTGTGCACTTGTAATTAAGTTTTATATTTATTATAATAAAAGTATGTTATTGTCTTGTACAAGTTATTTTTCTATTTTATATCAAATAAAAGTTATTATCATGCCCTATAATTATACTTAAAAAAAATGTATAAATCACAGAAAAAATTTCTTTTACGATAGAAGCGAAGTGTAGATGTGAATAAAAAACTCTTTATTGTGCAAACAAAAAAACAAGATTTATACATTTATCGAAAATTAGATAACACAATAGGCGGCCTTATTACTGAGTAATTTCTTCCAGGCAACCTATAGAGGATGGAGAATAGTATAAGAGATAGAAATAAAGTGTGCACAATAGAAACTAAATAGAGTATATATAAAATAATAAAATACTTATTAGATATTTGTAATTTAGAAGGAAGAAGTAATTGAGGAGATGAGAATGTTAGGGACAAGTAGATAGGTAGTATTATTTTATTTTTCTTTTAAATATAGCCAGTGACTCTGCTCTTCTGATAGTGACCGGTAAAGAGTTCCAGAGTTGGACAGCATGGACAGTAAAGGATTTTGAGAATTACAAATGATTTTAATAAATTAAACACATTTTTTAGTTTAATTTTTATTTTTAATTAAGACTAGTTTATATGCAATATAATTTTAATATAAATAACAGAACACCAGACACTATCACAATAGCAAATTCTTAAATACATTTTTAAATTAACTTACAAAATAAAACTAGTAAAGACGGGACAATCTGAATATTTCTATAGATCAACAGTATTCGAGAAAAATAACTGGTCACTCAATTATTTTCACTATTCACAGCCGTGCGTTGTGATATAATTATTTCCATAGATAGTCTGCCTAGGCTAGGTACCACCACTTTCAAATGATTGGAAGTAGCCAGGTATTAAACTATTTTCACAAGAGCCTATCCTTGTTGGGAATATTTGATTAGTATCTCACAAGTCGATTTGAGACTTCATTTCGCGACATATTTAAGAAAAATTGAAAAAAAAAAAGTTTTTCATTTTTATTTAGCAAAACCAAATATCTTCAAATCTACTCATATACTCGTAAAAGGCTCGAAGGCTGGTATGTATTTTTTAGCCTATTTTTAAGAAAAAAGGGGTAATGTTTAAAAGGATTCAGTTTCGCATAGCTTCGTCCGGCCTATAAGTAGATTTGTGTCAAATCAGGACACTACGATGCAATCTGTAGCGAAGTCTAGCACTACTTGTACACCGGTGTATTTCGCCCTTGGCAATCTATACGAAGTACATGGGTCTATATTAGTTGCTTCTCATCCTTTTCAGTGTTTACGATTTTATTCCACGTCAAATGAATAAATGTACATATGAAGACTTAACGAATATCGATATCGATAGTTTATCGTATTAGTTCAGTCACTACTTACGTACACGTAAGGGCAACACTCACATTTAAAATAACTCGTTTTGGTCTCGTCATGTTAACTACATTGCTAATCTAAGATGCATATACTATATCTATGTCTTAGTTCAAGGTTTATCTATAAGAAGAGTTCCTATGCATTGTCTAATATTTCTTCAATCAAATATTTTTAAAAAACCGTCCATAGACTAGGCCATATAATTAATAGGTCGATATTTATCAAATTAAGAAAATAACTGAGTGAACAAGGCTTTATAGAATACTGTAGTAAATTATATTCGTAATTATGATTTATTATAATATTACAAAAATATTGTTTGTTAATTGTATTTTTTCTACACACAACAGATAAATAAGTCTGCATTCCTGTTTAGAAATAATTAAAATAAATTCATAATACAACAAACAGTTATTACACTGTATAAATATTATGCTTAATAATAATTAAGTTTTCTTTGTAATATTTTCTTATAGAATTTCTAGGTCACAATGGCGAATCGTTGGAAATTTTTTCTGAAAAAAAAAAAAATTAAATTCATGCCAAATACACAAATTATATCCAAATTATTATTTTCTTATAATTATCAAAGATTTTAAAGACAAATTAACTCACCCGTAACTTAAGTTCTATTCTGTCAATTTCACCACCCAACATATCTACGATATTCTCGCCGTGTTTCAAAAGAAATGATTCTACATCATCTATTGTTTCTAATTTTTTTACATCCTGTAAGACAAATGTATTTATTACATTTTTAAGTTTAGTAGCCAGTCACAGGTAGAGTGCTAGATTGTAGTCCATGAGCAGAGATTTCTGCTACCAGAGCAATGTTGCAGGTAGCAGTCACCTCCGCTACACCCTCTTTAAGTAATTTTGTTAATATTCCTGTTATTTATATTTACAATTTTGGAGTAATTTTTCCTGTTAGATAATAAATGCTACTCTAAGAGTTTTTTTCTTTCAAATATATAAAAGTTTAACCAGAAAGAACTAAAGATTATATCCACTTTAATAATTACCTCAAGTAAATTATTCAGATCATGCTTTTCTAAATATGACCTTGTCAATGCCCTACCATCAAAGTCCACTTCAGCCTGAAACAAAATTGATCATTATGAGATATAAAGCGATTTAAATCACAGTGTTACGCGAATACGTACCTTATATCTAATAAGATTGCTGCCTATATCTATCCCTTTAACATCATGAATGGCCCGAATCATAAAGTCTCTTTCCAATACACTGTTGATCTCGTCGAGTTGCTCGTGAGGTATTGACCTAAATACAAAATTATTATTCACAAAAACTAAATTTTTTTTTTGCAATATTAGAAATCATAGTATACCTGCCAACAAGCGCATTAACATTGGTCAATATAATAAATGAAGCTACGCCTCCAAGTAGGGTTCCCACTAATATACTGCCCACGGCATCTGGCAATGCGTTGTCAGTATACTGTGATAGTGCCATACATCCCGCCGCTACCGTCACTCCAGCCACCGCAGCCGTGTCCTCCAACAACACCACATTCACAGACGGATCTGAGCTTCGCATTACTGTTGAGTATATTTTTTATTTTAATATTTTCCTACAAATTAAATAGTATATAAGAAGTGACGTTACAAAATATAGAAATTATGATACTCGTTTAAATATCGCCTCGGATGATGTTATGCAAAAGTGGGATCCGTTAGCAGAGACAACTGCTACCAAGCCAATACCAGCGCAGTAGCCTCTGCTAAGCTGATTTGAAGAGGAAAATTCCTCTCGTTATATCTTGCTACTTCCAAGCTGATCCCAAAATAAGACTTGGTTATTTCTTGGGGGTTACACTTGAAAGTGGTGGCACTACTACCCCAGAATGGCGACAGATTGGACCAATATAATTATCATCTACCACTAGTTATTCCTTTGGTAGCAATTTGTGTAGCACTAGGTACCAATGTGCAACACACGTTTCTATAGTTTGTACATTGTGTATAATAAAATATAACATACTGTATTCTGTTAAGGACATGTTAGCTTCCTTTGCTCCTTTTCTAACAGCGTTTAATGCTACCATTAGAGTAGCTCCTTCTGATACAACAGCACCTCCGAGTACGAAATATGCCTAAAAAGAATAACAGAGTAAACAAACTCAAGACTCCTACAACTATATTGCTGTTTCTTTCGTGTCGTCGGAGCGAAGTTGAAGCGACCACACGTCTCCTGAGGATGCCACGTGAAGTGCCGAAACGCATCGAGAGGTATTTGCATGTTGGTGAAGGGTCTAACATTGACAGTTGACAGAAAAGTAACGCCTAATACTATTAAACATATTGGCAAAAATAATAAACTTATTTTACTATAGGGTCTTTTCTATGTGTATGAAACTCAATCTAGAGAAGATATTACCCAAAAGAAGTCTTGAAGAGGCTGAGGATCAACAATTCCAAGAAATCCATGATAAAATGATAGTCCACTGCCAACACAGAATATTCCTACTCCTGATATTAATGAGGAAACATATCTCATGTTCGTATACCCATAAGGATGATCAGGGTCTGCCATCTAAAATTAATTTATTAAACATTAATTTTTTTTTTTAAATTCATTTAAATTAAACCCATAATGCCCTGATCCGAAACTAGAATACTGTGGGTATCACAGGTGGACAACCCACCCTGCCATAGACTTTAATGCCCGTGCTAACTCGTGCTTTACTGCGGTTACCAATCAAATTTTAGTGAGATTTGAACACTGGTCTTAATTGTAACTTCTGGCCTCTACCGCTGAACCACGACCGTTCCGTAATATTAATATTTATAGGTTCTATTTAATCTTTATTAATATAGAAAATATCAATTTTTATTATTATTATTAAGCCAATTAAGCTTACCTGAACAGATTTATGAATTCCATAGGCTAATATAACCTGATTAACAGTGTCAGCTAATGAATGTATGCACTCTGAGAATAAACTGTGTGATCCCGTGTATAACCATGCACACAATTTAAATAGAAAGTTACAACCGTTGCTGTAAAATGAGACCAAAAATATTAATAAAAAAAGAGTTATTTAGACAATAATTTCTTTAGGTTAAAATCCTTTGAAAAACCAAAAAATTACAATATACATATGAAAAATATACGAACTAAACTCAAACTAGGGTGGGAGAATGCAAACCAAACCAGTCAAAAATGAGTATTTGTTTTCAACTGGGAATCAAACCCAGGACCTCCTCATAACAGACTGCACAACAGAGGTCTAATGTCTAATAAAGAAAATAAATACTAAGTGAAAGTGCAATATAAATAAATAAACGTACATTGCTATAGCAGTCAAAACGACTCTGCCCGATCTAGTTTTCAATCCCACAGGCTCACCACTGGTATCTGCCTTATTATGTCCCATTTCTCTTCTATAATTTCTCAATCTTCGCTTCACAGTGAATACATCTATAAAGAAGTAGTTTGTAGTGTATGCCTGCCCTAATTGAAGTTATAGGATATAAGTTATACTACCTTGTTCATATCTCCGTCTATCTAATTCTCTGCGCAATAGTTCCTTATCTAATGATTCCTTTGAACCCCACACCTGAAATGTCATTAAATGAGTTAATTTATCAATTAAGTTAAAGTATACTGAATAGTTATTATAGAATATTAAGTTGACTCCTTGATGGACTCAGAGCGTGTATGGCAGTCTTTTACACAGTAGTCCGTAGTTCGATTCCTGATTGAAACAAACATATATATGTCGGAACGGTCATGAATATGGATAATTTGGAACATAATGAACACACAGTTATGAGTACAAGCACTAACTGGATTTGAAACAAAAGCGTGGTCACGCTTTGACAGTCACTGAAAACACACCACAAGGCGGACACGTTGTGACTTGTTTCACCCACCCATCACCCACAAATGGAGGATAAGAGCCATGGACTGCTCTTCCATTCTGTCTTATACGTGTAATAAAAATATTATTTAATTTTTTTTATAACAATGTTGAGTGTTATGTTTGTTGTCTGTTCTATACTCATAGTAGTGTATTCTAGTACAGCGTCATTGTATTAATTATTATTTACTGAATATAACAACTTAAAGTAAACTTACAGCAATGGCTTTAGCCTCAACATCTCTACGATAATGTACAGTTATCGGAGGTTCTGATTCATAAGGAGAGCGTCTCAATACTTTTGGCAAAGATTCAAGATCTGACTGCTTCAATAGATACTCTGTCATTGCTCTCATTGGTGTAATAAAGTTACGCTCTGTGTATGATGCTGAGAAGTCAATCAGAAGTCTTTTCTTTACTGTAATTGGTAATATTATAAGTTTAATGTATGAATAAAATATTCACCTGCTATTTTCTTAAAAATAATATTGTCTACTCACCAGATGGGGGCTTCATATCTGGTTTAATCTTCTCTATAGTAACTTTTGCAACTATCTGGTTGTCGGTCTCTGCTTTCACAATTATATCAGCAGAATGTTTACCAGTCGGCTTTACAATCGTGCCATCTTTATCACTTTTAACTTTAATGGAAAACTCTTTAGTTTCACTGCTAACATTTGGTTTCCCATTCCTCTCTCTAAAGCACTTAGATGTGCTAAAACATCTGTACATTCGAGCTCTATCGAAGTGCGAAGCATTATGGATTATAAGATTGGATGTAAAGCGAGGTAAATTTATACAAATGAAGTGAAATCTCTTCAAATCTGAAGTTCTACCAATCTTGCGATATAAACACTTCATCCCGACTGATGATAACATAAACATCTTAAGTAGTGTTTTATTATATTTGCTGTGTAATTAAATCTTTATAATACGAATTATGTAAACATGTTAATTACTTTAAAATAAATAGAAAATATCTGAAAACCCCAACACCAACCAGAGCGCTTGACATGACTGAAGGAAGAACGACAGTCAATCATAAATAAATGTAAACTATCAATCAAGTAAACAATATTTTTAATTGATTCAGCCAATTAATTGTTATTTATTTTAGGTACATTACTATTTCACATATCATTCACCTTAGTTTTCGTCCTTATGATGTTCAAAAAAACGCTGCGTTAGGGCTGAATTCAGACGAGCGTTTTTTAAACCGCGATGCAAATAAATGAGTTATTGTGAGTACGCGTTCACACGAGTTGATTTTCAGCGCATCAATTTAGAAAGTTATTTATGTGCCTATAGTTCTTATTTTTCATTCAATCGTTACTAAATTACAATTCATTCGGTCGAATCTAACGCATTTTTCCTGCTTTTTTTTTATTCGTTCGCGAGCTCTACTTGGCGTTGGTTCCTCGTGGATTTGTAACTGCATAGTGTAACAGGCAAAAGTGCCGAGTAATCATATTGGATCTAGTATCAATAAATATATTTGACTACTGTTTCAATACATTAAAATGCCTGCAAGCAATTTCGACGTGTGTTATGTACAAGATACAAGATTAAACTTTGTTGCCATGCGGCCAGCTCCGGTTTGCACCGATACGGAACAAGGACACAACAATATTCACATTTCGACGAATTGCTATTATGGATATCACAACTTAAAGACGCCTCAGCAGGCACATGCGAGCGAAGATTGTGAAATGATGGAGGTGGCGACCACTACCGGCCCTGGAAATGTTTCGCAATATCAAAACAACGCGCGAAAGCGGTGTGCCGATGACGTAGGGGTTCCACCAACAAAACGGCTTCGCCACGGTAAGTTTCATATTTTGTTTCCAGGAAACACAAAGCCGCATTGTTGTTCCTATTAATATTTATAAATATGACGTGATTAACTCTGATAAACATGAATTCTCAACAATATGTGCTATGTGTTTTCTTAAACTATTTTTTATTTATATTGTATTTATTATTTAGTCTCGATTACGCTGCGGTTACAGTGGTGACTGTCATCAGTGTAATTATGGCTAATCATGTAATTTTGTATATTATAAACATGGAGATCATGTGGACTGAAGACGAACAACATGGGATTCTACAAGCTCATTCTTTAGCTACTAGAACAGTACTGTATTATTTAGAGCGCAAAACTATTAGAATCTATCACATGTTTCCTTAACAAAAATAATGTGATGAGATTTATATCCAAATGGTAAAATGAAATTAATACCTACCTAATTATAGTAATATAAATTTTATATTTCATTATTTATGGGTGAAGTTTATGAAATGAATTCATTCATTAGTGTTAAAAGCATTTTATACATATACTCCTAATCTCATCCCAACAATGAATTAGAAAGTAAGAAGGGCTTTCTCTATACTGTGTATCAAATGAAAACTATTGTGTTAACCATACATTTTTTAAAATATTAGAATTTGGAAGGACTTTTTTGACAATAAATTCATGTAAAAAAGTTGTAACAAAATTAGCAAAATTGCATTGTTATTTTGATCAAATTTACATTTTCATTGGTACAGAGTAAAGATATTAGCGGGGGTGAAAAACTGCCATATAATTATAATACTTTAAAAAAATCTGGTATTAAATTGTATGGAGCATATTGGGTACATTATTTTATTTTAAGTGAGAACAGACGTGGGGAAGTCCCAGTAATATTGGATTATGTACAATATGCATGCTTTGTTATTACCTTGTATTTAATTCTAATTATTTTCAATAAAAATATTTGCTTAGTTTTGTATATCTTGCATAAATTCCAAGAATTTGAGTTTTGGTGTCCTATCTATCTACTATATTATAAATTTTCACATTATTCATATTGGACTCTAAGAGGGAAGTGAATTAATTTATTTTTAAACATGACACTCTACATTGATCTTTATGCCTAGTTTGTATTTAACTAGTGCTCAGTCAAAATAATTATTTGGTGACTTATTCTCGTCAGACGAGTCAGCAGAACGCCGACTATGAGATTGGCATTTATTTAGCACTTGGACGATCACTCAATGTAAACTAGGCGATTGATGTCGCTAGTGCCACATGAACCAATGAACATTTACGTTTTGCCAATATCAAGCCAAATGTGGATCCTGTAGAGAATTAATTCATTTACCTATCACTGTTCTTATATTTAGTACCATTTAGTGTTAATTAAATGCCACACATTTGTGTGTGAAAATTGTGCTTATTAGTAATATTTAGCATTAACTATTTATTTAGACATAGACAGGTGAATCCAAAGACATATTGCATCAAAAGGCGGATGACTGACCCATTACAGTTACTTCACTATTTTAGAATTTACAACATTAACGTGTCTTAAATTAAATCATAAATCCGGCCTATCAAACGGCGTAGTGTAGGTAGATCTATCTAGGTACATCTAGTTTTGAATTAATAAAAATTTTATTAATCAAATCAGTCACGCTAGGTCCCCAATCCCTTCGATGATTTGCCGCCCGCATCATGTGATTCGAAGAGTCATTGTGCGAGGTGGTGGGTCATCGACATACCTTCATTAATTATGTAATTTTGTTCCGGTGACAATGATATTAAAAATTTTCGGGACTTTCGCAAGATTAAAACGAAAAAAGTTTGTTCTATTTTTTGAATTTTTGATGCTTATTCTCTTTAGATTTACTCTATTTGTAATGTTCTTGTAAATATTTTATGCTTTCCAGCTTCGTTTTCATTCTTGAAAATGTTCTAAGGTTTTTTAGACAAGCATCAAAGGTAAGTTTTTTTAGGATTAACTTAGGGTTTTTCTTGTGGTGAAAATGAAGTATATGATTATAACTTGGTAAATTTAATTGCTTTGTTTTGGTAATTTATTTTACAAGAGCAACACTTAAACATGTAGAAATATGATTTACGCTATTTGGGTAATAATTTTTCTCAGTTAATAGTTTATACTATAAATATTTATATCTTATTGCACTTACAGTTTGTGTTATTTAAGTGTAGATAGCTGAGTGTAAATCATTATATTATCTTATCTTGTATCATATTCATCATCTATTTGCGAAACAGAGGAATTTGGTTAAAATTGAAAATGTTAACGACCTAAATACTCTTGATATTATCAAGATAAGCATCCAATAACATAAAATCCTCTCATAGTAAATATCAAACATAGAGTGGCAACAAAACTCAAGAGAGGGACCTTCCCACTGTGTCATCTTGTGGCATAGTGTGATGAAGTTGGAATTTATTTCAGAGGAGACGCTGGCAACAACCCCCACGTTCAGTCCCTGTTTTCAACGACCGACTCACACCAACCCAGATATATCTCGTTGTCTCATGGTCCATATGATTTAATATAAAACTATAAAAATACTTTATATTTCAAACAGAAAATTTATATTGCCTAATATAAAGTACATTAATTTTAGATTATGACAATGAAACCAAAACATTGGAACCTGAGACAACTGAGACGCGTTATTCGGAAGAGGATACGTTAGCCGCCATTTTGTGGAACACCCATGGGGGACATTTATACCATTTAATTCAGTGTTCGTGACAAGTGATAGTGATATAAGCATAGTACAAAAAAGATTGGGACTTTAAGAATTAACTTGGACTCGAATACCATGTTTCACTTACGGACTGTTCATAATATACCTTGTTAAAGTATTTTTTCTTAATAAAATTTGATATAGATCAAGGGGGACGTTTTTATTTATTTTCATTTTTCAATCAAAATCACCAAAATATTTTTAAATATTTATTTAAATTAATCAATCAAGTTTTAAAATATGAAGTTACAGTCTGAAATAATTTTCAAGAAATATTATGATATAATAATAAATAATAATATGTTATCCATTCGGATCCAAGATAAATACAGGTTCAATCTGAAAACAAAATAAATATTAACTGTTATTAATTTGTTTCAGGTGCAGATCACAATTAATAATAATTTTCTTTCAGGATTCGCTCATACCAATAGCAAACAATAATGTTTGTGGTTTGAGTGTTTGCTCCATTTGTATTTAATACTAATATTACCTTTTTGATTTTCAGGTGATTGCTCCATGTGGAGTCTGGTTGGTACACGATCAAGCCCGAGCCATTCAGCCTCCGCCTTGAATATTAACAAACTACTGTTTTATCTCAAAACATTTACTAAATTTGTTAGTTGATTTTTATTGTTAAATGGTTATTTGTTGACCTATTACTGTGATATTGTAAATTGTACCTGATTGTTGAATTAATTATATTTTAATCAATGGCAATGGTTCGAATTTCTTTTACATCCCTAAAACCCTGAAGCTGTTTTAGTGTCAGATCGAATGCACTCGCGCATTGTTAGGTGTAGGAGAAACCGCATTAACCTTCCAAATACTGCGATGGCTTGTTTGACCCAACACTGGAATCTAGTCTATAATCTAGATATATTAAGACAAGTTGCGGAGTGATTTAAAATGTCCAATAGAGCTAATGAAGTCTCGGGAGTTTTTGGCACCTGATGCCACAAAATAAATGTAGAACCAACCTAAGACTGATCGTCTGCGAGACGAGATCTTTGATTTGTAGTCGTGTTGGTTGGCAGCTATCGTTACGTCGTCTGATGAATCACCACTAGAAAGTTTCAGGAAGGCGAATTTTTCTTTTGGTGAACTAGGAACATGCTCAGGGGCGTGGTTTTAGAAGGGCGCACGCGGATATTTTTATTTTTAAATGCCAATGCATCATATTTTATATAGATATAACAGAAAAAAAAACTGATCATCTGTCGTATTTTTTCGATATTTACAGTATTTTGCAAATGAATCTATATGTATTCAGATGTCAAAGGGGCGCTATCGTTATTTAATCCGTCACTATGTGCGTCAGGCTTCATCTTAGCTAATGATCTACTAAGTATTTCATTTTCGCGGCAACACAGACATGTTACACGAAGTACCAAACAAAAACAAAGTTATTTCAACAAAAGCTCTTGAGAGTAAGATAATCGAGGTAATTAGGTACGCAAACCACAATAATAATTAACTAATCAATTGAATGGGTCTAATCACCTAGGACGTCTTTATATTATTAAAAGTCACGGGACACAAAGACGTAAACCAACCAGTATTAAGATAACGAGAGATTCGAATGTCAGATGACCTCTCCCGTCTCTCTAGTATTATGACGGGCGGATATATTATGAACTTGATGGAATTAGTATAAAAATAGACAGAAATCATGTAAACATAGCGATCTCTGCACATCATCATAAACGCGGTCTGACACTAAAAACAGTTGATTAATTTTAAATCATTATCATGTGCAAAAGTTAATTATTAATTAGATCTTAAAATAAAAGTGATGTTAGTTATGGACAAAGTAAAGAAAAAAGTCCTCTTCAGAATGTATATTTATTAGTATGATCACAGATTAATTAGTATGTGATTATTATTTATACACAATTGTGCAGTAAAGCTCTTAATTAGTAGTCTTGCATGTTATAAAATTATGATTAAAGCTTTGCTAATTAATTATGATTAAAATTCTGTAGTCATATTTTTCTTTGAGTACTATAATTAAAATATAGATTATAGTAAAATGCATATTAGAACAATTTTAATCATGTAAGTGATTATGTATTTCTGGTTACGTATTTGTATAATGGAAAACACCTACAATAGAGGGTCTGTTGTATTACCTCAGTTGGCGTCGCCTCCTCCGTGTCTACGACGTCAGGTAGTGCCTCTTGACCGCCATTGTCACCCGCCGCTTCATTACGACAGGTCTGGTCAGCCTCTGCCAAGTCTCCATTAAACATTTCACTTATCAAATCCACTTTACCTTCCTGAGCCAATCGTGAATTATTTGTCATGTTATCATCAATCTCCTCCCCTTCCATGACATGAACATGTCCCTGCCATAGTTCATATGGACATGAAGAGAGTTGATGAAGCTGTGTTTCGCTGGAACTGTACAAGCTCAACGAACCGGCCACGTCTTGTAGCATCGATGACTCAGAATGAGCGCTATTCTGGGCCTCGTCACATTCTTTAGTCAGAGCGCTCAGCATCGGCAAGCTATCAATTATTTCAGATGACACATCGCACATGCGAGCGCCTTCATATTTAGAAAGATATTCTAGTATCCTCTTTTTAGAACAGACTGACTGGCTCCCCTCTATTTGCATAATATGTGACGTCAGTGCCCCTATTACTTCCTGTGAACATGTCTCGGTATTTCTCGCGGATAAGAACCGCACAATACTATGATCTGTTTGTGAGCTACTAGCGACAGAGGGCGCTGCGACTGAATTACTTTCATGGCTCGATGATGGTACTGGATCAATAGTCGTAGTAGTTGCGTTTTCAAAGCGAATTTCGTCATGCCTATTATTTGCCTCTTGGTCGTGATTATCGACCATCATCGGATATTGTGACAGTACAGTTCTGATCGATTGCAGGACTCTTTGTCTGAGAGGATCTGAACTGATCATTTGTAACTCTCTGAAGAGTTGTATCAAAAAGTCAGGATGAGATTCATTTACTCCAATCAGAGTTGTCACTTCCGAGTATACATTCTCTCTTAGCAGATCAAACAGCTTCGGTGTGGCTTTATCGCGAGTTTCTCGACTCGTAGAAGCCAAATTGAGATTGGGCGCTTCCGAGGTACTAGCTATATTGATATTGCTAGTTTGAGAATAGTCCAATGTACAATTCCTTTTGTTCGCTGAATTTTTCGCCGGCAACTTCGATGACGATTTCTTTTTAAAAGAATTCGGCGAAGTGTTCAAATTATTCGAATGCGATTGTACGATTTCCGGTATGGAGTTGGATATGTTGAGGTTTCTGAAAGGATTCGAACTTGATTCTTGTCGGTTGATATTAACATTAGTGTTAATGTTGTCTTCAATAATTCTCTGATTGGAGTTTAAAGATGGCGGATCATCCGTGTTTTGATTAACATTTAAAACATCCGGCGCAGAAGAGAACGAGAGTGACCGTTCATAAGCGATATTTCTTCTCGAATGTCTAGCGTCTTCGATGTTGTTTGTGGGTTGAATGGTGCCAGTCGCATTGCTGTTACGTTTAGGTGTGTTAACGGTGGGCGGTGTCGACGAACTTGCATGTAATGTGTTGTGAGATCTTTCAACCAAAGGATGTGGATTGTGAGAAGGACCCACTGTCAAATTTCCATCAGCGTTGGTTTTTCTATTTGCCGAGAGTAGGTTCTGACGTGAATAGCTGCAAAAAGGAAATTATATGTAAGAATATGATTTATATTGTAGCGGGATAAAAGCTAACGTGCACTGTAATTTGAAGCAGTAAACACCACACGATTTTTAAAGGTTTGATACAAATTGGAATTATCACACCACACGCCAGAATTCGGAAGCTTTATGTGTTACTGTGTTTAGGGAAGTAGTATTCAGTACAAATTGCTCACCGATGAATTTTTTTTTATAAGAAAATTATTTCGTAAAATAATAAAATAAAATTAACTATTTTACATTAATTTAATTCTAATATATAATATAATAGATAAGTTATTAATATAATATTAATTATATCTGAAAAGGAAAAATATATATTATAATAGTATGTAATGAATAATTTCTAAAGTAATTATTTTAAAAATAGGAGATAATCTAATTACCTGCGGAAGTTGTCCCAATAATTGTTAGCTCGATTACCGGGTGGCACTTGGTTGTTCAAAGTATGAGACGCAGACTCCGCACGCCATCTTTCTTCCAACTAAAGGAAACAAAATTATATAAGCAGATAGCAAACGGTATTAGATATAAAAAAAAAACTCCCCTCAAACGGCCGTGGTCTGGCAGTAAGACGCGGAAACTCACGATTTGGTGTTCGAACCTCGTTAAATTCTGACCGGTACCAATGTTATATGTACTTTAGTCGCAGTAATGTTAAAGTGGTAGGCAGATTGATGATAGTTATTAGCCTAGTCTGCCATCTTAGGCAGGTGAACCACTCAAGTGTAACACCCATGAAATGATATAATCGCTTTCGGGATCCGTTTGGAAGTAAGTAAGCAGAGAGGAGAGTGCCACTGCCACGTCAACTTGGCTAAGCCGGCGACGTAACAGAAGCGACTTGTATGACAACGTAACTCACATGACTAAGTTGATCTCTAAGCTGATGTATCTCGCGTTGTTGTATCAAAAGTTGCTGCCAACACCACGAACCCCACATACTGCAACCGCAACTGCATCCCAAACTCATACCTGTAATGTAATATACTGTAATAAGAAATGTAGGACTGTTTTTTTTTAAATTAATATTGGCGTGATAACCAAGGACTTAAGTCAAAAGCCGAATCGACAATTTGTCCAGTCTGTCGTCCTGGGGCAGTACTACCACTTTCGAATGTAACACCCGTGAAGTGACCTTGTCGCGTTTCGGGGATAGTTTGAAAGTAGCCAGGTATCTCTTATACCTGGAGTGTGCACTGTCAATCTAGATGGTACATGCTCGTCTCCTCAAGCCGGCATAGTGGAGGCGACTGCAGCCCGTAGAGATATCTCTGTGGTAGCAGTTGTTTCCATTCATGGACCGCACTCTAGCTTTACATCAGGCGGAGTGTTGTCACATGCCGAGCTACAATAAAAAAAAAAAAAACTTAATTGAATCGAAAACCAAATGTACGCGATTTGACATTTCGTTATCTCTTGGATGACAGTGAAACATCAAATCCCATATATTTTTTATCCGATTCGATCAAGTGATAATTGTCGATAGGCTTTCTACTTTGGCCCCAATCAATAAAAAAATAAAAAAAGTAACAGACTGTGTGATTTTTGAACAGATTTTTACTAGACGTAGAGCTTAATATACCACGATATAATATACGATAGTAAAAATAATACTATTTCAAATAACATACCGTAGGGCATCATCATATGATTCATCGGCTGATACGGCATAGTTGATACACATGGGAAAACAGACGGATCCATAATACGATCCATGGTTTGCGAATGACTGTTTTGTGTGAATTGATTTGTGCGCATATCCTAAATAAAAAAAAAAACATTAATTTAAATATGTACAACGAAACTATCACGCATACAGCGCCTGTTTCAACGCTAACCACCAGATAGAGCGAACACAAAAACGTTATATATAATTTTTTTTATATCTCCACACATCCTTTTGATGTTCAGAGAAATAGCTGAAGGTAGCAGCCGCCTCCGCTATGCCGGCTTGTGGAGACGAACGAGCACCTTCTAGGATGACAGTGGACATCCTCTACCTGGCTACTTTCAAGCTTCCGAAACGCCATTAGGTCAGTTCACAGGTATTACATTTAATTCTGCCTAGAAATGCAGCCCGTGAAAAGGCGTAGATTATAAACTCAAACTCTTACCTGATTGGATTTTGTATTTCCCCAATTTGGTGATAAATGTCCGAACGGAGGGCCCATTGGATGATTGTCACCTAAAATGTTAATATTACACTTATTTTGCCTTGGAATCTCTCGACTGCAAGGCCATGAACCTACTTTATCAAGGTATATTTGGTAAGAGTCGATTGCCAAAGACACAAAGTCCAATTGAATACTCTAGGGTACCACATGGGGAGACCACGGTTAAGTACCAACATGTCATAATGTGTAATAATGGTGGATTATTAACCGTTAAGTGTTCGTGAAAGTGCATGAGTCTGGGCAAACAATTCAAAAGAAGAGAACCTGTGTTTTAATTTTCCCTTCAAAACTCCGTAGTAAAGTTTCTACCTACCACTTTACTAAAACTATTTCTGACTGACTATTTACTGTGATGAATGAACGACTCAAATTTGTTATAATGCCATATAAATCTAAAAAAAATTACCATTCTGTGTGTGGGGTGGAATATGGTTTGCCGAAGAAGGCGTTTCCGTCCTGGGCTCATGTCTTACATTCACTTGTGGCGCCTAAAAAAACAAATAATTAATTACTTCTAGACAATTTTTTTTAAAGTGTAAAACTAGAGTGCGGTAGATGAAAGAAAACAATTGTTAGCGCAGAAAAAATCTACAGGCAACATTCACCTCGGCTGTGCCGTCTTGAGATGAATGTGCACCAGATTGACAGTGCACACTCCTCTCGCTATACCTGGCTACTTTCAAACTGATCCCGCGACATAGTGACTTCACGGGTGTTATGTTCGATAATTAATACTATCTTATTGTTAATTCTTACATTGTCATCGTCATCAAAATGCCGTTCCGGTTGTTGTCGCCAACGTCCCCGAGTTCTTTGATTACATTTACTTCTGGATGCACTGAAATAAATTCAAAGTATTTTTACAGGCCATTCTGCTGTTACAATACAATACAATTGTCACGCTTTTTTCCCACAGGGATAGGCAGAGACAACGGAACGCCACTCACCACGATCCTGACACAACACCCTCGCTTCCTTCACATACCATGCACGCCCGATGGTTATGGGCACTAGGCAGTCCAGCTTTCATGAGGATGTCTCCTATTTGATCGGAAAACACCCTTCTGGGTCTACCTTGTTTAACGCATCCATTCACATTAGATTTATATATTCCTTTCGTCAATCTCCTTTCATTCATCCTTTCCATGTGCCCAAACCATCGAAGCATTCCTTTCTCAATCCTCGTCACTACATCATCTTTCAAACCACATCTGTCGCGCACAACACTATTCCTCATTCTATCCGCTGTCGTGAATCCACATACATGCTGTTAAGGTAGATAAACGAGGCTGCAGTCATCTATTACTCTAATGTAATTAATAAGTTCTAATTTTTTTAATTATAGCTTGGCATATGACCACACTTCGCCTGATGTAAAGCTAGAGTGTGGTCCATGAACAGAAACAACTGCTACTATAGATAGCTGTCGCCTCCACTATGCCTTCTTCAGGTCACGAATGTGCACCACATTCTGATTAACAGTACACACTCCATATACTGTTCTCGGAACGCGACAAGGTCACAGTTCGATAGTGGTGGTACTACCCCAAGACGGCAGACTGGACAAATAACCATCATCAGTCTGCCGATCACTCTTTAAATCGGTAAATAAAATTAATTGCTCACCTATCGCTGTCACTAGCGTACGAGTTGCCCATATTAGTAGGTAATGAATTAATAGCCCTCTCTCCGAAGATATTATCACCACTACCCTGTTGGATATAAAACAATAATTATATACATTTCACCGATATATGTACTTTGGTAACTTAGTGCCTATGGTATAATAAAGGCATTAATTAAATGAGTAGTAGGCAAACTGATGATTGTTACCGACTATGGCGACACCACGTCCTCGTAATTATCACGGGCCGGTCGTTAAACCGGGCCAATTTTTTTATTATTATTGTCGGTCGGCATATGACAACACTTCACCTGATGTAAAGCTAAAGTGCGGTTCATGAACGGAAACAAAGGCTACGGGCAGCAGTCGCCTTCGCTATGCCGGCCTGGGGAGACGAGTATGCACCATCTAGATTGACAGTGCACACTCCTTTCGCTGTATCTGACTTCGCGGGTACGTTCGAAAGTGGTCGTACTACCCCAGGACGCCAGACTGGGCTAATAACCATCATCAGTCTGCCTACCACTCTTTAATAGTGCTTAAAGGCACTGAGCGACCAAAATACATATAACAAAGTTACATTGATACCGGTCAGAATTAGCGAGGTTCGAACACGGGAGTCATCGATCGTGAGTTCAAGCGTCTTACCGCTAGACCACGGCCGTTCTAAATTCAAGTGAAATGAGTTATTCACATTTTAAAGCCGGCATAGCGAAGGCGACTGCTAGCTGTAGATATTATATTTCTTTGCGGTAGTAATCGTTCCCGCACACAGATCGCATTATAGCTTACCTTGAAGTGAGTGTGATTACATGCTGGTCTACTATAAAAAGGTCACTTTACAAAAGTCAATTTACTTTTTACGAATTCATAGAATGAAAGTTTGGAAGCAGAATTAAAAAAAAAACACACACAAAAAGAATTACCCTAAAGCTGTTTTCTCTCCCATTTGGCAAATCAACTAGCATCTGTTCAGAGCGGGAATCGGGCTCCTCTTGCTCACTGAAACACATTAAACACATTATTGTTAAAGTATTTTCAACTAAATACTCTGTGATACTGAACAGCGACTGAAGGCTATCCAGCGACTATCGTACCTGATATCCTGATTCTACGTTATTGTGTGTTGTATGCAATAAATCGGTGTAAAGACCGAAGTCATGTATTTTCTGTTTGTACCCCCCACGGACGTAACAATTGGTGTCAGAAGTGGGATACACACGCCCACAAAAGTGGCGTGACCTCTGACCTTGTTTACATTATAATTAGTAAACAACTTCGACGAGATCTTTCTAGAAACTTCTTTCTGTTTGAGTATAAATACCGACACCCGAGTGTCCCGAGAAGTAGTCCTATTCTGGATGCGATAGAAGCAACTCCTGCGATAACAAGTGATACTGAACAGCGACACTGAATGCTATCCAGTGACTATCGTACCACTCCTGCTTCTACGATATTGTGTGTCGTATGCAATAAATCGGTGTGAAGACCGAAGTCGTGTACTTTATGTTTGTACCCCCACGAACGTAACAATATCATAAAGCAATGTCTGAATAAAATTTACCTATTATAAGATTGATTAACGACGGACGCGGCTCGGGAATCTGTTTTGACTTTATCCGCTTCTTCTTCTTGTCCCGTACAAAGTACTTTCTATAAAAAAAAATATTTTTTAAAACAATAATAACAATTGTGGTATTTATATTGTTAACAAACATAGGAACCACAGTCAAAAAAGGTAGCAGTCACCTCCGCTATGCCGGTTTGAGTAGAAGAATGTGCACCGTACAAGACGACAGTGCACACTTCATTATACCTGGCTACTTTTAAGATGATCTCGGAACGGGAGTAAGTCACGTCACGGGTGTTACTAATACATCAGACTGAAATTTTTACAGGCAGCAGTCGCCTCCGCTACGCCGGCCTGAGGAGACGAGTATGCACCATCTAAATTGACAGTGCACACTCCTCTCGCTATAAGCTAATAACCAATGTTGCCATTTGAGAACTTTATATTCATGGAAATGATCACGTGTCGCATTAAAATAATATTTAAAGAAAAATTACCTCTTTATTTAGCAACGCTTCAAGTTGTTTTTGTTTTTCAGCAAGTATAGCACGCAGTTCCATCTGTCGACGTTCTACAGGACCAGGCACGCCACTCGTACTCGCGCGGACTTCCTCGTTCACTTTCTTTTGCTTACGCGTAAATTCTACAAAAATTAAATTATTTAAACTTAACACCTTTTTATTAAATTCCTGTATTAAATTTTTTGTATCACAGGCACTGAGCGAGTAAAGTACATATAACATCGTTACATTGGTACCGGTCAGAATTTCGCGATTTTCTGCTTTACATCAGGCAGGGTGTTGTCTTATGCCAAGCTACAAACATATATGTACAGATGTATAATACTGAAGACAGACAGTCGAAGAAGACAATGGATCGCACTCTAGCTTCACATCAGGCGGTGTGGGGTCATATGACGTGCTAAAATAAAAAACAGACGCGGCTGTATGGGCTCTGTTGCCTTTGCCTTTCAACAACAGAAGAATTTAACACTGTAATATTGCACTAGAACAGAAACCATAACAGATAGGTTGCGTAAAAGAAAAAAGCAGTCTACCTTTCTTAGAGATGACATCCCTGAGACGAGCGCGTTCATCTTCAATCTTTTCAGTTTCCATACGAAGTTGATGTGCCAAATCTTGTAATGATGCAAGCTCCGACTCATTAGCACCTGATGCTGTTAATATTATTATTTAGACTACATTGTTGTTCACATTACAAAATTTGGATTTAACAAGATTATGTTTGCATTTGACCAGGCCATTAAAGGACAATGCCCATTTTTAGGCCCACTTGATATCTAATAGTTTGTTAACAAAATTATATTCTAAAATATAATAATATCTTATTTTTTCATTAATTTATTTCAATTATATCAACACATCGTTTACCAATCAATAGACAATTTTCAATTACATACATAAAAACAGATATCACCAATTATTAAAGCATTTAATACAATAATAACCTCAAATATTGTACGAGAAAAAGAAAAGAAATTACACAATAAGCCAGATAAAAAATTAAATTAATTGGTGACAAGGAATGCAGATTTATTTTTCTACAAAATGAACTAAAAATCATCGATAAACAGGGAAAAAAAAAAAGAAAAAACCTGGGCCCAATTGTCTTAAGCGAACGGACAATATCAAGCAATTAGTTGTAGCAATTAAAGCAGGTTAGTTGGTTAACCTCATCAAGGACTATTTGTCTTCGTGATGCTGAACAAGTGCAACTCTAATATGTAGTTATATTTTTATAATTATAACGCATTAGATTGCAGTTTACAATGTAATTTTGCTTAAACACAAATAAATATAACGAGCTCCTATACTTTATTATATTAATTTATTTAGCAATTAGTTAATATAATAAAAAACTGTATGTAAGATAAACATTAATGTATACTCGGGATTGGCTGGGGCTAAACTTTTTGAGTTTTGACTCAAATCAACTCAATCGACACTTGTCACTTGATCGAATCGACAACAAAATATATGGGATTTGACATTTTGTTATCACCTAGGTGACAGGTTTTATTAAAACTTAAACGAAGGGGCTTGTCGTAAAAATGTAATAAAAAGTATTACAACATTTATGATTGAACTTTTTATACTATTATATATGTATCAAGATAAGGACTACACGAATCCGAAACGCCCTAACGACAATATCCGAAACAAATGCTAACTTTATTTTGTAATAAGACATATAAATTCCCGGGAAAATACAGGATAAAACCTGAGCCCTCCTAGAACCACAGCCGCCCTAATAATTAAAATAATAAGCTCTCACTTACCCATTTGTTGTTGTGAATGGTGTTCATTAGTAAGTTTATGTCGTTGCGGAAGACAGTTCCGGACACGACAAGCGGCCGTCTCATTCTGCCAAGCACCCTGGCTAGGACCGTTGCTTGTCTCTGGTTTGCTAAAATAATATGAAAGAGTTCATATATTTTAAAAGAGAAACTCATTAGAGATTAAGGTCTGAGCTGACCTTAGTTTGCATTGAAGACGGGCTGGCATTAATGCGAGAAATTAAAGAAGGGAGAGGTACAATAGGGACCTTCCCATCCAGCTAGTCTGGATGTGAAAATAGACTTGCAGCTATAAGTAACTACACCACTGCTCCCGAGGCTAGTTCTTCTGCTTTATAGCAATTTACAGTAAATATAATAATGCCTAAAGATTGTGTATCAATTCAAAAGGAAGAGAACGTTTGTTTTCATCTTCCCTCCAAAACTTTTAATTAATTTAAATTATTTTAATAAAGGTATTTTTGACTTGACTGGGACTTGACCTGACTTTATAGCGTGATGAATGAATGATCCGTGATGCCCAATAATATTAACTTTATGCAACAAAACACTGGCAAATTATCATAATACCATATAAAAATAAAATAAATAAGATTGTGTACAAAGTATAGATTAAATAATTAAAACAAATAAATAAAGAATTAAATTAGGAATTTACTTACACATCATTAATAATAGAATGATTTTGTAATTGAAAACTTTCATCAGGACCACCAGACAAATGATCCGTTTCATAATTCTCAACGGACCGCATCAGATCTAAAAACATTTTCAAAATATTAACTTTCACAAAAAGACTTATACAAAAAGTATACAAATTTATTTTAAACAAATAAATCAACCTTTTGTCCTCTGTAGTGCTGTTTTGATGGCTTTGATCTCCATTAGTTTAAATGGATCTTCTTTTTTAATAGCTTTGTTGCCTGAAATTAAATATATAGTTATCTACATCTAATCTACGGTGACGTGTGAGGTTATTTGTAAAGCTTTACATCAGTTTTATTGTACGTAATGCACATATTTTATTGAAATTATTATTATATTAAAAATTAGCCGTTTTTTTTCATTATTATTAATATTATTAATTTCATACGAACACATACATTTCTGACTGGAGTCATCATCGTCGCCACTGTCATCAGAACTAGAATATGTATTATTCGTAGCCTCTACGGTGGAACGTAGCGGCACTTGCAGCTTCTGAAAGTCCGTCAACTGTAAAATAAACACAATATTAGTACATGCTTTTGTATATTGTCTTAATTTTTTTTTAAATATAAAGAAAGAGTAAATCTACCTCGCGAGCTTTATGAACGTTGCCTCCAACCTTTGACTGCATGTAATCATTAATATTTTACACATTTTAATATATTTATATTGCATAGTCATAGAAAAAACGTCACAAAAATTCTTACCAAATTTTCCATATGACGTTTCTTCAACTGTAATTCACGCAACTTCATTGCTAATTCGCGACCACGTTCCCCTAGCAAATCTTCATCTACATCGCTATCTCTTGCTGTTGTTATCTATAAAAAAAAAGTTAATAAGCACAATATTATAATGTCCTAATCTCAAACTAAGTAACATATGTCACTAAAGACTAACAGAAACAAAACACTCAAGATCTATACAACTCATACCTCACTATGAACAATATTTGGATCACGCATATCTTCTTGATTCTGATGTATTTCTGTATGATCAGCATTACTAGACACCACACTACCACCTGATGCATTTTGTTGACCCTGACAAACACAACAAAATTTGTTAAAAATATTGCTGCAAAAGATGTAGAAATGTATTTACATAAAATGTGGAAACAGACCGCACTTCGCCTGATGTTAAGGTAGAGTGTGACAATTGCTGCCACAAATGTCGCCTCTGTTATGTTTAACCCTTAAACGCATATTGTTGCCAATTGTCTACATTCATTTTCACATAAATTATTCAAAAACCTGAGTGTCTGCGTTTCACGTACTGAGTGCATCAAATGCAAGGTTTGTGTCATAACAAAAATCGAATTTGTATTTTTTTTATTATTTACGTAATCTACGACAAATTTCCTATAATATTCTATTATTTCAAAACAAAAAAATCATGCATTTAAGGGTTAAAACTAGTATGCAGTCTAGGTTGACAGAGCAGATTAATTTCTCTATACTTATAGCTAGCCTGTTTTTTTTTTTTTTTACGTGGGGAAATCCATTACGGATACCCTAGCACCTCGGGGAAGGTGCCAGGGCTATGTCGGGCTCCCTTACAAACAGCGCGCATACGAAATGATGTTGTATGCGCAAGGACTACTGACTAAAACCCCACGGTGCTCCTCATGGCCACAAAAGTGCTGAGGGGTTGGGTACACGGTAGCATTCATCCAACCCCCCAGCGGATACTTAGCTAGCCTACCTGTTGTATCAACACGCGACAAGGGGCTAAAGTTAAAAACCAATTGACAGGTGTCACTTGATCGATTCAAAAAAAAAAAAAGAGATTTGACGTTTCACTGTCACCCAAATGATAACGGAACATTAAATCGCATACATTTTGTTTTTATTGAATCGAGTGAACTGTCTATTTGCCCACGGTCACTTTATGGAGACAATAACATACCACTTGGTGGTGTCCATCTTGAGAATGTGTCAAGCTATTTACAACTGCAACACCAATTTGATTCGCTGCATACATTCTGTTTGGATGATAGTTCATACCAGCAGGTTGATTCTACAAAATATAATATTTAAAAATATTAAATACATATTCATAATTTTGGTTTTAGAGGCAAAAAAAAAACACATACCAAACCCATTTCATGAGAGGTAGTCGCTTGAAACTCGTGAGCCTGTCTAGCACGACTTAATTCAGCTAGTTCATGTTTGGCTTCAGCCTGTAAGAATTACAATAATAGATAATTTGAGGAATTTCAACCTTGCAGATTATCTGCAGACAGCTCCAATTTTTTATTTATTTATAGCTCGGCGCATGACAACACTCCGCCAGAATGCGGTCCATGAACGGAAGCAACTGCTATTACAGATTAATTTCTACAGGTAGCAGTTGCCTCCGCTATGTCGCCCTGAGTAGACGAATGTGCATCATCCCGACCAATAAAGTTTCCTCTCGTTCAGGCTTGCAAAATAAAAAAACTTACCTGATATTTTAACAGTCGTTTCTGTTGCTGATGTAGAGCACTAAGTCGCTGCTGTGACACTTCCATTTTGTTCTTTATTTCATTTTGCCAAAGCTCATTTTCGCTATACCCAGAACCATTGCTTTGGACCGATAAGGGCCGAAGTACAACAACATCCTGCAATTTTGTGATATTTAACAGTCGAACAAATTTTGAATTAAATCAAACTTGGAAAAATGGAGTTATGTCATGATATTATATTACTTGTATGAATATAGATGATAATTTACACAATTTTGACTGTAAAACAAAAGAAATATTAGTTATTTTGGTATTATAAGAGGTTAATAAGGATCACACATGCATTGGAGACATGTATTCCTTAAAGTTGCCAATAAAAAAAAACCACTGCTAAATATAAAACGACATGGCATTCAAACAAAAGCGCTTTATTAATAACCATTTTAATTCTGCGCTAACACTGAAATATTAAAACACATAATTTTGGAGTAGCTTTTTTAGTTTGTTTTAAAATTAAAGGAATCAAAAATAATTTGAAACAAACATGGCGCTTTCAAACAACATTGCAGGTTTTAGGTTATGAATTGTTCTATATTAATATTGGATATCCATGCCATAGATTGAGTAAAGTACACACATGTAATGATACTTCTCCATCATTACTCTCTGGTTCTAAATTTTTGCCCTTAAGATCCTCAATAAGGGATAACTTCTTTGAACATGATAGAATGTTTTGTCTTAACATCTCTTTTAAATTTTCTTCTTCGCAATTCTTTTCTGGATCTTCGTTAATTGGTTCAGCTTCTTCAATGATATTTGGTAATAATTCTTTACTTCCACCAATTACTGGTGAATTGTTTGATTCTGCATTAACTAAACTTTTGGTCTTTGTTTCATTTTCATCTACAGTATTAATCGCAACATTGTCAATTTCTTTAACAACTTTATTATTGCTAAGGTTTTTATTTAATATTTCATTTTCTATATTAGTAACCTTCTTAGCTAAAGGTTCATTTGAAAGTGTATTTTCGGAATTATTTATAATTTTTGGGGCATTGCCATCTTCAGAATCAGATTTCGGTGCTTCAGTTATCTTATCCTCTACAATTTCTAAACTCTCTTGTGAAGGAGTTTCCATAACTTCCTCAATAGTCACACCAGTATCTTCTATATCACCTGGTGGTGGAACCTCATCGTTATCCGGGGTTTCAACTAAAATCTTTTGTAATTTATTTTCACTTTCTTTTAATTTCATAACCATTTCCACTATCTCATCGTATTCCTCCTTTGTGTGTTCTATGAATGCCTAAATTAAAATAATCTTATTTTTAAGAGGTATAATATATAAATAAACCTTACAGAAACCAATTTGGTCCATTTGGTCAACCCAAACCTAGCTTACCTGCAGAAAAATTTATATGAGTAATAAAGAAATAATAGGTAAATTACCTCATCTTCAGAATTCCTCATAGTATCAACGAGGGATGACGTCACACGAATGTATTCGCGTATTTGTCCAAGACGTCGCTCAACAGCTGCAGGATCAGGACAAGCAGCTACAATTGCATCTCCCAGAGCTCGAGTTGATGCACGCTGATTTTGATTCTTTAGGACAAATTGTTTGAACTTAATATGTGAGTACTTACTTAAAATTATATGGGAATAAATTAATATCAAAAGAAATCTAATGAGCGTCAACATTGATAACTTATTGTTTTTGTAATTTTAACAGTTTTCTCATCATTAAGATGATGCTGCTGGAGATAAATGTCTGCAGTCACTTCCATTACGCTGGCTGCTTGGTTGACATCACCTATTCACTCACTCATTCCAGCTACTTTCAAGCCGATCCCAAAATGCGAGTGCAAATGCTATGCGGGCGTACTGCATGAGTATTAACATTTAAAAGTACAACCCTGGGACGGCAGACTGAATGACCACCACCATCATCATGCTACTACCTGGACTAGTTTTTAGGAAAGTATTGAGTAAAAGGTTCCCATACTTTTAATGCTAGCAAATTCCATACATAAATTATCCAGCAAAGGGACTTACTTGGTTATTTTCATTTAAATTACTGGTACTTCCTTGTAGAGTATCATACATATTATTCATAATATTAACAGATTTATTTGGTACTCTGGAATTAGTCATTGGTGGTGCTGCGTTATTGATGATTGGTGTTGTATTGGTGCACACTTCAAAATGGTTTCTTGCTGCATTCAAATTACGAGTTAAATTGTTTCTATTTTCATTGCCTGTCGCCTGAAATAAGTAAAGAAATCAAGTGTTATTGAATCAAAAATTAGTGAATAATTTAGAATATGACTAACCGTTCTGGTGAGTACAATTAAGCAACCCAGAAGGAAACCCACAAACAACAAGGGTGTACCTATATCTATTTATGAATATTAATAAACTTACATTAAATGGTTGAGACATATTGCTTGCGACAGTGTTAATGGCTGTAGGATTGACAATCATGACTGCGGCAGGTGCATGATTAGAATGCGGAGTTAAACCTAAAATATGCAAGAAAAAAAACGGTTTACAAAAAAGACGAAGTTTACAAAAAAACGAATGCTTGTTTTAAATTTATAATTAATCATGACATAGATTTGTTAATGTAACATTGGAATAATGGAATGTTTATGTATAGTTGCTTATTTACATAGCTACATAATTAAATAGGTGTTTAATTAAAAAAAAAAAACTGAAAAGATTATCAAATGAAGGGTCAATTAACTAGAGACAGTCATTCAATATTATCACATAATTTTTTGTCATATATTTGTCAAATATGCTAGCTAGGATTATTTTTATATTTTTTCTGTTCAGTTTTCATTATAATAACAATATTTTGCATGAGCTTCATAAAACAATAATTCTATACAATAAGATTATGACACACTAAAAAGAAAAAATATAAAAATATTGATAAAAAAAAATGTTTCCAATTTTAACATTGTAAAATTAGTGAGTAAAATTATTTTTCTTTATGATTGTCTAATAAATAAGCAAGTGATGTGCTAAAAACAGACCATTACTGGCTGGATGAGGGCAAGGATGTAAGCTGTAACCCGAAGCTGAAGCGCTGGTGTTATCGTCGTTATGATCAGAAGCTACGCTCTCACGATTCTGAACTGTCAATTGTAGAGGTCTTACTTGAACAAATCTTCCAAAACCACTTTCATATGTTGAATTATCTAAAACAGTTAAGTTATTACAGTTGCTGTGTGTATAATCTTTTTTTTTATTTTAGCACATCACATGACCGCACTCCGCCTGGTGTTAAGCCAGAGTGCGATCCATGAACGGAGGCGACTGCTGTCAGAGAAGGGGATCTGCAGACAGCAGTCGTGCCCGCTATGCCGGATAATGAGATGCCTCTTCACACTGCGCTTGAAGGATCTCATGTTACAGGAAGGGGGAAAGACATGACTGGGACTTTTAAAGATAGCAAAGGAGACGTACCCAAATCGCTATACTCATGATCTGAAATATTATTAGCAGGTTTACGAGAGTGATTGTAATTGGTCCTTGGATTGTATTCTGAAACTGGCACCCAATCGAGTGATGTCTGAAATAAAAACGAAAAAACAATTACTATAAAAAGCAAAACACAGAGCTTGACTCATACAAAAATGCAGTAGCTATTTTGGGAGTATACATTTCTTCTTTGGTGTATATTTAGAATAAGTCCAGGCTTTTAAAGAATTTATTCTGTAAACTATTACAATTTGTTAGGTTAAAGGCCTAACAAATTTAGCTTCTATTACAACTTACAAATCACCTTATATAGTTTTGTTCAAATTAACAAATTTACTAAAGATACTAATGATATTCCAGCAATAAGGAGTACATTTAAAAGATAACTAACAACTCGATAAGAAATTCTAATGTAAAAACGGTCTAAAATTAATATTGTTACCCAATATGAGGCATTCAGAACTAAAATGGTCCAGGTCTATAACTTATAATAATACGATATCTAGCTACAAAGTTAATTTGCTATTTAGGTAGTAATCTGCACATAGGTTGTTTAGCAAAAAATAGACTAAATCATCCTTGGTTCTGAATACCTTGGTTATAATGCGTAAACCACATGGTGTCACAAATATAATTTAAGGATAAATTTTTCACCCAATTTATCACATAGACACAAGACAAAAGAAAAGAGTAATTATAGAAAGTATGTATATAAATATAACATTTATATTACAGTAATGTATACTTCAAAATTCATTACCTTTCTAGCACTACACTTTGATAAACAAGCACCCATAGGATAGTTAACTAAACATTTTTTAAAAAAATCTTTATTAATTTTTTAAATATATTAATATATTTATTTATTGTAATTTCTTAATATTTTCAAGTATGAATTAACAATATCTTCCAATGCAATGTGATTTGCACCTTCGACTAAAGATTGGCAATGGTCCAGATAATAACATACACTATAGTAACTATAAATAACTCAGACGGAACAACTTCATGTTCATCAAAAATGTTTTCTCAGTCTTGAAAAAGAAATCGGGTTATGTGGACGTCCACACAAAAAGTTTGTAAAACACTACAAATGAGACAACACTTTTTTTTTAAAGTATTTAAATTATTATTTAAGTTTAATTTTAGAAGTATTACAATGTATTATAAATCCAATCAATATTTTTAGACATTTAGGGTGTTCCATTGTCTCTGCCTATCCCTGTGGGGAAAAGGAGTGACAATTGTATTGTATTGTAATGCCCCAAATATTAGATATCACAGAGTTCATAAAATAACTAGAACCTATTTCAACAAATTTTGTAAATGTACTCACTGATACGAGATTGGTGGTCATATCTCGTCTAGTTGGTGTAACAGCTTCCTGGGGGACATTACAGTTGTTACGCACTTTCGTTTTAGGTATAGTCCCCGTATAATTCGAACGTCTTTCGTTATTTACAGGAGGCATTTTTCAGTACAACAATTTTACATTAACATTAATATCTATTTCTAATTAATGTTATTAAGCTTGGTATGTCGTATCAACGATATATACACAAGATCATGCCGGCGATGACGAAAATCACGGAAATACAAGGTGCAGAAACTGTGACTCGTTCTGCTGTTTTAAACGCAAATTTTTGAACACACTGTCATAATTTTAGGCACAAAGAAGGTAATCTTTTAAAATTTTGTGTAGTCACTATATATATAAACTGAAACGTTTTTTTTGGACTTATAATAATAAACAAGAACAATTATCAAAATTGTTTAATTTCAATTTCAATGATTATTATTTTCCGAAATGTCAAAACCTACGAATCGATGACCGATCATTGAATGAATAAACGAAGTAAAGGAATTGAATGAACGATCCAATCCAATACAGCAAAGACTTCAAGAGGATCCACTATGAAATTAAAAATCGTCTCGATGGAAAAATGTGAGTGAAGTGTTAATTCAAACATTTAGGGTGGTTTGCACCAGAGATGGCCGGTTAAAGTAACTTTGACTGTTACTTTAACTTTAACTTTGACAGTTACCTTTACTTTTACTCCACGCGCGTTGCACCATCGTGTAAATTAATTTGTTATAGTTAAAAGGGTTGCTGATGTAAATGAATTCTCTCAATACAAACAAGAGCGGCTTTTCAAAGATTTGACGTTAGCGACATTGATTTAACTATTACTTTAACTTTGACCGGCCGAAATTCGCCAGTAACGGTTAAGGTTAAAGTAATCGTCAAATGTGACAGATTTTTTTTGAAGCAAACCAATTTTAACTTTAACCATTACTTTAACTTGACAGTAATAGTTAAGTCATATGGTGCAAATGGACATTACTCCGTGATCCTGCGCACTGGCTGTCAGTTTTTGTAAATTGGTTATTGTGGCTGTTATTGCATAAAACACGTTTTAATTTGTATTATTATGAGCTATGATATTGAACGAAATTTCAAATTATGATTTACAGTACGTGGTGCTGTAAGCGGCTTTTTTGTGGGTATCCCACGCTACGAAAATGCTTATTGATATTTCTGAGCAAAATGTTGCTGCCAAATACTTCAAGAAAACATTGCAAATACAATACAATTCGAAGTACAAAAAGAAGAAAGTATAATACTGTGACTGTATAGGCTTTGATTATTGTGCTTGCCCAGAATGAGAGAAAAAAAAGAATATTTTTGACGTTTCTTGTTTTGACGTTCCTTTTTCTTTCATTTCGGTGGGCGTATCATGGTTTGTGTTTTGTTTGATGAAATCGAAAATCATCAGTGAAATTACGTATGGAAACCTAAAATCTGTTTTATCATACTGATGGTGTTGTAATTATTTGCAATAAAGTGTATGTATTTAAGTGTTGTTTTCAACATTGCAGGTCACTATGGCAAAAGCTAAAGGAGATAGAAAAAACAAATCTGCTATGAATGAAGTCGTCACTCGTGAATACACAGTGAATTTACACAAGCGTCTTCACGGCGTTGGTTTCAAAAAAAGGGCTCCTCGCGCTATAAAGGAGATTAGAAGATTTGCCGAAAAACAAATGGGCACTCCTGATGTTAGAGTAGACACTCGTCTCAACAAATTCATTTGGTCCAAGGGAGTCAGGTATGTTTACTGCTTTTAACAATTACAATACAGTTGAATAACATTACTGTTTTAATTGCTAAATTATATTTTTAAAGTTTTAGTGATAACTAGCTAATGTTTTTGTGGTCCATTTTATGTCATAAGAAATAACGGGATTCGTTTAGATTACTTGGCGTTTATTAACAAGACAATTTCTATTTGGATTGTGTGAATAAGTCTTCCTTCAATGCCCAAAGTAATACAATATTATATTAACAAACTGAAAAGATTTTGTGCAGCTGATTGGTTTATTTTGATTACTTTGATCGCATGTTTCTCAAGTTTTGCGGCCATCATGATGGATAATATTATATACGTATATGTTGATTCAAACTTTATGGCGACTCGGAAGTCAGCTGCAGGTGCTAGTTCACTCAAGTTTACAATAATTTAATTAGGAATTTGATTTAAATACGAAAAGAACATATATAAAAATAACCTGCCGCTGGTACGCGGGGGTATACCGTTGCCTCTCATCTTCAACGAGTCGTTTTCTCCTTAATTTGTGTACTGTGCATCGACTTGTGTCAAACTTCGGAGCCGCTATAAAGTTTGGTTTCTATTCCAAAGGTAGCCAAAATTCATACAAACTAATATAATTATCACCTAGACAGGAAATTAATACTTCCTTTTTTGCATAATATTTTCTTTATAATTTGTTGTTTAGACCAGAAATTTAACCTGGGGTCTCAGTGTAACAGAATGGCCCCCAAAATTGGAATTAACTGCTGCGAGACTTAGGTAAAATCACAAAAGACTTATAAAACAATATAATATTGTATTAAACACTTTTTTGTTGTGTATTAAGATGCATGTTGTGTTGATTACGTATGTTATAGATTTAAGAAAATAAGTGTAAAATAAAATAATTTATTTATACATATTTTTTTCAGGAATGTCCCCTTCCGTGTTCGTGTCAGGCTATCACGCAGACGTAATGATGATGAGGACTCTGCACACAAGTTGTTCACTTTAGTGACATATGTCCCAGTAGCTTCTATCAAAGGATTACAGACAGAGAGTGTTGACGCAAGTCAAGAATAAACTTAATTAAGAATAATAATGTCTTTTATTTGTACCTTGTGGTTTATCTTTATAATGTAACGTTTGGCTTTAGTGCAATTTGTGAAATTAATTTTAGTTTTTACAGTTAAAATCTTGTTAACCATTTGTTACGTTTTTTGCGTTCTCCAACAGATGGCGTTATTTCGTGGCTGAGTTTTAATCGCTAAGTCTGAGAGTTTTGGTATACTATGGTCGTTTTTTGATAAAATAATTATTAACTTGGTGCTGAAAAATATAGTGCATAACGCCTGAATCTTGAATAATAGATAAGCTATATAACACGATACAAGGCTCTGACGAATTTAGGTAGAGGTTTAATTCTAATTGGATTATGGAATATCAGATTATGATATCCAATGTCGGGGATAAGATTTATTCTATTAATTTCATAACTGTGTAGGTATTTTTAATAATGTAACAAAATCCAGAGATTCTGTGATCAGACGGCATGAGATCTGATAATAACAAACTGCTCAGCAACCGTTGCCTATTTCATGAAAGGAAATGAAGTCCCGCCCGTAGTCGGTCGATTGCAATATTCGTATCAATGATGTAAATAAGAAATGGTAGGTACTAACAGTTTTTATAATCTGTACGTCTATGTATAGATTGGCAATGTATTTGTTATTGTGGTTACTCTAATACTGGGTTTCGTAATAGATAGCGGCAGGCAGAGTGCAGAGTAATTATTATTTTTTACATAAAACAAATTAATAAAAAATAATTTAAGTACGTATACCTAATCAAATTTTAATGAGATATAGCAGATACGTGTAGATATAGCTTCGAAATAGACACTTAAATATTGACATAGTGTTATTAACGTCTAAGTTAATTAATTGTTGAATAATTAAACAGGGATTTAGTTGGCAGATCTCACGTTTATGACATCTCTACGTGATGTAAACCGCAGTTGCTGTATGCGACATGTAGCCCGTGTAGGTAACCTACCGCAAATACTTTACGACATATGTACCCAGTAGCCTAGATTTTAAAGATAAACTTGAATAGTTAAATAATAAATTCACCGCAAAAAATCGTGTGCGAAAATTGTGATTAAATTTAAATTAGAGCTATGATGAATTTATTTGACATTGTAATGAGATTTCGATTTCAAAAATACAATTATTAATTTTGATTAGATCTCGATTATATTATTTACACTGTAACCTGATCGATAAAAGTTTTATAATTTGTTATTTATTATTCATTATTCGGGGCACTAAAAAACAAAACGTAAACAAAGAAATCAATAGCTCGAGTTTTTTCTTGGAAAAAATATCTCGGCTTAGTACCTACATTTAAAATATAAAAAGTCTCTTTTAGATGTTTTAGAACATTTTCTGAGTAAAATAATGAACGACCCACTTGATCAATTGAAGAACATTGAAGATGGAAA
Source organism: Tinea pellionella (assembly GCA_948150575.1). NCBI lineage: Eukaryota > Metazoa > Arthropoda > Insecta > Lepidoptera > Tineidae > Tinea > Tinea pellionella. The sequence goes on along the minus strand of OX411247.1, from coordinate 4,404,272 downwards.
CGAGCGGTAACTGCCGGCGTATAAATAAGTTAAATTCCAGGAATTATAAAAAAAATGTAGTAGGTATACTTTACAAACAGGAGTTGCGGTAATTAGCAATGTATCTCATTGTTATTATTATTAAACATTTTTCTCTCTAGACATGTGCGCACAAAGACGGCCATCTTCAATTACATTTTTATTATTGTAGCTCCACATATGACAGTCCGTCTGATTAAAGCTAGAATGCAGTCCATGAATGGAAATACCTACTACTACAGATAAATCTCTACGGGCAGCAGTCGTCTCTGCTATGCCGGCCTGAGGAGACGTGGATGCACCATCTAGACTGACAGTGCACACTACTCGTTATACCTGGTTACTTTCAAACTGCTCCCGAAACCGCGACAAGGTCATTCATGTCACGAGTGTTACATTCGATAGTGGTGGACAGCAGAGTGGGCTAATAATAATTATTAATCTGCCTACTACTCCTTAATAGTGCTAATAGGCACTGAGCGATCAAAGTACATATAACATAGTTACATACAAAGTATATACATACACCACTACAGCTAATTTTTAATTTTAATTAAGTTTAAGTTTTAAGTTAAGTTTAGGTCGAGCACTACTGTTGGAGATACAGTCGCCAGACTAGTTTCAATGGCAGTGCACCTTGTACTCAGGACCAAATAAATAAAATTGGTACCGGCCAGAATTTAGCGAGGTTTGAATACGGGTCTCATCGATCGTAGGTTCACGCGTCTTACCGCTAGACCACGGCCGCTCTCTACTTAAAAACCGTTGTCTGATTTGTCAACAATTTCTTCGTAATTTTAATTTTTTGGATCCCTCAAATACATTAGATACATATATAGATGTGATTATGTAAATGTAAACCGATTCGGAGTATGTCACATAGACCACGAGGGAAGACCCGCCAACCGCAACGTTGTGCTAGTGGTTCAGTTCCATTAGGCCCTAGTACGGTTAAATCCATTATTGAACCTACCTCTCCTTAGAATATGTGTTTCCTTTATATAGAAGTACAGGGAGATTACATTAGACCGGTGTTAATTTTCGTTATGTTAACTTAATTTATCTAAGCGTTTGGGTTTTAACACGTAAGTAATACGAACATTCTTAGACACGCTGTAAGTTAGGTGCTGAAGAGCGGTAAGACGCGTGAACTCAAGATCGATGAGACCCGTGTTCGAACCTCGCTAATTTGACCGGTACCAATGTAACTTTGTTATATGTACTTTGGTCACTCAGTGTCTATAGGAGTGGTAGGCAGACTGATGATCGTTATTTACCCAGTCTGCCGTCTTGGGGAAGTACTACTACTTTCGAATGTAGCACCCGTCAAGTGTTACCTGTCGCGTTTGGGGAGCAGTTTGAAAGTAGCCAGGTATAGCGAGAGGAGTGTGCACTGTCAATCTAGATGGTGCATATTCGTCTCCTCAGGCCGGCATAGCAGAGGCGACTACTGCCCGTGGAGATTTCTCTGTAGAGTAGTCGTTGTTTCCATTTATGGACCGGACTCAAAGTTTACAGGCTTTATGTAAAATATTTGATCAATATCTGTAGATAATAAATGAATATTTGCTGCTAATTTAAAAATAGGTAAGGAGACGAACAACGTACCTACACTTATTTTTGATTTATGTTATTATTCAATATATACAGGATTACCGCTATGTACCCACACTCCGCCAGATACAATACAATTGTCACGCCCTTTTTCCACAGGAATAGGCTGCGACAATGGAGCACTACTTACCACGATCCTGACACAACACGCTCGCTTCTTTCACATCCACAATTCTCTTCATGCACGCCTGATGTTAAGTAAAAATGTGCAACATCTAGACAGAAGTGCACAAACCTCTCGTTATATCCGCTACTTTCAAGCTGATCCCGAGACGTGAATAGGTTTAATCATTAGTCTATCGACAACCCTTTAATTAATGCGCCATTTCACTCTGGGCAGAGTTTTTTGAGGTTTACGGGTTTCTCGATGCAACTGCAAATGTCTAAGGTACGCCTAATTTATAATGCAATTAATGTATGTGAAATAAAGCGTTTCATTATTATTTATTTATTATTTAAATTAGACGACATATGAAATAAATTCTTTTAATAAACTAAATTACCTACTTTTTTCACTTTGAAAACTTATCCAATTAAATGACTTTTCAGTTTCAATGAAATGAGTGTTGATTACCTGACATAGGGGACGCATCGTTATCTCCTATCAGTAATTAGATTCTGGAACAAATTGAAGCCAGGGGACAAATAAGAATTAAGCATTAACTAGGTTGACTTCCGTCCGCGTCGCCAACAAAATTCCCATAGGTACCTAAAATATCGTTAGCTTTCTTTTGCTGCAACGAACTTTTTAATTAAACTAGAAATGAAATAAAAAACAATGGAATACGTAATATCTTTGTGGGTTTCCTATTTTCTACCTGTGTTAAAACTAATAAAATATTGTAGGATGCTAGTGATGACATTTTTTTTATTTTCTTTTATCACTCCATCTGATCACGCAAGAGTGCAATCACAACACAAAGCAATGTCTGCAAGCAGCAGTCCCCTTCGTTATGCAGGCACGAAGAGACGAATATGCATCATTAATTAACAAAGCACACTCCTTTTGTCTCTCCGGCTACTTCCTAACTAATCCTGAAACACGACTACTTAGGTCACCCTAGGACAGTAGACGTTGTCTTAGAGCTAACACAGTCTGCCTACCACTCTTGACAGTTCCTATGCATAATCCGCAAACTAGGATGGGTATCAAGACAAGCATATAACCTAACACCCATATCGGAAATAAATATCTACTTGTTTTCAGTCAAATATTTATAATTATTGTTTTCGTCAAGAAAACGAATCCGAGACCGCACGTGACTGACTGGCGCCACAGAGGCCGTCAATGGTTAGATGGTAGTAACTTATATACAGTTACACAATGGATATGAAAATAATATTAGCCTAGATTTCTTAAAATTATGTCATCACTTTGTTTGTCCCAACGGTGTCGCATGTCGGTGTGAAAAATAAAGTTTTCCTGTTAGTGCCGGAGATGTTTTCGCGGGAATACTTACTAAGACATAATTTATAGGGGCCAAGGAAGACGGCTTGTTGAGTTATGAGTTGGGAAGCTTTACGACATCGTTTATCCAGCACGTTCGTATACCGACATCAACGCTCTTTAACCAATTCTAGATGGTCGGTACATTCCTAAACTAAAGAATATGAAATAAATTATTATTAAATGAATTTTTATAGTATCTTTGTGATCAGAGGGTTAAGTATGAGCTTACATTTACGTAGTCACGGCGTAAAGCGACTATTCTCCACTAACAGAATTTAATTTATAAAAATTAAACTTCGGCTGTCAAAATCTGATTAGTGAGGAGTTCCCATTTTACACCGTTCCGTACCGTACCGTCGTACTAGAAATAAACTACAATAGTCTAAACTTTTAAAAGTAACACAACTATTTATTATATTACCAGCATAACTTGACAGAAATCATTATTTGAGTCTGTTTGGTGGAGCGATGTAGCCTCCGACAACATCACATCCCCTGAGTACACTCGGGCAGACGCTAATTATTTACTTATTTATTTATAATATGTCATTTTCAACTTCAAATAAACAAGATAGATAAATATGAACAACTCATTAAAAAAATATTGTCATTGCATCCAGAAATAGTTGCTGGATTTTTCTTCTTAATTTTAACCTAAATAAATTATCTAATATTTATACATTTGTACATTTTTACACTTTCGTGTGTGAGTGTATCCTTACGCTCATGCCTCGAGAACGGTGGCGATACCTTAACCTACATAAAGACGTTTTGTTTCAACAAAATCTAATCTATATGTTGAGAATTTGTTTATACAAGAACTTTGATAACAATTGATATATTAACAATCCTACAAAATCTAAAGTTTTGTTTTACTTCTACACAAATGACAATAACAAACTCTAAACTATCTTTAATTATTGTCAATTTTAATTATTATTACGAAATGAGCTGCACTATTTACGTGTTAACGAAAATAATGATAGTACATAATACATACAAAATTTCCAATCTATCAGCAAAAGCGTAAATTGAACTACAAATTCGAGTCGTGTTTCATTTTATGAATCATTTGTCGTAAATGAAATTCGTTGCTATTATGCGATTAAGCTGAATTTCATCGTCATTACACGAGTTTTAACCCCCCAACGGTATTATCTCGTTGTAATTATTATGGTCGCAGGAGGCGTAGTACGAGCTACGCGTTCACATTTGCTCTTTTATCTGCCTCACTATGTGTACGTTTACATGAACGTATCTTTGCGATAGAGCTGTTTATTTTGCCAGTCTCAGGTTTATATTATACACGTATAATCATGAACGTTATTACCTTTATTAAAGTTTCTAAACTTATATGTTCTCTATTTCACTGTGAAAGTTACTTAATATGACACTGATATTTTTTTTGCAGTACTAATTACATTAGATCTATATCTACAAATAATATGGTATTAAACTGGCGCGCTAACCACTGCGCCACAGAGGCCGTCGAAAGGGTAAGTTCACAGTTAACCGCTTTTTTTTATTTTAGTGTGACAAATGACGCAGAGTGTCATCGAGCCATCGTGACTTCTATATTATCTTAATATTGTTGGACAACAGATAACAGTCGCGTCCGCCATGCCGGCTTAGTGAGATGCCGCACACATCGCTTAAAGATTCCCAGGTCGTAGGAAGAGGGAAAGACGTGGCTAATAAAGTCTGAATATTTTTTTAACTCTTGTAATTTTATTACATAGTGAGTCTGTCTGCATTTGTAATACGGTCACGTTCAATACGTTAGCGCTCGTCACATCTTACTAACTTTTAGTCCCAGTAGTTACTGCATGTTAAAGTAAATGATTTTTCTCATAATTTAACAATAAAACTCGCTACGATTGTAAACGTAAGCCTCAAATTAAATAAAGATTAAAAACAATAAAACAAAGGAGAGCTTCGTTTGTGGGCCCTCAACGTCTATTGATTATATTACAAATAATAATAGATTATTAGTATATAGAAATATAGTACAATATAGTAAATGGGTGATGGAAATTACGAATTTATTATGTTTTGAATTAATTTATGTTATTATGATTATTGATATAGTTCTCATTATTCCGATTAGACCTGATAAAAACTAATATCACCACTTTAAGTAGAGATTAAGAGGAACAAATCGACATATTTCATTAATACATGTTACAATTTAAGTATGGTGGGTTCATAAAAAGAAAATTGTCCTCTTTAGTATTTAAAATGCCAACCTATAATTAAAATATAATAAAGAAAATACAATGAAATATCGAATAACATTTTTTAGAAGTTATTGTGTTTTTCTTCGTGATTTATTAATTATTGTCTTAATCATAATTATCACTTAAATTACTGTAATAAAATAGTATAGGTATTTGTTCAAAAATATATTATAAGTTAGGGAAGTAGAATAGCTAAGATATAATATAAATCTCTATATTATAATGGTTATTACGCTTCTGTGTACCCTCGGGCAGTTGAGTGAGTTGTCAACTTACTATTAATTATTCACTTTGGGATACAAACTTTAAATTATTACTTGGCACGTCCGTTCTAAGTTTGTGTGAAGTTCTGTTGAAAATTTCAATGAAAGGAGAATTAGGTAAGATAATTATTAAATTATAGACAGTTTATTATGTTTTAAGTATTCCTTACTTCAAAATTACACACTTTAGTTTTAAGTAATAGTTATAAGTTAGATTATTCTGTTTATTAATGTTTAAGGTATGACTGGCCTGGCGTAACCTGACGGGTTAAAAGTCCCTAAACATAATTGAATAAAAAAAAATACTGACTTAGTATACTTACTTGAGCGGTCGTGGTCCAGCGGTAGAAAGTGTAAACACACAATCTATGAGATGAGAAGTGTTCAAATCTCGCTATCTCGGTATCAATTTAACTATGTTTTACGAACTATGAATGTATAATATAGGCGTTAATCAAAGAGTAGTAAACAGATGATGGTTATTAGCCCAGTCTGTTAGGGTGACACACAGGGATCAGTTGGTGCACATTTGTCTCCTCAAGGAGGCATAGCGGAGGCGATTACTGTCTGCATTCTTTGTAGTAACAGGCGATGTGTTGCAATGTGTCGACACGACGTAACAATTAAAAAAATCATGTTCCTCACCCTGGCGGAGTAAGTAGAGACAACTAACTCCCTCTATTCACCATTTTTGCCTCAACCACATCCATTACTCTTCTCATGCATGAACATCGGTTAAGTGTGCTCTTTATCTGACCCTTTCTGAGCAGTTGACCAATCTGATCCAAAAAGGTCTTCCTATTTCCGCAAATTACATATCACTAATTAATTTTAGATAGGCTGAAGTTTAGACTGTGCCTAATGGTTTTATGGACTGTTTAAAACCAATAAATATTAAATTATAATATAATATTTGGTAAGTAAAAAAGATAAATACAATGATTATAATAATAATTTTAAAATTCTTTATTGCACAAAAAATTAGAATAAGTGTACAAAGGCGAGATTATGTCTAAAGGCATTTTCTACCAGCTAACTAGGAAAAGAGTATTTATATAATTATTTATTGATTTTATTATATTTTTTAATGTAGCCGAGGCGACTGCTTCTTTTATCTCTGTTCATGAACATCCTAGCTTAACATCCGGTAGATTATTGTCACTGTAAATAAATAAAGAATGTAATTACAAAGGTCAAATTCAAAATTGACGCAGGAAGAGGGTATTGAAACAGTTATCATCCGACGAGGATGGAGGAGGGATCGGCTGGTATTATCTCTTGCGCTTGACCGAGCTTCGATCATTGCTTCGACGAGTTCCAAAGCCTTGTTAAGGCGTAATGACATGGGATTAACTGATATCTCCACTTGTACCTTCGAACTTTTCAAAGGAAAAAATGCTATGAAAGTGCTGAAAATTATCCTTTTACGTTATAATAAAAACATCTAAGTACATATAAAAAATAAGACGTTTACAGTACTATATTCGAAACGTTTTATTGCAGTTACAAAAGTATAAATTCTAGACCGTTATACAGCCTCTTTGAATGCATTCTCGTGCTTTATACAACGAGGAGAGCTCTGAAGAGTTTGTCGGCCTCATCTTTTCCTTTTCCTTCCGCATAAGAACCTGTTATAAATAGTATAATATTATAAAAGATTTTTTATATAGCTACTCACTATGGTTAGCATTATTTGTCATACAAGAACGACCTTTTCTTCATAGTCAAATTAGTTGAAGGCCCGTAACCTAAAAATAACTCCATAATACTAATTTATATTCACTTTTGACTTGATCATATAAAACAGCTGCTTGTGATCGTCATAAACAAAACGACTGGACGATTTATAGGCGGCTAAAATGGAATTCAGTGTTATCAGATTCACGACATTGCTATCTAACCTAGAGAGATACTTTTCTGTGGATCAAGAAATATCTTTACGTTAGCATTTTACAAAGGAATATGATACTACGTGCTTGGAATTAAAATCCAAAATCCAATTCAATCACATAAATATTTGCTGTCTCTTGAAGATTTTTGCGATTTCAACAGTTTATTATTTTAGGGCTAACATAGTTTAGGGTTAAGTTTCAAAATTATTTTATATATTACTTTTTTACGCGTCTGTCATATAGACTGACATATATAATCTACCTATATATTTTATTAGACATTTGTTGTGCAATAAAAAGAGACTTCCACTTCTCAATAAATTACACATTACGGTATACAGGGGAGTCACGTTATAAAATATAACTTCATTTTGTCTTTATTTTCGCGCTGAATATTACGCAGATGATATAAATTGGATTCACGTGCAACATTAAAATATATTATTATTTTGGTAACTAATTGTACTTAGTTGTATTTTTCCAGCCTGGTTGCTTCGTTTGAAGATGAAGAAATTAATTAAAATTGTTCTTTTTTTAACATCGGTAATAACAGTGCCCCATAGCAGCTAGATTAAATTAAGTTAAAATCTATACGGTATAATAAAATCTATAAAATTTTATTTAATTAATTTATAATATTATTTAATTTTCATCATAATTGGATAATAAAACAAATCTAGCATTTAAAATGTCAACAAAAAATAAACGAGGCTTATGAATCTCTTGGACAGAACAGAGCGACCGTGGTCTAGCGGTAAGACGCATGAACTCGCGGTCGATGAGACCTGTGTTTGAACCTCGCTAATTCTGACCAGTACCAATGTAACTTTGTTATACGTACTTTGCTCAGTGCCTATAGGCACTATTAAAAAGTGTTAGGCAAACTGATGATGGTTATTTGTCCAGTCTGTCGTCCTGGGGCAGTACCACCACTTTCGAATGTAAGTGAAGTGACCGTGTTGCGTTTCGGGAATAGTTTGAAAGTAGCCAGGTATAAGAGAGGAGTGTGCACTGTCAATGTAGATGGTAAATGCTCGTCTCTTCAAGCCGGCATAGTGGAGGCGACTGCTGCCCGTAGAGATTTCTCTGTGGTAGCAGTTGTTTCCATTCATGGACCGCACTCTAGCTTTACATCAGGCGGAGTGTTGTCACATGTCGAGCTACAATAAAAAAAAAAGTTTCAATTCCTCAGCTTATACAGCACTACAAACTTGCAAACACAAAAACGCAAAACTATTGTTATTGAATTTGTTATAAACTTAACCTATTTTACTATTTTGACAACAGTACTGTCAGATGATCTTCGTTGGTTACCACTAGAAGATATGAGAAGAGGAGGTACTCCGGCAAGACAATGTCGTACATATTTTAAGCGGGCACGCCCTGTTCGCACAAAGGCGTAATTTATAGGGCCACACGGAGACGGGTGCCTGAGTTATGTCCCGGCGATAGCGACGAGCTTTTAACTGCCTAATGGAGCGATTTACTCTTACTACCTTCTGTCGACTGCACTGTTTATAGACCTAGGCCCGCCGCTACAATGCATCACCAATATTGATAAATTATCTCTATTGTTATCTTCATTATTATCTTTAAATAAAAACTTAGACGGGATGTATTAGTTGGTGATATTATACGTACTTTACGTAAATAAATAAATACGTAATAAAGGATCGAAGAAAAATTCGAAAAAAGTTAAGTTGTTTACCAACACGCTATTAACAAAGGCTACTCATGATTTATATATTACATTTTCTTTTTAAAACGAATGGATTTGGAAGTATCAAGGGATCAGAGTTTCAGATAGATGTTCTGTATCGTCGGCAACGTGTGGCTGTATGGCGCAACGTGGAAAGTTTTTCAATAAAACGAAGTCCTCCAGAGACATAACATTTCAATGGAGCCAGTGCGATGTTTACGGCTTGCCCGACGTGGCGCCTTGGCTGCCTCGGCCGCCTTACTACAGGAAATCTAATCTACAGGTATTGATGAAGAAATACCAGAGGGAAAAACATATTTGCTAACTTTATATTTGTTTTCTATTCTTATAAAACACTAAACGCATATTTTTCTTTATATTTATTACAGATATGATTTTAAAATAATTCGGGTTGGTATGCTTGACTTTGTGCACACGATATCATTGGTTTAATTTATTATTTATTTTAGATGAGTTTAAGATACAAGCAACGATTTTCAAAAGCTGTATTTATACAAAAAATCATCAATAACTCAACTGTTATGGTAAATTCTACAATGGATACTATTTGCATATGAAACGTAGAAGTGAATTGTATAGAATACACTGCCTGCAGAATGGCCTAAATAACAATGGTAATAAAAACTATGAAAACTTGAATACCAACCATATTTTTACTGACGCTACTATACTTGGCATAGGTGTACGTTTTAACATTAAATAACAAAGTAATTTAGCATCGTATATTTTGATGTAAAAGTTGTTAATTGCTACCTATATTAAACGAATTCAGTAAATATTTAATTAAATATTTGTTGTGAAATTATTTATGTATTATAATTTATTTGCTCGTGCGATATTTCTTTACCTACGAAAATATTTTCAAAGGAATTTTCAGATATCATTGCACATTTTTGCTGACAAAGGATTTGTAAGACACAGGTAGTGGACTCGGCTATTGCATATTGTGTAAGTTCTTTCATATCTTCATAAACGTGTGACGTTATTACCTATTACATGACTACACGAAGGTTTGTTCTTTTTCTATGTTCTCGTTGGACGTTTTGCATTCAGTATCGTAAGGCAGGTCAAGTATAGTCCTCCGAGATTGCTCCGAGCTATACGGTAGAATATGCCGTTCCAACTGAACAATGACTGTTAACTTTTAATATCTTACTTGCGTATTTTAAAATTGTTCACTGGGTTTAAAGTTGGGTATATTTAATCTTTAATTGACGATAATTGAATTACAAATATTACAAAGAAAATAATTATTTGTTACTAATGGATTATAATTTGTATTTTAGTTTTTAAATTTAAAATTATATGTAAAATGACTAAACAAAAGTAAAAGTTTAGAAACTCTATTATACACAAATTTCATAGTTAATGTTAGTTTGCAAAGTCTAATTAAATGAGAGCAGCTTTGTAATAATGATGTATAATTACACTCAAAAAGGTAATTTTCTCATTAAATACTAGAGGGGTGAGTAATTGTTTTCCGCCAATTGTCGTCTGAGAAGCAATTAGGTCGATAGTGGATTACTCAGAGTGATTGTGTCGTGGAACGAGGTATTTGTGTCACATCCACGATCGATCCGCCCACTCCCAGCCAATTACCACCGATACACGACCGAATATTGTACTCGATACACTGCGTTACACAGTACTTGGTGAGTCTGTTGCGGTAGCGTACACGAGTGAATGCTCACTCCCAGGCTTTCGCCGTGCTCGATCCTCTTCACTCTATTCCATTACCTATATTACATTGTTTGTTTACTCTACAAAGTTTCTTTTATTGTATATTTATATACTATATATCGAAGAAAACGTTGTGTATGGAGGTTTTTTAGTATTTTTGAAATGTATAAGCAGAATTACGATATTTATTGAACTTATAAAGTTACTTTTGTGGAAGTTACTGTAGTCGACGCTGCAAGTAATAATTTTTGAATTATTATGTTAAAAATTATAAGCAAAAATCAATGTTAATTTAAAATTAAATATAAAATGTGTGTGTTTTTTTACTTCAAATGGAAACCACTAGGTTAGAGCTTGTATAGAAATTGATATTAGTAAAAGAAATCATTTAAAATCAGGCCCACTTCAAGTTAGTTAAGAAATACGTAACCTACGAAACACCCTAAAAGTTTTGCTACGACTAAGTTACTACGATATTGCTACGATTAAATCTCGTAGCCTCAGGGTATAATATTAATAAGTAAAGTTTTATATCTAATACTTTTATGTTTACATTAGGGTAAAGATGAAAATAAATTCATATAATCAAAGGTTTCTGTATAATATAATTCTAGTGGAAGCTGACCTCACCCACAACCAATTACTTAACTTCAAATTAAATGGACGATGCTATACTAACTTCTTTTCCATTACTTGATCATAGAATATTGAATATTTACAGATTAGGAATATTTACAGACAACTTATTTACAGATTAGGCGACAGGACATTAATAATTAATTTATTAATAAAATTACAATTTATTTATTTTTGATAAATAACAACAACAACAATTGTCACGCCTTTCTTTTGATAAATCAAGAAAGCAAAGGATAATGCCCATTTTTGGGCCCACTTGATAACTAATAGTTTGTTAAAAAAAACAATATTCTAAAATAATATCTTATATTTTTATTAATTCATTTTAATTATATCACAACACATCATTTACCAATCAACAAACAATTTTTTATTACATAAAAACATATATCATCAAAGCATTAAAAATAATAATAACCTCAAATATTGCATCAGAAAACATCTAATAACTCAATAACCCGGGTGAAAAAAATTAAAACTGATTGGTAATAAGGAAGTAGATTTATTTTTCTACAAAATTAACTCAAAATCATCGACAAACTCGAGAAAAAAATTGTGGGCCCATTTTTCTTAGGCGAATGGGCATTCTCCTTTAATTTTGACGAAATATAAAACCCATTCATTTGATTTTGGAATACTAGCAGTTTCGTATTCTGTACGTATAAATTATTTTTGAGAAAAGATAAACTTCCGTACCATATTTCTCATCTTTCAGTTTTTTTGCCATAACTCCAGGGTAAAGTCTAACTCCTTGCTAAATTTTATCGAAATCTCTGAAAAGGTAACAAATACGCAGGGCTACTTTTACATTTATATGACGTGCATAGAGAATGTAATCAATTGTTTGAGTACTACTCGATGATTTCAAATATTCACCTCACTAATTTAATGTAACGCCGCAAGCTGTTATTCGATGCTATGGCTGGTCGACCGAACTAAGTCTTGATTACTTTAAATGCCTGTAAAGGGCACTGCGAGAGTCCATCTTTGACAGGTTGAGTAGACAGTTCTGGTGCGATCGGGCGGAACTGTTTCATTATCTGAAATTTCATATGAAGACAGTATGTTACTAAATAAATGTCGTTACCGACCAATATACAAGAAAAAACATTTCACTAAAATAAAACATCGCTTGCTAATTAGATAACGTAGTTGTTGGAAATATAGTTTTATTGCATAGTTTTAGACCTATTGGGTGTAATTTAATTATACACGCTCAGGGTTGCCAGCTAAATTGCTATTTATTACAGTACCGCATCGCATTTCACACATGCATGAAACATGACTCTAGTTGCAGTTATTAAATTATTATACACTGTGAATACAGGAATAATATTTTACTTCTATTAGATTGTTTGTGATATTTACTTTGTTCAGACTTTGGAGTTATTTGGATACGTTTTAATTATTATTTTTTGGACGAAAACGGAGACAATTGCTTTGGGAGAAATACTTAAAGAGCGGCCTTGGTCCAGCGCTAAGGCGCGTGAACTCACAATAGATGAGACCCGTATTCAAACCTCGCTAAATTCTGGCCGGTACCAATGTAACTATGTTATACGTACTTAGTGCCTATAGAGTGGTATGACTATGGATTTATGAGGGTTATTTGTCCGGTCTGCCATCCTGGGGTAGTACCACTACTTTCGAATGTAACAGAATGAAAGTGACCTTGTCGCGTTTTGGGAGCAGTTTGAAAGTAGCCAGGTATAACAAGAGGATTGTCCGCACTGCACTCTAGCTTCACATCAGGCGAGGTGTTGTCATATGGCGAGCTACAATAAAAATATATATATTTGCAATTCTGGAGGCAGCAGTCGCCTCCGATGTACCAGATTAGTGAGACACTACTACTCCGGAACGGCAGTATTAGCAGCTATATGATAGATGAATTTAAAGCAATTTAGTAGTCATGGATATGTATGTAGTAAGTGTTAGCAATTTTGTAGTGAGTTGCAGGCGTGGTGGCTAACGGTTCTTAACAGCTGAGTGTTCTTGTGTCAGCGTAGCGTACTCTAGTGGTACTCGTCAAGTACGCACTGTTTGTGTTCCAGTTCCGATTATGAAACTAAGACTTAGCTTTTACCCTATTCAAATTACTTCGAGTGCTCTTTGAAAGCCACATACTGAATTTTGGTTAGAACGACTGTTTTAATGCAGTCCATTAGTAAATGATTTGATCTCTCAAAATTGAGTTGATATATGGACTAACCTAGACTTAAGATTCAGTACATTTTAAATTTTATTGTAATTATTCTTTAAAAATAAACTCAATTACAAAGTAGAGCCTAGTATTAATGTAATTATTACTTTATTACTACTTTTAAGACGTCGACAAGGAGATGGAGAAATTGAATAGAGGTACTTAGTGTAGTTTGGTTGTCAGAGTAGAGTAGAGTAGAATATGCGCAAAGCAGAGGATGTGGGTTCCTTTCCCACCTCAGCAAGCAATGCAGTGCGATTTTTCTTGTTTAATGTTCATTGTGCTAATAGTTTAGCATTTATCTTTAGTTTTATATTCATTTTCCATTATCTTTTCTTTTTTTTCACCAAGTAATTAATAATTATTTTTTTCTTAAAAAATGGGCTGGGACTGCTACCAGCTTAGGCCTTTCGTGGGTGGCAGTTATTGTGGGTGGGTGGCATCTTTAATTTACTCTAGATTTTTAAGACGTAATATTTCATTTTTTCACTGGATAAAGTTGTTTTTTATACGACTATAAAAAGAAATAATAATAATGATGACTATCTAATTAAAATAATATTTAAATTTCCTCAGTAAAGTAGCTTGGTATTATATTAATAACTGTAAATCCTTTGTGGTCAAGTATAAAGCATACGTTTCCAATAGAATTTATTGCTGATTCACGTCCGGAATTTCGTTGTTATTACAGTCGAGTCAGTGGGGCGAATTGGAATAAATGAAACTATTTTACAAGCGACTGAACAAATATTTTATCAATTTGTTGACTATTCAACAATCTAGAAGACTTTATTAAAAACATTAACTGCGTAAGTTGTAAATGTTGTAAATGTTCTTTGTATTCTCTAATCATGGTTTGTTTTTCTTTTTTTTTGTCAATACCTATAATAGCTAGTGCTTGCTGGAATCATAGGCACTGAGTCACCAAAGTATATATAACAAAGTTACATTGGTACCGGTCAGAATTAAAGGAGATTGTATCATCGATCGTGAGACCTTCTACTACTAGATCATGGCAGCCATGTCTACATCCTAATGAAGGTCATACAGAACTGTACGCCTTTTTGTAGAGGCTATTTTTATTTATTTATCTTACTTTTACTAAGTGTTTAGATAAATAAATCTTTTGTTTTCTTTGTATCGTAAGGTCTAGAATGGAATAGTTGGTTTTATTTAATGGAATTTTACTGTATCTATGTTAGGGAATCCCTATATAAATATTTAATTATTAAGAGATAGTGTGAAATAGGAAACTATGTCACTTGTCCGCTATTTGAAGGAGACGAAATTAGAATCGACCGGAGTAGCTTGTATTCAACGAAATTTTCCATTAATCTTGTCAAGACTGACTGATTTTGGGTAGACTTCGTTATTATTATTCAATTATTTGAATGCAAATATGTCCCGGCGCTGGTACATTTTATCTACTTATATTTTTATTATTTATTTCCATAAGTCATTTTGTAATAAAGAAAATCTTTTACTCAAATTCTATTAAATATAATATAATTATGTTTTTTTTGTTAAAATAAAATAGGTACGAGAACAGATAAGAATATCATGGCCAATATGAATATTATGAATTACATAATTTTGAATATTAATTGGATTGAAGTCTGATAGTAGAAATAAATGTTTGTGAAATTGCGCTTTGCGATTGCGTTCGAGCCGCGGGCGGTTGTTGCGGGCTAATCGTGGCGTGCCGGGAGATTTACAGCCCCTCGGGATGTATCGACGGACGTTGCCGCTCATATCATTATACTAACCCTGTCCAAACAACTGATGAGATAATTGCTTGATGAAAATGACAGGTACAAACATTTTTATTCTTTCACGATTTTATGTTTCTTTTTAATTTCATATTTTGTTTCTTGTTTTTGTTTTTCTTATTAATTTTTGGTATATTTAAATGCTGAGTTTGTTTATTATTAAATTATGACGAAAATAGAACAGAAAAAATAATGGATGATTATGTTTTATAAAATACAAACGGACCATTTTCTGGACAAGGTAAACACACTTATAGACAAACAAATATTTGGTCAGACTAGGAATTGAGCCTGTAACATCCGCGGCCGTTCAATTGCATCATGCACGACTAATAACAACGTCGAAAACCTAAAATATAGTGAAAACAATGTTGCAGTATTAGTTTTACTTATTGTGAAATATTACGGATTATATTATAGCATCTTAAACCGACTTTAACGGTAAAGAGAATAAACCGTAGAGTTTTAAAGGATGATCACGTAAACGGCACAATATAGGACATTAAGTGGCCCTTTTGGCTGTAACATTCATAATGTAGGTACGTTTGCAACCCTTTTTGGCTTAACAGTATGAGAAACCAGGGTATTCCATAAGACAACGATAATTTAATAGTTATACGAGTACGTGTAAACGATAATAGACGCAGGTACAATAAGCAATAGGTTTAGCCGCATCACCTTAAGGAGTATTTCTGCTTGTACTGTTTAACATGCTCATTCTCTGCCGCTTGAACATCAACCAATATAAATCGGTTTACAATGTTTACATCTCCAGCTAGAAATGAAGGGGAACATAAAATATAGCGAGAGGAGTGTGCACTGTCAATCTAGATGGTGCACACTGATGGTCTCCTCAAGCCGGCATAGCGGAGGCGATTGTTATCCGTAGAGATTCCTCTCGTTGTTTCCGTTCATGGACCGCACTCTAGCTTTACATCAGATGGAGTGTTGTCATATGCCGAGCTACTATAAAATATATATGTAATATATTTTCGAAAATGTTGCAGCGCTAGCTTTGTTGATTGTACATGCAAATTCTGCCGCCATATTGTCGCACTACAATGGAAATGAAAAAGTAATAATTTGGTTATTCATATTACGAAATTATTTTTATGCTTTGTTGAAGACATAAAAAGGAATTGTTCATAAATGGTGACCAACACGTAACAATTGCTTTGCGAAGGCAATGTAATTACTTTTGGCCGACAATAGGTTGAATAACTTGGAACTCTGACATTGTTTCAGACTAGCTATAAACATGAATATTATTAATATCTTTATTATGAATTCTCTCTTTTAAATAATAATTTGAAACTATTGAAATGTAGAATAAAATTTTAACAGGGTAAAAAAAATATCCAAGCCAAAATTCTTTATCTCGAACAGCGACACAAAACTGTCGAACCTCCATTCATATTTAAATTGCTCCGCAATAACTCATGATAATATGGAGAGGCCATAAAAATATCAAATACAGCCTGAAACGGGCGAGCCTTGGCCTTTTTGTACAGGGGCGTGTTGTCAACGGGGAATATTAAAATATAACATCAAACAGGAAGCGACAACAGGTGCATATTGAAATAATATCGCCAATTTTATGTCTATCGTAATACATTGTTTTTGGAAATAAAATATAGATAAGAATAAAATAAATATTGAGTGGTAGGCAGACTGATTATGGTTATTAGTACTGAAGTGGGCACGTATAATGAGGGGTACATGCTCTGTTATCCTGGACCTTGCTTTCCCGTTTCCTCAGACCGGCATAGCGGAGGCACATGCTACCTGCTTTTCTGTGGCAATAGTTCATTAACCGCACTCTAGTAACATCAAGCGGTATATGGTCATGCTGGAACATAAAATTATAATTTATATTTTCAAAATAATAGGTGCGTAGGTATTTGTAGGTTTTATATACGAATATCACATGGATACATGATAAAGGCATCTAGATGATGAAAGTGCCCTCTAGCCAAGTGCAGGGCGCTTTAGAGAAGCGCCGTCCTATGTATGGGATTTCACGTTTTAAGTTATTGACATCTCGGTTTGAAAAACGTCAAATTTCATACAGTTATTAGACGGCTCTTCTCGCTTGCGCCATCTGAAAATGCTTTAGACTAGCCTCTTGGAAATTTTTAATTTTTTTTTTCATTCATACGAATTCTCATCATCGTCTATTATAATTCATTTAAACGCTCGGGTCGTTTTATTCTTTTGAATGACAAAATCTACCCAAACCTTTGCATCTTTTAGAAAAAAAACTTTTTATAATTTCAAACTTTTTGTCGAATAACTAACACTTTTATTGATTACTAGAAGCTTCTATCTTTTATCGTTCCCTAATCGTTCAGAATGTATCGTCTAGTAATCTAATTATTTATTTACAAAGATACCTCATATAATCTATGTTACGTACAGGCACTTACCGTATCCGTATATAAAACGTCCTCTAAAGACGCCATTAAGTAATAAACAATCAAACGTTAGTGCATTCTGAGTTGTAAAATTGTTAGAATAAAATAATTTATATTTTATAGAGTTTTAACTTATATTATAAAAGTGAAAAGTTTTATGAGAAATTTGAATTTCTTCGGCACATTACTCAGAAAATGACCGGCTATAAAAACATCAAACGCAGGCTAATCGTACCTCCCGACCTTTTGCTGAGGTAAGAAGGGCTCGCAAGTATCAACCGAGATGTGCCCCTCGTTTATTTTGAATATTAGTCTATTTCAAGTTGATAAAAGTGGTGTCTATTATTTATACACACATTTTATTAAATTCCAGATATTATGACAAAGGTTTTTTTGCGCTAATACGTCATATGACCGCACTCCGCCTGATGTTAAGCTAGAGTGCGATCCACGAACAGAGATGACTACTATCAGAGAGGGGGATCCGCAGACAGCATTCGCCTCCGCTATGTCGGCTTTGTGAGATGCCTCTTCACACTGCGCTTGAAAGGTCCTAGGTTGTAGGAAGGAGGAAAGACGTGGCTGGGAAGGTCGTTCCACAATTTAGTAGAAATAGTAATTATTTATTATTGAAGATAGAGTGAACTATGTAATCTAAGTTCTTATAAGTAGTTTCCGAAAGAAGTAGAGCAAAGTAACAAGAAAGGAGCGCAAATAAATTCAACTCTCTACGTTTAAGACTTCTTTTTATTGTCAAATTGTGTCAGTGTTTCAGAGAAGAGGCAAGCGGAACAAGAGGACACAGTCGCTCGTCGGTAAACAGATAAAAGTAAAAATAGCGCAAGTTTTGAATGAACTCCATTTTATTTGAGCACTCGAGGACAAGAAAAGACGTTCATTTCAGCTAGCTATTGTTTTGAGGAACTGTAAAACACAATTGTACAAAAATTTACAAAGATTTATTTTGATATTTAAATTATTAGGTCAATTTGGATTTGTGGTTAAAATGATTCTGTTATTCGCTCTTTTCTTTTTAAATTGATCAAATCTAGGGATCATTTTCTTGTTCTCAATTTCGTTAGACATAATTTGAATTAAGATGAAAATTGAACAGAATAAAAAAAGTCAATTAGCAATGTACCTCACCTGCAGAGTAGAGCTTGTTAGTATTAATTGTGCGTGTGATCTAAAGCTTTTGGCGTGTTCACGTCAGCGCTGTATAGCACAGTGGTCCGCGTATCCGTACGTACAATGGAAGACGCGGATTCGATTTCAGCCCAGGGCTACACATGTGCGGATTGATTTTTTTCTATTAAATTTTCAATAATAATAAACTTTCAAAAATTGACAGTACAGAAATAAAAAAATTAATACTTAGATTTTAAAAAATACTGTCAGTAACCGAAAAGACAAATAAAGATCTGTTTATTGATTTTTTTTTTATTGTAGCTCGGCATATGACAACACTCCGCCTGATATAAACGCTAGAGTGTGGACCATGAGTGGTAACAATTGCTCCTATAGAGAAATCTCTACGGGCATCAGTCGTCTCCGGTATGCCGGCCTGAGGAGACGAGTATGCACAAGTCAGGTGTGGCTACTTTGAAACTGCTTGCGAAACGCGACAAGGTCACTGGAATATCGTAGTATAACTTGATTTTCGTATGTGTTTTGTTTAAGAAATTTATGTTAGACATAAATCAAAATATAACTAATATAGGTAAAGTTAGCGAGACATAACTCAGTTCACACGTTCACCTGTATCAAAGGTATATTTCATTTGTGTAGTATTGTGTAGACGTTGTCGGCGTTCGAAGTCTTCGGAGCAGAGACCGAGACGTGCTGAAAACACAAAGAACACTCCTGTATAAAACAGTCTCGAGTACAGCTACGAAGGCCATGTTTCATTGTACGAAACGCTATAAAAATCGTCATAAAAATTTATAAAGC
Organism: Tinea pellionella; assembly: GCA_948150575.1. Classification (NCBI taxonomy): domain Eukaryota; kingdom Metazoa; phylum Arthropoda; class Insecta; order Lepidoptera; family Tineidae; genus Tinea; species Tinea pellionella. The sequence goes on along the minus strand of OX411247.1, from coordinate 4,384,423 downwards.
TACTCAATAAAAATGAAAGCCTGGAATTTTGTGAGCAATGGGTGAAATTACACGTCTTCAGGTTAACGTCGAAATAAAAATGTATTGCGATCGTCTTCATGTTCTATTCAATACTCAAGAACGTTGCTATTACTGAATTTTTAAACTGAAATAATTTACGATTACTTTTTTACTTTAAAGAGTGGTAAACAAACTGCTGGTGGAACCACACTGTGCAAGTGTAACACCAGGGAAATATTGTTGGTTGCGTTTTGGTATTAGGTTGGTAATAGTTCAAATGTTCAATCGACCTCATCATATGAAGCCGACATAGTGAAGGTGACCACTCTATATGATATTTCTCCATGTACTTGTCTCCGCTTGTGGACCTGCCACTAGAGTACGGTTCTATATGAGAAACATTAATAAAGTCTCTGGATAGGAAGAGTATGTGATAATAATAATAATCTGTATTTTGTTTTCTAATATGAAATTCACGCGAGTAATATTGGTAAATGCAGTTCGTTCATAGCCATTGCACATTCCCGTTGTGACGTTGTCTCTCATTGAACATGTGACAAATTTTATGTTTGTCCGTATGTGACAAACAATTTATTGCATTTCCATTTTCAAATGTACTTTTACACCGTATACAGCATACTTTATGTTTTAATAGTATGTACTTTGTTATTTATTATCATATATGGATCCCTATAGATCTACATCTTAAATATTTTTAATCAATTATAAAATCTTTTATTCTCAGCAATATAAACAAATATATTCCAAATTTTGTTTAGATAAAAAGTATTAAATTTAAATATGTACATTTTTCTTTAAAATATGTTTTGTTTTTTAACTTGTGAGGAGTTGAAAGGATTTAGAGGAAATTGCCAAATCGTGTTGGATCATGTAAAGCGTGACCGAACCCCTGTTCTAAACTGAAAACGTGTAAAACTATCATAAGTACCAGACATATACATTTATAAACATGACATCGGTAAACAAGTTATGAATAATAGTTCTATTTCAGTATATGTAAAACAACATTTACGTGAGTAGGTATTATTTATTATTCTTTGAATTTAATTTACACACCTTTCTATATTTTAGTTAAATATCATTATAATAATATGATATTTATAGAGAATTATTTACTTAAATAACAGGATAAAATAAAAAAGAATTTTGTGCTAAATAAATTTAGAAGTGCACGTGGGTGTTGATATCTATACTATAAATAAACATTAAAGAAAAGTTTTGTTAATGGCTTGCTTGTTTTTTTATCCTAATAGACAAAACTTCAAAAAAAAAAAAAAGAATAAAACTTCATTTATCAGAGCGCTGAATAATTATATTAACTGCTCTGCACCTGGATAAATTGAGTTTAAAAACGTTAGAAAAGCGAGAAAAACCTTACTTGAGCTATTCTTTAAAAATATTTTCTCGACATTTCCGCTTCGCAGCTACGACACGAGGAGCTTAAAGAGAGCAACTCGGTGCATCTTCAAGAGAGTCGACTCATTTATTTTATGCTAATAAGTCGGTGCTTAGCCGCGGAGTAGTTCGGTGGAGGCGCTGCAGCGGTTATCCTGGAGGATGCAGGCGGGGCGAGCTGGCGGGCGCGGGCGGCAGTGTAGGCCGCTCCGTCGTCGCGGGTGAACGCGCCGTGGGTCGCGGATCGGAGTGGTAAGCCGCCGTGTTGTCACAGCCGTAATCGTTAATACAATCGAGTGCTTTATAAACTCAGGTGGAAATTGGGATAAATATTTCCTAGAACTCTGGGACTAATTACTGGCAGTTTCTGTTCCGTGATTCTGACTGGTAATATTTCTTATTTGATGATATTATTTTTCAGTTTCTTAAATTTACACTTGCAACAGTCATAAGGAGAATTGTCTATTCAATAATAGATACATTATAATATCTAAATCTACGTACGCAGAGATAACTATAGATATAGAACATACACTAATAGATTATATTCTATTCTTTTATTATTATTAAAATAAATATGATTTTGTAAGATTTTTTTCTACCCTCTGTAACAAATTCATAAAATGTTTATTTTTTCTACGCACCTTGCCAACTTGAATTCTAAAATTGTTGACTTGTAGTAAATGTCGACTCGTCAGAACTGGTATCGCGAGAGCTTATCTTTGTAGAAAACGGTGCCAAAATTTTTTAGCGCAATAAAATTAATTTACGAGTATTTGCAAAAAGATCGTGCGTCGCCCGTGCATGCGCGGCTAACATTAAGATTGGTTACGCTTTTGAATTTTGGTTTTCGACGTGAATATTACATTTTGTCATGAAATAAGTTGAAAACCGTTTTTCGGGTTATTAGGTTACACTTTCTTGTGTACTTAAGGCAAATAATTAAACTAAATACCTTCGTAGCATTCACTATACGGTAGTAGTAGGTATGTATATAGGGTACTATTTGTTTAATTTTAATTGTTAAGTTTTGAATCACGTGATACGGAATATTAACTGCGAACATAGAAGAATCATTGTAATTCTAATCATATCTTAGAACATGGATGTTTAGATATTTGTCCCCCACGCTTAAACATTGTTGTAGTTGCTACACTTATAGGACGGTATCGTAGCCGATGTCGTGTAGTTCACAAGCCTATAGACTAATTTGAAATATGACAATAAATGCAGCCATGGTCTAGCGGCAGAACGCGTGAACTCACAATCGAAGAAACCCGTGTTTAGTTCTCGCTATATTAGGACACTCGATGTCTATAGCACTTAAAAAAAAATGTTTTCTTTCAATGTGAAAGGACTTAACTAGCTATTATTACAGTGTATTGAACAAAATGTGATCGAGCGAGAAACTTTGAACGCTTGACTTCGCAATTATAATATACCCATAAAGTTTGTCTTGTTTACAGAGGTTAGCTGATAATACATATAATAGTATAATATAAGCAATAAATTAATATGATATTATGTGTATAAACCACAGTTATATTATAGGTATCATGAGCATTTTATCACGTATATTGCGTGTGTGCTAATCACTTGTATAACCGGCTTGTAGGGGTTGTGTAACGACTTTATTTTCCCACGCGTGTCATTTGTAGTACTAATTTTAGGGGATATAGTATAAAAGTCGAGGTGTTTTATAAATTGATATACTACCAGTGTATTATTGGAATCAGAATATTATATTAATTGGCTTTTGTTTTTTTATTGCGTATCATAGATAAAAAAAAATTGTAACGCGTTTTTATTATTTAATTATTTTTTGTGATATATTGACAATTAATTAATATTCATAACATAAGTAGTATTGTAGTATTAATTATATTTAAGTAATAAAATATTGTTTTAAAAAAATGTAATTGTAACCCAATTAAAAGAGTATCGCTTTTTTTGTTAATTTGACGTGTAGAAAGCTTTGCAGCCATCGTGGTTGCGGAGAGAACGAGGTATTTGTTGTTCGTCCCCATTGGTTAGTTTTTGAAAACTTTGACTACGTTAATTTGATGTGGGTGGATTGTTTAGCTTTGACGGTAGAAGTTAACGGTTAGGTAGCTTTTTTCAGCACTGCTTATCTGATCGTTTTTAGATATCACAGTCCATTTGAAAAACCAATTAAAATATAAAATTGAGAATCCAGATAGAAAGAAAGTTATAAAGGAAGACTTCAATACATTTCAGCGAAAGCTGTTAGAAAATTTTCCAAATCCCCTAATACTTTAAACTTTCAAATTTCCTGTGAAGATATCCAATGAATTGGTTTAGGCAATTTCTCAAAGAGAAATCTTGAGGCGAGAACTGTCACCCTGCCGACAACAATATTAATGTCGTTTCTACTTAAATCTTGGCTAATATACATATTTTTTTCTTAAGGATGACGGAATGTTCTTAAGTGGCGTAGAGCGATTTGAGATGCAAATTTTTTCGCATCTTAAAAAATATAATATGTACTTGAGATTAATCTCGGGATCTTTCTAAACAGGTTGCCATTGCAGATTATTATCACATGTATATATTCTTATAATAAAGTCAACGTTATACGATAGAGAATAACACGTGTAAGTTGGAACATAAAACCAATCGACTAATGGTATTTATAAACAACATGAAGTGTTTAGGTTTTCAATTTCCCAAACTAGTGAAGTGAAACATGAAAATGAGTAATCAATTGTTTATGTATAAGCTCTTAATTTATTAATGCCTGTTATTATTGTGATGGACAGGTGCAACTTGAATTAGTAAACACATGTCCATCAGTCCTTGTCAGTGACGCCATTTGTCAACTTTCGAACAATACATTATCGTTGTCAATATACAATATATGTAGGAAAATTCCAATACAATAAGCGACCGTTACTGATTTTATGGAAAAAAAATTGTATAACAATGCTGTTTACGACGAATACCTACATGTATCTTTTTTTAGGATTATTTTTATCTTTGACTAGCTGTTAACCATAACTTTGTATGAGTATTGCTAAGCTCGTGCTTCTACACTGCGTCGGGGGACCAAAGTAACATAATATTATTTTTTTAAATATTACAACTGTATTACTGTAAATACAAATGTACAACTGTATTAAATGAGTGGTAGGCAGACTGATGATGGTTATTTGTCCAGTCTGCCATCCTGGGGAAGTACCACCACTTTCGAATGTAACACCCGTAAAGTGACCTTGTCGCGTTTCGGGAATAGTTTGAAAGTAGCCAGGTATAACGAGAGGAATGTGCACTGTCAATCTAAGATGGTACATGCTCCGTCCTCAAGCCGGCATAGTGGAGGCGACTGCTACCCGCACAGGTTTCTTTGTAGTAGCAGTTGTTTCCATTCATGGACCGCACTCTAGCTTTACATCAGGCGGAGTGTTGTCACATGCCGAGCTAAAATTTAAAAAAAATAAAAAAAATCACAAGCTACGACTGAAGTTCATATAACATAGTTATATTGGTTCCGGTCAGAACTTAGCGAGGGTCTCTTTGATCGTGAGGCCCGTCCTCTACCGCTAGACCACAGGAGCCCTTGAGGCTCACATTGCGACCGGTCAGCGAGACTTGAACACGGGTCTTATCGATCGTGAGTTCTATGCCTTTTACCGCTAGACCATGGATGCTCTAAATGATCCGGTATTTTTTTTTGAATGATTTACGTCCATTCATGGTCGATATGTAATAGTTAATTTTCAACCTTTCTTGGGTGGTCAGTATTTTTCATAAGTAATAGAAATAGTATTTCCAGAAATTGTAATGTTTTTGGCGTTGGAGTAAATTTCATTCTCAACTTGAAATGCTTCGTCTGAGAGTTTCCGCGAAAACTTGGAAACAATCTTCTAATGTATCGACGTTCGCTATATCTATATCAGATCTAAGAACAAAATATTAAATGAAAATGAATGTACTTACAATTATTCACAGAAATAATATCAAAAATTGATTTGAAGGATTCTAAGATACTTAATAATATACAATTATACACCATTTAGTCAGTCAGTGACCAAATCTAATAAAATAAATAAAATAAAATAAAATAAAAATGTTTCTTTGTTTGTCCCGTATTCGTTTCTATTTGGGTTGTATATTCGTTTTTAGAGGAACGTTTTGAACTTTTGTTTTTATCTCTATAGGTATATTAGGCACATTAGGCACGTGAAATGTATAATGTTAATTATACGCATATAAAGTTGCGGGCAACAGCAAGTAATTCACATTACATGTATCATGTCAAATAGCACAGTAAGCTAGGTTATGTTTACTGACATCGAGTACGTTTGATTGATAAGGGTAAGGTGTGGGTGATCACGCCGATCACGTGCCTCGGCGCGAACGCACGTGATTCCCGAAAATATCACTCTCAATATGCGTACTAAATTTATAGATACGTCCAAATTCTTTTCAACTATAGATTTGGGTTATAAAAATGGGATTACGAACATCGTAAAAAATAAAGACCGAGTAATTTGCTGGCAGTTTTTTTTGTGTTCACTTGATCTTGATTTTTTATAGTTTCTGATTTGATGTTTCAGCTTTGAAGTTACTTGGTAATCGTTTAAAATTGTATTTATTGACCTAGATTCATAGAGATATATACTAGAGAAGCAAACTTCATACATTTGACATAAAAAAACCGTAGGCCGCTTCAAACGATTTGACAATGTATCCGTCAAGTCAAGTACTAACTGATAGAGAACCTAAACGTGGTTGTGGCCATGTTTTCTCGCGCGTCACATTGGGACCGTTAGTGCACATCTAGTTGTATATCAATGCCTAGATTAGATAAATTATTAAATTATGACGAAAATTGTACAGAAATAAATAACAAATACGCCAAAAGCTAAAAAAACAAATACTTAATACATCTTCTGGTCGGTCCCTCATTGTTTGCTATTATCGAGATGAATGCATCGGAATCTCTAGGTTGATGGTCAACTGATCGGTCCACAAGCTTCTCGAAATTGTCGCCATCCTTGCCGAAATACTTCAACATGGGTCGCAAATAAAGTGATAGTTAAATAAATAGATTAAATAAACCTAAGTAACTAACTAAGTAACTTAAACTGATTGAATATATCAATTAATTCGGTCCGGCATGAATTTAAATTATATGCAGTATGTATGCGGTACATGTATGTTCATTGGTAATCAAACAGACAGGAAATCCACGTTCGACGTCAATAGCAGAAACTCCGGCTTAGAACAGAAATTGCATCAAATTGTTAACATCCTGTACGAGCTAACGTAAAATCTGAAAATTAGGTCACCCCTACTTTCCCCAGCAAGATGAGTATAGAACTTTTTAGTCCAGTTCTAATAAAAAAACTAACGCAGCAGTTGCTGTTAACTGGAACGGGAGAGAAAGTTTGAACAGAAAATTTGTTAACAAATTTCGGTTAAACTTTCTTAATGATATGGGTTTAATTAATTACCTACAATTTTTGAAATAGTTTTTAATATACATATAATAAAAAAATATACTCTGCATCAGTTAGGCAACACTTTTTTAATAACTGTCGTATTAATCTACCAATACAATATTATAAGTCTCAAAGTATGTTTGTTTGATCCCAATCACGTTCAAACGCCAGAACAGATCTTGATGAAAAGTTTAGAGGCAGATTATGAGCTAGAATAGGATACTTAACGTTAGAAAACCCGTTTATTGCGGATGGTTTTGAGTTTTATTTACCATCTTATTGAATATTATGTCTGCAAGCAGCAATCGCCTCCGCTATGCTTCTATATTTTATAAAGTCGTGCAACTTTTCACTTTTTATATGTCTGTGATTAGTTTTGTGCACCAATAATTAAAATAAAATAGTTTTCATAGATTAGTATTTTTTGTTGCAAAACAAAATTACTAAAGTAAAAACAGATTTCTGTTAGTCTAGGCTAGGGATGAGAATGTTATCGAGTTGTACACTATAGAAGCATGGAGGCAATGTCAGGGGACGTCACAAAGATCGCTCGAACGTATCGGGCTCACCCCTTTTCAATCAGATCCGTTCCTCGCTTCACGGAATGCCAACCTTTTCACTTGTTCAGGTACACAATACCATTTGAAGAGTGTCCTTTTTAATAAATTGCAATAAGTTAAAGTTATATCCATATATAACTATACATATACACATTACATATATACATCTATGATAATATATCATTGGAAGGCTAATCTCGTATTTAAGCAATACAATGTAACTTTTTCTTAAACAAAGGAGAATGACTATTCTCGTAAGAGAAATGGGCCCATAATTTTTTTCTTTAGTTTTTCGATGATTTTTAGTTAATGTTCTACAAAAATAAATTTACGTTCCCTATCACTTTTAATTTTTTATTTATTTTGTTATTGAATAATTAAATGTTTTGTGATGTAATTTTTGAGGTTATTATTATATTAAATGCTTTAAATAATTGATGATATAGTTTTTTTATGTAATTAAACATGGTCTGTTGATTGGTAAAATAAGATATTATTTTAGAATATTGCTTTGTTACCAAATTATTAGACATCAAGCGGACCCGAGAATGGACATTGGACATTCTCCTTTATTCATTTAGTAATGAAAATTGAATTAAAAATAACAACGCCCTAATAAAAGTGTCGCCTAAAGGAAGGCGGAAAGCCTACCAGATTTAAAAAAATCTTTCTACCATGTACTCAATAACTAAGTTAATTACATTTGATACGAATTGTGAAATTGAAAGAGTGGTGAGATTAAGAGTGAATAAATAATTTAAAAAATATATATTTATATATGTAGACATTATGTAATACATATTGCTAGAAACTGATCTTCGTAAATAAAGTTTTTTTTTTGTATGTCTGCAGGCAGCAATCGCTTTCGCTATTCCCGGCTTGAAAATACTAATGTACACCTTCAATTCCTCTCGTTATACTTAGCTATTTCCAAGCTGATCCCGATAGGAATTTATTTATTTATTGCATGTCTAAATTATACATTCTCTATAATGTGAAGCCATTTAATATAAAATGTGAATTAATATAAACCTAAAATTCAAAAGTAGAAAGAGAGAGAGAAGCATACATTATATTTTGTTATTCAAAAATTCTGTCACTGAGTAGTAAGCTTTTTTTATTAGAAATCGTTTCAGTGTCTTGATAAATATTTTTTCTGTTGTTAATTTTTTTTTATATGTGCTGGTAATTTATTGTAAATTTTTATAGACATCTTCATGATGAAACCTTTATTTATAAATACACATTTCTTTGTTTCAGATGTTCTTAGTGAGTGGTGTGAAAACAATAATATAATATGGAGAAATGAAGTGTTGAGTTTTAGTGGGAATTATTAGGACAAATTTAAATAAATAGGACTAGTTAGATTTAAAATCTGTGAGAAGATTTGATTAAAGGTAGGCTCTTTTTGTTCAACTATTAAGGTTATACATAGAAAAATGTGTCCTGTAATTAATTGAAAGATGCACATTCGTCTCCTCAAGCCGGCATAGCGGACTTCTGCCTGCAGACATTTTTCTGTGGTAGCAGTTGTTTCCGCTCCATGAGCACTCTAAAAAGACAGATTTTTAGTATTAACGCATTAAATTCCTTATTTTTTTTATTGGTTTAAAAGAGTTTAGAGTCATAGAAATTGGAATAATAATTTAATATAAAAAAGTGGAATACAAAGGTTATGGAAGAAATTGCCTTGCGGCATTAAGCACGCCTTTTGAATTGATTTAATAAAGTTTTAAAATAAAAAATAAATAAAAATTATAATACTAATCTTAGGTGTATAAAAAAGTGGAATACAAAGATTAGTATTACAAAGGCGTATTAAGTTACAAATATTAAGTTTTACAAAACAATATGTTCCTAGTTATCTGAATAACGCAAGAGTATGTTCTTTGACGAAACTTATAGGAGTAGAATATTTACACAAAACGTTAAGTTAAACTTAACAATAACTTTGTTCGCCTAACTTGGGTTATTCTCCTAAGTATGAAATATAATATGGATTATAATGTAATATTCTCATATTGGAATTAGTTTTATTAATATTACTTATTTATCCATTTTTTAAATTTTTTTATTTTTATTGTTTATATTTCTCTACATACTCCGTCTGATGTTTAAGCTAGAATAGATCCAACTGGTACAACAGAGAAACAACTGCAAGTAGCAGTCACCTACGCTATGCCGGCTTCAGAAGATAATTTAATATTAATTTTATTAATTTAAGAATAAAAAAGGAGATAAGACTACTTTTAAATGAAAAAAAAATTAAGTGTGGTAAGCAGAATGTTTATGGTTATTAGACCAGTCCAGCCGTCATGTGTAACGCCTGTGAAGTGAACGCGTTTCGAGACCAGCTGAAAAGTAGCCAGGCATATTGAGAGGAGTGTGCACACTCGTCTTCCCAAGTCTGTATAGGGGAGGCGACTAGTGCCTGTAGACATTTCTCTGTAGTGGCTAGCAGTTGTTCCGCTCACAAACCGCACTCTATACTTAACATCAGGTAGAGCGTGGTCATTTACCAAGCTAATATTTAAAAAATCTATAAAAAAAAAATTACTTTATGAAAGCTTTTTTAAATTGAACTATATATAAAAGTGTCATCATGTATTATGCAGATAAATAAGACGAATAGGTAATTGCTTGGGGCAAATGTCTAGGTTTAAACTTTTTTTTTGGCACGACATGTGCCCTCGACTGGTCTGATGGTAAACACAGTGGAGGTCCATGAGCATTGACGACTAGAGAACCGCTCGCACGGTGGCTCCAGTCGCCACCACTATGCCGGCCTGAAAGGATTGGGAGAAGCGATATGAAATTTGTTATACTGAGTTTTATTATTACGTTGAATATTACTATGCCATCAACTTAGATAGTTTTGTACGGGTATGTATTACTTTAATTAATATTTTTTATTTATCTATAATTTTTATTTCTACAATGTATACTAAAATGGAGAATAAAGAATTCCTCGACCGTAAAATGGCATGCACATGTCGTTCTAGGAGCTAAAGGTACGCGCTCACTATCAGCCGCTTTACAAGGGGACTCCATCACAAAACTCATTTGGCATTCAGCCACCTCCCGCGGATCGTGTGGGTACGGGCCATTTTAAAATACCTGCTTTTAAAGAGAACGGTTTTGGTACTTATAACTTGGCAGGACAATCAATTTCAGGATATTTGATTATAAAAATTAACAATTTCTCTATTAGAAGATTTATTTTCAATGAAATGTTTAGCTTGAAAGCTAAAATTGGTGGTTTGACAAAGGTTGAGAGGGAATTGTTAATAATTTTAATTGTTTACGAACAAAAAGTTTGTGTAACGAGAGTGAGTATGTATTTTCATAATTCTGAGTTAATTATCAAGCGTATTTAAATAATTATACGAACGAATCACAGGCATTATGTTCATTTAAATAAAATAAATGATACGTATAAATATTTCAGTTCAATGGTGCGCTAGCAAATGGTTCGTTAGTCCCACAATGGCAACTCGTGCCGTTCGGCAACGACGCTTCCGGGCGGCGGAAAAACTGGCGACAGCAAATACAAATCACGCTTCCTCGACGAATGAACACCACAGCAAACCCTTTCGGCACGGCTGCCAAAGCCAAGACACCGTTTTCATAATAAACGAGTTTTAGGTAACTTTCTTTGAAACTAAATAAATACTTCGTTAAATTTTGTATGGATATAATGCGAAATATAACTGATGATTACAAAGGTTTGTCCAATAATACCCCGTATTCCTGGAGTTTGGGATCATCTAATCTAGTTAGTTAATACTTGGTACAATGCCCACTCATCTAGCTACAAGTGGCTTAACCCCGACACACCCAAGTTTCTCTAAATTTAAGGTATACCTAGATAATATCGTATCCATAATCTCAGTAAGTATATGGATTAAGCATGTACATGGTAAATAGAAGACCAAACCTCAAACTTTAAACAGACAATATTAATGTAATATTTTTGTAACGTAGTCGGCATAAATTTTCCTTAAAGTAACAGAAGAACCATTAAAATGTTTGCAACTTATAATATTCGCTTCAATTTTATTTTGAGATCTGTTGCGCAAACATACCTAGGCAGGGGTGCTACCTGCTTTTTCATTACACTGTCTAAATGGAAAGAGTGTGTTGGGTTTGTGACATCGCATATTCATGGAACATTTTCGTGACTCGGTCTCTCAAGATTTGCGTACCGACTGGGTAAACAAACGTTTAATGGAAGGATTTCTGAAGGTCTACAATGTGGTTTCACGATATGATTTTGAAAATGGAGTAACAAATTGCTAATATAATTTGAGTATTGGTATTTTAATTTATAACCGAAAATATAGCAATTATTTTGGATATTTTAAATTAGACTGTAAAACTTCGCAATTATCATGGTCGCGATGAGACTGTTTGTCTCAGTGGTCAATTTTGAAATTTAACAAAACTCTTTTCAATGATTTTAATTTATTGAGATTTAATTTATTATAAAACCCGTGTATTTGATTTGCGTTGTATAGAAACATAAACTTTTTGTGTTGATAGTTCGTGGGAGTTAAGTTTGTAGCAGTTATAAAGGTCATAAAACAAAAACGATAATCCGACTAACTATGTCGTATAAAATATAATATTGAAGAAGATTATACAAGAACTTGTTATATATTTCCTTAACATTTCCCGCAATGCTAAACTTTTATCTGCTCCTGTTAAGCTTAAGTTAAAGTGAACTACGACGAACGTTAGTGTTGGAAGTCAGGGCTCATTGAGAACTTTTCTCTGTCACTTGAAGCGTGAATACAAATACACTTTCAGATATACGTAGTTCAGGTGCACAAGCCTGTAGTCAATAACAATATTATGATAATTATTTCGCTGGCGCTCCATAGTTTCTGCCTACCCCAGTGGGAACAGGGCGTGAGCTAACAATATTATAAGTATTTTATTACCTAATAAAGGAAGTACGATTTGAATTTGATTTACTAATCATATTCTAAATATGTATAAATGAGAAATTAAAGTTAACTAAACCATTTTTAATATATCTAAATATAATTTTTACATTAGTTTTAGGTCATTGGCATTAGGGGTGAACAAACACGCACATTGCAAATAATAATCTGTAAGTGTCGTAGCTACAGTCCGGTTGTGAATATGATCGCGCGCCCGAGCTACCGGTCAACGACTCTACATACACTATTACAGTTTCCAATACATTTAGATATTACATTCAATCAGATATTTTGACGGTATTCGAGCAAAGCTATTCATCTTCTTGTTTATGTTCCGACTGTTATTGACGTACATATTTGTATAGAATATTAATTGAGCTTAGGTAATTGATTAATTAATAATTGAGGATTCTATTCATGATAATAATTCTAGCAGTATAATAAGTATACAGTACGTTGAGGACGGAAAATTAATACTATTTATACATATTATTTGTTTTATCCTAAATGGAATAAATAAATAAATATCTAATAGGTACTATCGTGACATATTAAAGTGAATCTTCAAAGAAAGTAAAAAACATAAGGTCCAAAATCCGGAATAAATTTGAATTAGTAAGGAAAACTTGTCGTGCCGAATAAATTAACCTGATTTCACCTGGCTTTCGGTTCTTTGTCAAAACATTGAAGTCCTTCAACTTTTGTTAGAAGAATAATAACAATGAAGCTTATTCAGACAAAGTTGGAACTTAGTGTCGAATAAAGTTAAAGGAATAATATTCTACTCAAATATTATGTTGTTAAATAAGAATTTATTAGTAGTTCTTAGAAATGGCTTAATTAATAATATTTTTCTTTCCTTTTGTTTATCATTCGATACGAAAAATAGAGATAATGAAATGATATCAGTAATAATTTTTATTCCAATTAAGAAACGACCTGAATTATGATATTTCTTGGTCGGTTTTCTCTCCTTATTGTGCATTATATAATGTAAGATTTAATAAATATTTTTAAATTAGGGACGTAGAGAGTTTTAAAGCATTATATTGTAAATGTCGGTTAAGTAAACTTAATCTGACCAATGCCGGAACTTAATTAGGGAGCTTTCTTTTTATAGAGGTCTCTATCAGTGCTAAAATCAATGGACGAGGTCAGGAGGCGTGCGTGGCGGAAAAGGGGACACATCAGAATCTGCGTCCCACCCCGAACCATCAGCCCGTCAATAAACTCGCTAATGATCCTTGTTGATATCATCTTTGTGACTTTTTCCACTCTAAAGTAGACTTGTGCGAAGTAAACAAAAAGACAACGAACGCGTAAAAGGAAAACATTGACGTATCTACTTGATTATTTTCATAAAGTAGGTTCGTTTCAGACTTTTACGACTGTATATGTCTTCTGAGAGCGGTAACTTAGTCATTTTATGTTCACCCCTTTTTGCTTCGATGTATGTAGGTACTCACAAAAGTTTCTTCTGCAAAAGCGGGTCCCTGCGGAGTTTCGTAAACATGCATATGTATTCCATTTTTTCGTTCACAATATATGATCATTACCTCGACATCTTATTCAATTCCGCATCTACATGCACATGGTTATAAAAGTACGATATTCTCGGATAGACCGTGTCGTGGTTTTCCAATATTTTATAATGTAGAATAATTAATGCCAGAAAGTTTCTTTTTTATTTTTACAAAAGTACACAAGTATTATAAATTAATTTATGAATTTATTAATAATAATAATAATAAAACTCTTTATTGTGCAAACAAAAACAGAACATACAATTATGGAAAATTAGGTAGCACAATAGGCGGCTTTTCTGAGCAGCAATTTCTTCCAGGCAACCTATAGATGATGAAGAATAGTATGAGAGAGATAGAAACAAAGTGCACAATAGGAAAATAATAAATAAGTTTAATAATTATGTTAGATGTTATATAAATTGTAGTATAATAAAGGATTTAATTTCACCTATGAGGATTAGAGTCGTAAGAGGTGAAGAGAATCGTTCGCATTCCACAGTTTATAGTTTTAATATCGTGCGGTCTGTGGTTGTCGAAGTTATGGTAGATACACGCTTTTCCTACAAATGTGTGGCTTTTAGAACAATGCCACTGGAACGTGTTTTCTAAGCATATTTGTGTACGTTAGACTTGTTTAGTTCCATTTGCAATATAAATGTTATTCTGATATTGGAATTGTGCAGATTCTCCTTTCTATAACACGGACTTTATCTTTATATTCACACAGAAGGAGAACAATACAATATTGTTATGTTAATTATTGCATTCAAAATTTTGTTTTTATTAGCATTATGAAGAGAATAATTAGTGATATAATGTCATTGCTTTTCATGTACTGTAGGTAATAATAATAGACAAGTTTTCAATAGCTGTTGATTAATTAATTATTTAATGAAGTATACTACTGTTCGGCCAGAGAACGTTGATATGTAGATTTTAATTAACCTACTTATTTTCGATTTTCGAGTATTTCGATAATTCAAAAATTATTTAATAGAATAAAATCAATTCTCACACAACAGTCTGAGTTGTGGTGGTCGAATTCATGTCCTTCGTTTTGCGTGCGGTTTTTTGACCACTTAGCTACACAGCCATTGGAACTTTACGTGACGTGTCTAAATTCTCCTATTCTATTTTGTAATTGGTAGCCCTTTCTACTACTGGGTTAACGCTACATATAACTGGCTGGTTTTCATCACAACTAATATTAGCTAGCTCTACTTTGAACATTTGACGCAACTCCTATATCAAATATCGGTTTTTGTATCTATTAATTTTCATCATAATTTAACAGTTTAAATATTTTGAAAAGAGAATTTAAAAGAGGTTCGTTTCTCGTGTTTTCATATGTAAATATACTAGCGGGTAAAACAAAAAAGTGCTATTCGAAATCTATACTAACTTTGTTTGATTGAATTAACATTTACTAGCACTTGTATTTGTTTGATTTTTTTAAATACATGTACTAAGCTAAAGTTGAAGTCTATCACAAGCACTGAGCGATCAAAGTACATATAACACATAACCGGTCAGAATTTAGTGAGGTTTGAACATGGGTCACAACGATCGTGAGTTCAGTTATCTACCCCTAGGCCACGATCGCGCTATCAAACCTTTCCAGGTATTTTATTTGTGTAACTCTTATTAACTAGAAATAAATTGTTGCTATTTTACACGATATTAAGACTACGGTGAATAGTGGTACTTAAAACTCAGCAGTTTTACATTCAGGCAAAGGTCAAGTTGAGGTAAAGTGGTGACTTACGTACGCGTAAGTTATTTTCTTTTTATTTATTTTTTCTGGAGCGGTGTGCGCTTGGAACGCTCTCTCTCTCTCTCGGGTTAAATAATTTCGTAAAGGCTACGTGCTGGGGCCTTTACTGTCGAAACCAGATTGAGTTTTGTGGCTATTTTCTTTTTTAAATTAAACTTAGTATGCATTACATGTTACTACTGAATATTTTGTTATGTTTATTCTCACAATGGACTATAAAATTTTACGTATTTTACATTTAGGTGAGAGCATAATAATTTTGTCCTTTCACTTAACTAACAAAAATGTGTGATATTTGCAAAAATGAATAAAATACATGAAATAATGAAATAATTTGTCAATTAGACCTAGTTGTAGGCGCAGTTGTTACACGGAGGTCCGGGTTTGATTCCCGATTGAAAATAATATTTATTGATATACTACATGTTGCCAGCCCCACCTCCCTCAATAAACGGGTTGCCTAACGCAATAAGAATTAAAAAAAAAACCAAATGTATCCAACAACAGATTTAGCCCATAATTTGCTTCTATGCGAAATTTTATCAAAATCTGTATAACCGTTTGAGCGTGATTGAGGGGATAAAAAAACTTACTTTCACACACAGAGAAAACGAAGCTTTAGCAAATTGGCTTGGTTAAAATTATTCGACAACATACAACTAAGACTTATTCAAAACGTGCTATACAACTTTGTCAATATTAAACAAGTTAACAAAGTTGACTTGTTTAATTTTGACAACAAACTTTGCAGGCTCTCTCCGAATAAAGTTACTCGGTTTCAAATAGTAATAACTTCTTTATTTGTTACGTTGTCTCAGTACATTTATGGTATAGATTATAACGGGACTTTAATATTTATAAAAAGTATTCGTATTTATTTGTTTCGGGTCTAGGTGTGTTAGTTTAGTCCTTATTTTGATACCCATAGCCATAGCACAGGGTCAGGGAATGCCAGGGAATAAAAATTGTAATTATATATGTATTTATTTGTATGCGTATGTATACATTTTCTATTATAATATAATATTGTAAAGTAATTTGTATCGAATGTAAAAAAGGAATATTTGCAGTCAGTGAGTGTGAAATTCTGTGATTAGGTGCTTACACTTATGGCGGGGCAGACTTTTATGTCAACTGCATTACGTGACCTGAAATTTACAAGCGGGACTAAAAGGAAACCTTACCCCATTTCCCCATTTGCGTATAACATTCTCTCAACTACACCTTCGCTCTATTTATTTTGGTATTGGATTGCGTTAAATTGGGATCATTTTGAATTTAAATCTTTTATTTAAGTTTAAATTTTTTTAATACATTTTATAAATGTCATATCCATTATTTACATTTTATTTAAAGGTTAGAGATACTATTTTTTTTTCAGAATACATCGTATTAAATAATCAACATTGCCTCCGCTATGCCGGCTTGACGAAACGAATGTGTACCATTCACGTTGACATCGCATACTCCTCTCGGTATTAGTTTAGTAAGTAAAAGAAAATCTGTGTGTTTTGTAATACAGACAGAGGGATCATTGCTTATATTATTGCAGTCTACTAATATTTAATTTTTTTTCAATAGGCAACTCCTAATTTTAGTTGTCTATTTTCTCCAATTATTTCGGCAAATCTTTATTAAAACTTTTGCTGCGCTAAAATGGAGGGAAAACGTAAACACATGTTTTATTTTTTATTTTGAATCGTTAACACTCGTAGAAACACAAGTTTCGGAAAATAATTTATAACGTACATTATCTCTAAAACTCGAAAAAAAATATCTTTTTCCTCGAGTCATGAGAACAATTTGACGTTTAATTGTTATTAATGTGTATTACCTGTAATTATTAACTATTTAGTGTTATTAATAGATGCAAGTATACTTAAACTAATTACAATATGAAATAATTAAACAAAAAAATCAGGCGTAAAATTGAAATAAGATCTATAATTGCTAAGGCAGGATTAATTTGAAATATTTACTCAAAATAAAGTAAATGTTGGTTCTGTGTAATTAATTTAAGGTAAAGTAAACTACCGAGTGGGTCGTAAATCGTGGCTTAGGGGACATACGTCCATAAAGTAGGTCGTGGAGGTGATGGGACGTGCGTACTCTTGAGGGCCCTGTGTCCTAGATCCGACCTTTTTTATGGGAGGACGCTATCGGCTTTCTCATCTAAGTTGAAGTCTATCACGATTCACTATATCACGCATCTTTGAGTTGGGGCCGACTTAAAGAAATTGACTTCTTTCTATCAATATATATAGGACGGTTTTATTTGACTTTTATGAATGTTGACAATATATTAATGAAAACAAAAAAGCATTTTATATGAAAGGAGAATGCCCATTTTTGGACCCACTAGATACTTAATAGTTTGGTAACAAAACAATATTCTAAAATAATATCTTATTTTTACATTAATTCATTTTAATTATATCAACACAACATTTACCAATCAATAGACAATGTTTAATAACATAAAAAACAGATATAATAAATTATTAAAGCATTTAAAATAATAATAACCTCAAATATTGCATCAGAAAACATTTAATAACTCAATAACCCGGGTGAAAAAATTAAAACTGATTGGTAATAAAGAAGTAGATTTATTTTTCTACAAAATTAACTAAAAATCATCGACAAACTCGAGAATAAAATTGTGGGCCTATTTTTCTTAGGCGAGTGGGCATTCTCCTTTATTTGCTAAATATAATTTGTTAAAAAGATTGTTTAAACCTCTGATATTAACAGTTCCGGAACAAAGTCTGAAACAGATTTTCGAAACTTCTAGTTAAATTTGTCCGAATGATCGATGTCTATAAGTTATGTTCAATATTGTTTACTTACATGTACTGTTTGAAAATGTCAGAGTAATCGGAACGGATATCTCTGTTTACGATCAAAGTGAACAACTTGAACAAAACAAACAAGTATTCGGAGGCAGTTGGGAATCTATAACTCAATGCCAACTTTCCAAAAGTTATCCGACTCGCAAAAGTACTTCGCCCCAGGCATAACGGGCGAAGAGTAGAAAACGCCATTTCGTTGTTTCAAAACCTGTAAACAAAAACATTTTCTACTCAGTTACAATTATTTAATTTGAATTAACTCCACCCTCCTTGCTAACATTTTGATGTTATTAAATTCCTTCCCTAATTAATCCCTACTGTGCTTAGTAAAAAAATTATGTTTATTTCTTTAACGAGCAGGTATAGATACTAAGTTGGCCGCGTTAAAACTTATCTTCTTTTCTTATTTTACGACGGTCATTAAAAATAATCTATTGAGCTGAGCTCAATTTTCTCGTCCTATTTATTCTTTAGGGAAAACAGTCATGTCACGCTGTAAAATTAACTAATGACCAGTTTGCTAAATTTCTTAATGAAGCTATTTATTTGTTAGCCTTGACTTTACTTATTTTACTGCTAATAGACAGACGTGCAATAAAAGAAAGAGATCCTAACGAGAGTTAGAGAAAGAAGAACTAACTTGCTTACTTTAAGGAAAACAAACTGTATGTGGTGAAACTTTCAGGGCTTTCATTAAACTGGAACCTAATTATTTTGCTTTAAGAAACTACTTTTACTAAGTCTACCTTCATTGGGTAAATTTAAATTCTCAAAACTTCCAAATTACGAGAAGGTGATTGCATAATTTGTTGAGGGGTGTGTTATAACCTAGGCTTGTAATAAATATATTTTCTTCCAACAAATCACGAAAAATAATATAATAGAATATTATTTGTGTTTTAATCTTGTATAATATTATTGTTGCTATCAAATTATGGTGAAAATTAAATAGAAATAAATCTATACGTGCACGATAGCTGGAGCTGAGGTGGGAATCTAACCACAAGGGATGCTTTGACCACTAGGCTACATAGAGCTATTGGCGCTTCACGTGGTCATGTTGAAATTCCCCTATCTATCTTTCCCTCGGCAGCCCTTCTAATCCTGGATTGACGTCATATAGTATTATCGTTAGTTATTTTTTATTTTATTTATTTAGGAGAAAATACAGCGACAGGCAGAAGCAGAAACAAGGAAACATTAAAACATACTCGTAAATACTATAGATTTACCCGCCACCAAATAAATTTCCCACTATGTACATGTTATTTTATTTAATTTATTTTGGTTAAAATTAATAAAAAATAACCGATGTTGCTGTTTTTTAATTGTTTGTTATGTTTGTTTTCATGAAAATTGAATAGAAATCGATTCATGTAATTACCTTAAACTTATTTGTTATTTCAACAAATCCCGCAAGTTTATTTAGGATCACTATACTTCTGTTTCGTATGTTGGTAATTATTATAGCGAAATAGAATTTTCATAATTTGCGACGCATGGTTCGACACGTTGATCCTACCTTTGAAATATTATTACGAATTTGTGTTTAAAAATAGAATACTAATGAACGAACGTAAACGTGCTCGTTAAAATAAATATGAATTAAATAACGAAACGATGATTTTCAAACCTAGCGTGCTTATTGCTCGATACGGTAACAACTTTGTGTATTTTCCGTGAAAAATGGTAAGTGCGTACTTAGTGTGTTGATTAAGCATTTAGAGTAATTTCTTAGAATAATAATAACAATAAATGATTAGAGACTAAAAAATTCTCATTTATTCTAAATAATTTTCCACCAACAGCAAAATATTCTTAAAGGTCCAACTTTATTTCGAACTTTCCGAATTAGTATTTTATATTATGTTATAAGTCGTGAAAAAATTAATTTGCAATTAAATAATAATGAGTAATTAAATGATCATACATACAATAATTTGTATTTAATTGCGACATAAAAGATTCACTTTTAATTAAAAAGTAGACTTCATTAATGAACATGATATTATTATTACTAAAAGATAGTCGAGCAAACGACACGAGCTGTTTCCAATTTGGCCGCGGTGAACTTTTATGTCAGCGGTCTTACGTGAGCTGAAACGTGAGCAATAAGATTAAAAATGAATTATGTTCGCGTAAGGGCGGGCAGTAAAGTTGCTACGTGTACACGCGTGTATTGCCTCCAAGTCACTTACAATTTCATACTTAAAGTTAAGATTACTTTTCAAACAGATACCTTTTACGACTTGACAACATTCTACGAGTTGATACAAAATATAACGTTTATTACTTTTATGTAACATATGTATATCTAGTATAGAATCTACTTTGAATCTATGCATCAAAATAAGTAGAAATAAGTTTCGGAAATATCTATTTTTCTGTTAAGTTTTAAGTTTTATAAATTATTTATTAGAGTTTTGGATCTGAGTTTTAGATTTGGAGTTAACAGATCTTGAATTATTTACTAAACATATGTTTCTTCGACTATATTATTGTATCTGTTAAATGATTCAAAATATAAAGAAAAGTGTGTTGTTCACTTTCTTTCCATAACTCCGCGGAAGTTTGATGCAAATATTTATTTTGACACTGGCAAATCGTTATAATGCTTATAATAAAAAAAAGAAAGAAATGATTTATCAAAGGAATGTTCTCGGTATATCTAGATTCTAGATAAAAGCTTTAACAAAAGATAAAATGTCTTTATTCAACAAAATTTGTACAATATATATATATTTTAATGCCTATACTAAGCTATTGCTGTTATGGCACTGAGCGACCAAAGTATACATATTAAGCATGACGAGATTTAAACACCGGTCTCATCGATTGTGACCACTATACCACGCACGTTCTGAGTTGTTTACTTTATTTATTTATTAAGTAATACACGTGTATATCTTAGGTGTTAGGCGTATCAGTGTTGGGTCGTATATTTTACATAATATATTTAAATATTCGATTTAACATTTTTTAAATAATAAATAAAATAAAATTTGAAATTGTAATATTACATTGTTAAATAATTTCAACGCTTCACGTGTTATTTTAGACAATTGCGCAACGGATCACGTGGACCAAATTCACTCTGACAAATATCACTGTAAAATAAAATCGTAATGTATTAAATGAATAGAATTAAATACTTTGTGTTTAAAATTTTGTTTGCAGTATAGAGAATGGTATTTGTGGTTTTCTCGGTCTGCCTGGACAGTTGAGGGGATTGAACTGAAAATTTCGCGTGGAAGCACAATGCCGTATTTAAATTAGTAACGCATTGTCAATCATAATTTGAGTTTAAATTTTGTATTGTAGTTTTATTTACCACGTGTCAGTGGAAGTTTCTATGTTTTGTTGTATTTGTTTTCTTCTAATATATAAAAATGAATGTTTGTTGGTTAGTTTTGCATGCGTTCTGGAACTACCGCAAGTATTATATTATATTCTTTGGTCGTTCAATGCTTATAGTAGCTAAGTATAAATAATGACAAAATTATTGCAGTACTAAAACAAGAAGAATAAATTAAAATTATATTATATAAATAGGATTTAAAATATATTATTAGGTATAAATAGTTCTTGTTAAGCAACTAGATATAACTAATGAATTTTACAGTAATTCTAACTGTAATAAAACATAAAAATAACTCGTTATTATTCAAATTAAAACTTTCTTTAGACTTTATCTAGCAACTTAATTATAATCCATTGGAAGACACTCAAGAGATATTTTACTGGTGCGAACTTTTTACTGCCCACAGCTGTTTCCCACTGTAATTTGTTCGTGCCTCGCTGTAAAAACATGAAAAACTTTACAACGATCATAAACTTTGTATATTGGTCCGGCACAATGACACTACCCTCTGCATCCTGTAACACCTAATATTATTTCATAACATATTTTTCTACTACTCTTACAGTGTAAAGATATTTATTATATGTAATTTATTAATAAATGTGCCAAATAAAACATTGTTTGATAGATAAATGTATAATATCATAGAGATAGGTGGAAACTTAATACATCTGACATAAAAAACCGTAGACTGCTTCAAACGATCTGACAATGTTGCCGTCAAGTCAAATATCAATTGACAGATAACCTAAATATGGCTGTGGTCATCTTTTCTCTCCCGTCTTATTGGGAGCGTTATTGCACATCTAGTTGTCTATATCAATGTAGTATACGAGTATAGATTAAAATAATGCAGATAATGAACTATCATTGTACTTTAAAAATATTTTTATGAAATACATAATTTGGCACAAAAAAAGAGCAAAATTCAACTTCAGTAAATAATAAAAATAATTATCTCTATACTTTGTTTTTGTTATGAAAAAAAGTTCATTCGTTATAAATGCAGGCAAGAACATCTCATAGTGACGTTCCGCTTAATGCAAGTGTGTTTGAGAAGGACTTCATCCGGAAAGCGATGAATGAAGAGTTGAAGCATTCATTCAGTACCAGTGTTTAGTAACCGTCACCAAAGTTTTGTATGATTGTTCATATGAAACTTTTATATAGTAGTCCGGCATGTGACGACACTCCGCTAAGTGTGGTTTACGACATAGAAAAATGTATACAAGCAATAGTCGCCTCCACTATGCGGTGGTCGGAGGAGATGAATTGATGTTGGATGGTGCTTACAGGAATTATCTCGACATTTTCACGTGTATAATGAGAGGACTGTGCACTGTCTATATTGATGGTGTAAATTCGTGTCCTCAAGCCGACATAGCGGAGGCGACTGCTGCCTGTGCAAATTTATGTGTAGCAGCAGTTGTTTCCGTTCATGGGCCGCACTCTAACTTTTCATCAGACGGAGTGTTATCATATGCCCAGCTACAATAATAATAAAAAAGAAATGTATCTTGATCTTATCTGTTGACAAGAAATGAAACAATGAACTTGTAAATATAATTTCTGAAGACTGGTTTTTAATCAAATTCGAATTCTCAAGAGAATATGAAAGCAGTTTACACAGTTTAAAAGACAAAATTATTTTCACAAAATTAATTGATGAACAAAGCGTATGTGCCGCGGTTATTAGAATAGGGCTTCCTCAGATGAGACTGCAAAATTCATTACTTACGTAAAAGCCCACGCTTTTATCTACAAAGATGTGCTTTTGTAATCACATTACGCAAATGAGAGCTCGAGAATTCACGGTTGGTTCAAGTTAGGGTCATGATCCCTACAAATGAGAGGAGACACTCACAGACATCTAAATCTTCTTTGAACGATTCCATAATAGTTACCACACCTTTTTTACTGCTTATTTACATGAAACGCGCGCTTATGTCTCTTTAGTGTTATTCTAATACCTACAACAGGGTTGACAGTTGAATTTAATAACTTTTTCAATTTATAAATACGTCAAATGCATATCGAAGTGGTTAATGAAACGACATATTTCGTAGTAGATAAAATGTATTCCGTGGATGGCGCTGGTGTGTTCATGGTCTCTGCCCAAACGTCACATTGACGTTACTTTTCTAGTTTTGTCTTCCGCTTCATAACGTTGTCCGTTGCGGTTCGCTTTTCTGTCCTCGGTCACCGCTTATATCTCGTTTTCTCCGCAATTTACCTTTTCTACACCGCGGCAAAGTGGTAACCGCACATACATACAATAACACGCAAACATCACTCACATTTCAAATAACAAGTGCTCGAAGTCAGTAACCGGTTATCAAGGTGTGTGGTTTTTTATTTTCTTCCTATTACTCCCTGGTTTTCCCTTATCGAGCTTGGGCTACCGCAACGGCCAGGATTGTGACGATCCTCGTCGGCCCGTCCACTCCGCTTGATGTCAGACAGCTGCTACCACAGAAAAATATCCAAATGGCTTGAGGGAGTGAAGTGCACCATCAAGGTTGACAGTGCACTCCTCCTACAAAGCCGGCTACTTCCAAGCTGGTTAAGAAACGCGTTACACTTGATGCATAACTGACTGGGGTAATAACCATCACCACTATTCTTATCACTTTAAAATATCACGCAAGCTACCTCCCTCTATTATTTTGAATGGCACACTGATTTTTATTTGTGATATAATAAAATACGAATAGTACTGACAGAAGTAAATTTAACGTTGCCTTATTTTATTTTAGACCAAAAATTCTGTAAAATAAAATTTGGCAATTAAGTAAATGCATTACGTTCGGTTGTGGGTTAGTGGACTTGGCAAAAATCCTGCCGGCTACGTGAAAGTAACTCCATTTCCTGCTACGTGCTACGACTGCTACGAAACTCAGCATTATGTGGCACATATTGCTACGTAAGACTACGGATTAAAGTCCAATGACCTTTGTTAACTTTGAATATTAATTACTAATGTTGTTAAGCAATAAATTAAAAGTATAATAAATGTCACTTTTTATAATCGAGAGAGGTTATCGTTAGATTTTTATGCCATGTTAATAACCTGCTACATATAGAAAATGTACCGTATTTTTTAGTAAGGGTCAGTGAATAAAATGTGTCATTGTTAATCAAGGTTATCACAAAAAGTGACTAGATATGTATACATGTCTACATGTCATACATCGGTCGATACTTTTTATGTTTGAACTTACTCGTAGTAATGAATTCTAAATGGTTTTAAAGGTTTATACAAGTATATTATTGAAACATATTCGTAAGCATAAGCCCAGAAAAATAAAAAAGAATAAGAAAATAGTTTTAGTTCAATAGTTCAATTGGTTTAATAATTGGCGTTATATCACGTTAATATATGTATATATTTTGATTATTAAATCCAATCCAAAGACTGATGATGGTTATTAACCCAGTCTGCCACCGCGAGTGGCCTAGTCGCGTTTGTATATAACGAGACTAGTATGCATTGTCAAATCTGGATAGTGCACATTCAACTTTTGAAGCCGGCATAGCGGAGGCGACTGCTGCCTGCAGACATTTCTCTCTGGTAGTAGTTGTCTCCGTTATGGACTGCACTGTAGCTTTAAATCAAGCGGCGTGTACCGACCTACTATATCAGAAAAAATTGTGAAGTTCATGCAGCAATTTAGGGCCATTTGGTTGCAAATTGATCCTTGATTTAGTCCCGTTTTGTAGATAAAAAATAACAGACAATACGATAGTTCCGTCTTTTGTCTGTTCAAGACACAAAGAAAACAACGGTAACGTAATCATTTTGCTTGATAATGTCGATATAATTCGTTCTGCGGAAATTGTTTTCTTGAAAAATCTTTTCTACATTCAATAATAAATATTTCTAAATTCTAATCTAATCGTATGTTTGATACTGGTATGAGGCCGCGACACGGTCGCTGGTCTGAACAAAAATGACAGTATCAATTAAAAGCAGGCGGCGCGCTGTGGAGTCTGCTGTCATCCATCACGCGAGGGCGGACGTTTGACGCGGACAAATGAAGTGCGATTTGAACCGACGAGCGACGTCGCAGCCACAGCACCGTACCACTAAGTATTGTCCACAATTTTCCAAGAAAATCCCTCTTCTTTTTGTTAAAATTTAATATTAGTTTAATCAAACGTTTAAGATTAAGTTATTTTTCGTTTCAGTAGTCATAGAGGTGTAGTTAAAATGCATATTTTAAAATGTCGGTAAAAGCAGGAATAATAAAACTGAGCTTTATAGTTTTTTGTAGCTTTCAACGGTTGATCGATCAGAATACCATCAACTGCACTTCATATTTTGTTGCCTTGATGTGTGTAGTGCATGCAATGGGTATTTTCAACGTAAAAGCAAAATTTACAAATAAAATTGGTTTTACGAATAGTCGTATAATAGCAACCTAGTCGAAGATAGACAGCAGGTTTATTGTAAATTTGTGCTTTACCAAATTCTGATAACTATTGGTATGAAAAATATTTTGTATAGTCACGCTTATGTGGCAATATTTTGTGATGGGTAGATATTCTTAAGGAGATCATTTTAAGATTGACAGCCTGTGCAACTATGCGTATTATGAAGAGGCTTTTTTCTGATCCAATTCCGTCATGAGTTTGTAAAAAAAATAATACGTAGATACTATCAGAAAAATTGATTCTAAACCAGTTTCTGTCGATCGATATTAAAACAATTGAGAATAAAATTACAAGCATAAATAGTCCTTATGGTGATGCAGCTAAATTATTGCTGATTGTACTTATAAATTAAATTTGAGCGGCCCGATGGGACCCGTCTTTGAACCTCGCTAAATTCTGACCGGTACCAATGTAAGTAATAGACACTATTAAAGAGTGGTAGGCAGACTGATGATAGTTAATAACCCAGTTTGTCGTCCTGGGGTACATTCGAATGTAACACCCGTGAAGTGACCTTGTCGCGTTTCGGGAACAGTTTGAAAGTAACCTGGTATAACGAGAGGAGTATGCACTGTCAATCTAGATGGTGCATATTCGTTTTCTTTAAGCCGTCATAGCGAAGGTGACTGCTGCCTATAGATATTTCTCTGTAGTAGCGTTGTTACAGTTCATGGACCGCACTCTAGCTTTATATCAGGCGGAGAGTTGTCATAGGCCGAGCTATAATGAAAAAATGCTAAGCATTATTTAAATTAATTATAACGATGGTTTTTACTTACTTTTACTCACTACAAAGCCATTTTATTTTTCGATCATTTGATCAAACGACAGATTGTAATTTGATAATTATATTCCTTTAACCTTCTTCATTGATCTTCTTCAAATCTGTTTACCCGATATAAAACTTCAAAGTTATATGTAATTACTAATTATCTTAATTTATGTAATGTTAATTTAGGTTCCAGCTTCGACGACATTTAAATGATATAATTAATTTGATGGCCTCGAGCTGTATTTGACTGATTTTCGTTAAAACCTAATCTGTTTTTGTTTCTTTATATATATATATTTTAATTAAAAAACAAAATATCCAAAAATATATAGCCAATGTGAAAAGTGTTCAAACAAAATATCGTTTTTACTTAATGAGGCAAGTATTTTCTTTCATAAGTAACCTAATTATTTAACAAATGAATCTCATCTTACTGATGTCTCATCAAAATAAAGGTACGCGGCGTGAAAGGTACTAAACTAATAGATTAGGAAATAAATTCCCGGCGGCTTAATGGCTCTGTCCTAATTTATTTACCGTCAGAGGGATCGGGTGACGCTAATTTAATTGTAAGTGAATTAAGACCACCTCTGAGGAATATTGTGAGACGGTCTGTGGTCTTGCTGGATATATATAGGAAATATATCGGACTGTAAATTTGTACGTAATTACACAATTTATTTTTACTTTTAAAGCGTTACCTTATTTTTGTTATAATCCGGCTGGATGTTAAGCTAGAGTGCGGTTTATGAGCGGATACCACTGCTACCACGGACAATGTCTGGAAATAGCAGTTGCCTCCGCTGTGCCGACTACTTTACACCGAGTAGTCTACTTCCTTGTAATATAGATTAAATAATTAATTTATTTTTATTGTAGCTCGGTATATGACAACACTCCCTCTGATGTAAAGCTGGAGTGCGGTTCATGAACAACTGCTACTACAGAGAAATTTCTACGTCTTCAGTCGCCTCCGCCATACCGACCTGAGGATTACGAGTATGCACTATGCACCGTCTAGATTGACAGTGCATACTCCACTCACTAATTTATGTAAATTATAATGCAATTATTATTTTTCGATTTTTAAATATTAAATAAAAAGTTCGGTAAGGTTAGGGTTATGCGTATACATCAACAATTACATTCGAAAGGTATGTCTTTACAACGTCTCAGTCATTACGCTCTGAGGTCGCCTTTCCGTACCCTTTTCAGAAGCAATAGGCGAGGCCTGTCAGCGCACGTGCTGAATTATTTAGCGTGAACCTCTGGCTTCATGCCGCTTGTCGCTATACCTCCTCGACACGTCCCGACCCACGCTACAATGACGGTTGTGACGAGCCTTTCAAGGAGAACCGCCAATAACACATGAACGACACGAGAGAGCAAACGCGTGCATAGAGCCTTCATGATAATTGAAAATCCAACGGTGTAATGCGTAACGTGTACTAGAATTTTAACGCGGTTTTTTGTTGGAAATTATATGTAGGTTATTTTTATAATGGCGCGATATAACGTGACCTTGACTGGCATAATGATAAACACTGTTAAGCCATTACCGTTGACGACTTAAGAACTGCTGTACACAGTGGCTCCGGTTGTCATCGCGATGCTGGCCTAAGAAGGTGCTTTTTCACATGTAGCTACATATTAATGTCTAAAATCTGCGTGACATACTAATACTGTGATATGTGAGGCAATTGCAAGGACTATTCAGTAAACCGACCAAGAGAAAGCAGGTGTTAATCTCTCCCATTAATTTGAGAGAATAATTAATTAACTAATTTGAGAGACACCGTCAAAGGCATTTGTATTCGAGTATTTGATCGCAGCTCTTTAATGAGTACCTCTACTATTTATTAGTTAGAATATTATAAACACAAAAGTTAATAAACTGGAAAATATATAGTACAATTTAATTTAATATTTGAAAATATAAAATTTCAGATATAAAGGATCGAGTTTGTCGATGATTTTTAGTTAATTTTGTAGAAAAATAAATCTACTTCCTTATTACGAATCAGTTTTAATTTTTTCACCCGGGTTATTGAGTTATTAGATGTTTTCTGATGCAATATTTGAGGTTATTATTATTTTTAATGCTTTAATAATTGAAGATATTTATTTTTTATGAAATAAAACATTGTCTATTGATTGGTAAATGATGTGTTGATATAATGAAAATGAATTTAAAAAAAAAAAAGATATTGTTTTAGAATATTGTTTTGTTACCAAACTATTAGGTATCAAGTGGGCCCAAAAATAGGCATTCTCCTTAAAAATTTTATAATAATAATGCATGTATAATTTTGCGTACAATGTTTATTTTCATTAAAAAATTCTATAACCCTGTGTACATTTTACGTTTACAAAAAATTTAAAAAGTGCTCCAAAGTGCGGTCGGGTAAATGCACTCACTACGTGCCACAGAGACTCATTGTTATGTTCTCATATGCTGACATCTACGAGGGAGCATGCATCCATAACAAAGGCATAAGAGGTTGGTTGCCTTTAGTCGCATCAGACAAGCAGGTGGGCGTGAAAAGAACACAGTTTTCATTTTAAAATAATGCTTACGATGGCTGTTATACTAATATGAAACTAAATAAAAAAAATTATCCGTTTTTTTTTTCGTTCAGTTTTCATCATAATTTAATAACAGATTTTATTATTGATGCTTAATTTTTTAATAATTTTTACCTCATTTATTCTAGCTTTCCATCAGCAGCCTTTTCAACTATTAATTTTTAATTATAATTATTAAAATACTATTATAGCAAAAAAAAAAAAAAAATTTTTATTATCAACTTTTTACTTTCATTGTCTTTTTTTTTAACTAGATGAAGCTTTGTGTGGTTTTATTTAATGAAAGCAGCTGAGCAAATGTTACTTTTATTAACATTTTGTATAAAATTGATGGAAACCTACATAATATACTATTTTTAGTTATATATACATTAGGTTAAAAATATATTTATTTGAGACTGGAAAGTCGGTCGCTAACTCTCAATCCGTTGAATAAGAAATGTCAGTTTTGCTTTTCGAAGTGTTTGCTGCGGGAGGCGAGCAGTAGGCGAGAAAATGCGGAAGGAAAAGTGATTGCATACAAATAAAATAAACTTTACATCAACTATTTGTCGAAGCAATTTACTTTACAAACTTTATTATTATATTCAAAACGAAAATAAGTTTTTATTAAATAAAATAATATAGTAATTTTCGATTAATAATTTACTAATAAATGTGTATAAATAAATATAATAAAATAAAAATTATTCAAAAAAGAAGTGACCTTGTCGCGTTTCGGAAATAGTTTGGAAGTAGCCAGGTATAGCGAGAGGAGTGTGCACTGTCAATCTAGATGGTACATGCTCGTCTCCTCAAGCCGGCATAGTGGAGGCGGCTCCTGCCCGCACATGTTTCTCTGTAGTAGCAGTTGTTTCCATTCATGGACCGCACTCTAGCTCTATTATATACGCTGTTTGTCTATTGGTAATAAAAATAATTAGTATTCGATTAAATAACAAAGCTTGTGTTAATTAAAAATCCAATATCGTTAGTGTTTGCTTAATTTCATAAACTAAGCTCATCCGGCTTAACGAAGAAAATTCCGTTAGCTTTATTATTTTCAAACTAATAATACAATTATAAAGCTTTTAGATTAATTATTTAAATTAAACATTCTTATCAAATTGAATAACAAATTTGCTCGAAAAAGAGCTTACTAGTATTCATTGTAATATGTGATAACCTAGCAGTCGGAAGGGCTGTAAAAATAGTTCGAAGCGCTAATGTTTGTGTAGTTTAGACGGCGGAGGACATGAGTTCGAGCTCGAGCTTTTATGTGCTTAATTAATAATTCAGTTTCATTTTTATATAAATTAAAAAAAATATATATATAATACATTGCTTTATCACATCCGACTCTAAAAATAAAATTTTACAAAAGTTTCGCATGAAAGCGACTATTAAAAATACTATACACGTCATCACGCTTCTTAGAAAACTATTTACAATATAGAGTAAACCTCAGCACGTAGGTTGTATCGCAGTTTCGACGGAAGTGTTCCAGTTCCCGCTATAACTCAACCACAACTACTATGAATATGACGTCCGCATTCCCGTTTCATTCTATACATTCACATTCATCTGTGTACACACAGACATTGTACTATATTGTATAACAGCTATTCAAACTATGTGTACTATGTAGTATGTAGATTACGAAAGGATTGCGCGACTATAATTTGAATGGTACATTTCGATAGTGTGGTGCTGGTAGTAGCTGTAAGACTGAGATGTCGTCAGTGATTTCCTAAATTGGTTGAATCATGTTCCCGCATAATTTAAGACACTATAAGGTACCTACTTTAATACTTTTATTTTGTGTTCTTTGTATTCATGTAAAATGACAGAAGATTACATTTTATTAGTTTAGCTTTTGTATGGTGGATAACCGTGGTCAATGTATTGTCAAGAACTCTAAATAACAAACTGGGGTGAAGCATCCTCGCTGAAAACAAATAGCCGACCTTTTGCCTTCTTTATGAGACCCTTGTTAACTTGTCCTTAATAAATTATTTATTTTGCTAGCGCCCCAACTCGTGTTACTGAACTTGTTTATTTCATATTATATTGGAGTTAGTTTCGGTAGTAATCAGTGTTAGGATAATTGGAGAATGAATATTTTTAATATTCAAAGGATATTCAACAATGAGAGGGGTCGTGTAAGATATTGTTACAGATATACAAAATTAATTAAGTATTTAGTCTTAGAAACTCAATTGTTTCCTTTCTTCATTACTCTAACAAAGGCAGGAGATTACAATAATATGCTCCTGCAAGGCCAAACAAACTGTTGCCATAAAAGGCTCAGAAAATTCGGGAAGAAGAATTAAATAAGCTAGATATTATAGAACAAAAGAAAGTAAAATGCCTCTTAATCACGACTCGAGATATCCTTGAAAGATTCACTGCAAAAATTTCATTACCCAAGTAAATAATAAAGATTAATATTATTTTCAAGCATTTCTTTGAAACTACCATTCTTTATCACTTATAATATAGGTATTTATATGAAAATTTAAAAAAACAGTTGGTTATACAGGCTGTAAAAAGACATAGAAACAGAACCAGAAGCTGTATGCATCATACGGATGCGGTATAGGTATTTCTTTTTTATTATAAGATCATGATAATAATTATTTTTTTTGCATAATTATTAGCATTTATTGGTCTAACATTACTACATAACTCATAGCATTGTGGTAGTATTATTTGTTAAAAAATAATTGAATTGAAATATCAAAAACAAGCAATGTGAATGCAGCGACTGATACACAGTTGGGTTGGTGTCGCGGTTAGTACAGCTGATAGGCGGATAGGTGCGCTTGCGCTTTTATGCATCCATTGCGGTTTAACAAAAAATAAATATTACATGGAAATCTTTAAAAAGCTAATAATAATTAAAAAATGCAATAACGTCTTAGTATTGGTAGAATGACACATGGTTAGTGGCATTGCTATTTGTCTTTTTACAGTCTGTATATAGCAAGAACTCGAAAAATACATGTACATTAGGTATTAGGAGGAACATAAAAATACACCCATAACATGTGGACCAGAACAAAGGGCAACAAACGGATTCTCATTCTTGTCGAATATATTTGGAACCGTGCATCGCTCTCGACATATTTGCCGGAAAGATTTTCCGTTCAAGTCACACGAAGAAAATGTATTTGATTTATCAGCACTTGAGCCGGACCTTCCTTTCGCAATAAATTTTATTGTGTTATGATTTAGGGGCGCATATGCGATTTTATGGTAAACACTTTACTCTTTATGTTACTATGTGATTTATTTCTGGTCATTGCACGTCAGTGTCAACTTGTCAACGTTTTCGTGAAAGTATTTCTTACCATAAGCTCAGACCACATTTCGCCTGATATTGTCCTTGAAGGGAAACAACCGCTACCACAGAGAACTGTCTGCAGACAGCATTTGACAGCAAAGGTCAGTTGACCGGAGGAATGCACGCCATCCAGATTGTCAGGGCGAATTCTCGGCTCTTCTCGTTATTACCAAACTGCTCCCGAAACGTAACTATATCTACAAATATTAAATTGTTGAATGCGATGTTTTGACGATGCCGTAATAGCGTGCTACGTTTTAGCTTACAAGAAACTTTTTCATATTGCTCCAAGTTTAAGAAAATAAAAAATGCACAAAGTACAAAGCTTCCGTAATAACAGACTAAAGCTTAATTTAGTTAAAAGGTGTTTCCTCTAATTCTTGTTGTCGTTTTGTAAGCGCAATCTGGCGAGCGTGAACTTTCAAATAGATGAAGATTTAACACCAGCCGGCTTTCCTCTATTTATTTGCGCGAAGTTAACTTGCGCATTGGGATGCCCCATTACAAATTTATTTAAGGTCTTTTTTACTCAAAAATACTACTTTACTGTATAATGTATATATTAGAATATTTTTGATGAAAAATAAACGAAGAAAGAACCATTTTCTTTAGGCAACATTAAATTTCACATAAAATTTCTTACAAGTAAAAGGGAGGCGCTAACACCGGAGTAATTAAAGCAAAATAATATTCTAAGATCTTTAATACAATAGGATATTTCGGGAATGAAAAATTTTATGGGTTTCCTCTAAAATAATAATACCCTATAAAATATTATTTCATAGTAGTTCGATATGTGACTACACTTTGTCTAATGTTAAACTAGAAGGCTGTCCTTGGGCGAAGATCACATAGAAATGTCTACAAGCTTCAGTCACCTCCGCTATGCCGTCTTGAATATGCAAATATGAACCATCCAGGTTCTCGTAACATTCACTCTGCAATAACCACCATCAATCTGCCTACCACTCGCACCTATTGAAGTGTTAAATATGTTCGTAATTTGGGTTATATTTTTATAGCAATACATATTATATATGAATTTAAGACATTAGTTTTGTTACATAAAACCTAGAATAGAATAGTTACTATAAAAGTTATGTGCAAATGTGCGTATATAATTTAATATTTATGTTGTGGAAACTATAGTCATTATTGAGTCATTTGAACAAAAAGGAGTATTACATGAAAGAGAAAAGTATTTAACTCCGCGGATATTGTTAATCCCATCGGTGGCGTTAAAGCGATTACTTTCAACGGCGAAGTTTTATGCGATTATATATTTTATGAGCTACGAAGTAGAACGAGCTGTTACCACTGTTAAAGGAATTTCTAAGGCAAATATTGTTAAACATGTAAAAAGAAGCAAGAATTTATAAATTTCGATCGTAAGCGAGCGAAGACGCTATAATTAGGTACAATAGAATATAATAAAAAATATGTATTATATTGAATACACAATCGAAATTATTATTAAGAATACTAGACTTGCCCGCAACTTTGCATGCATATACGCACGAAGACTTTCCGCTTCATCCCAGGGGCCAAAAAAAGTCCAAAAACTTAATTCTAAATCGGACTGGTCTGTTAATGAATACAGGACAAATTAATAAAGAAATAATAATTGTTTATTTTGATTTCTTATTATGAGATCTTTGTCTAATAATACATAAATTCGACTTACTGGTAATACGTCACTGGATAATTACCAACGTTTGCTGACTGCTTGTGACATATCCAATTACATTAAAGGGATTGCCATTGTAATTGGATATAACATGAACCCCTTCATTAAAATGGGTTATGGTTGTTTTGTAAGTTGATAATGTAGCTGTGTCATGATTTTTGAGATTTTGTAAAATACAATTTGTACATTTCTTAATGAGGTTCTATATGTGTAACCTTAACATTATGTTTAAAGCATTAAGGTTTAAAATTACTTAATTTAATGACCAAATAAAAACAGACCGTATAGCTTTGAATGTAGATTTATGTAATCATTCTCTGTAGCCATTCTTATTTCTTTCGTTGATCGAGTTCTTTTCATAGAAGGCAAAAACTGATCAGTTTAATCAAGAGAGGCGAGAGTCAATCAGGGTAACTCGTTACGTTGAACGACGAGTAATTTTCTCGAGCTGACCTAACGCGATTTATATGCCCTTCTGCTTCGGCAATTTTTCTTGTCAAATTTGTCTCATAAGCGTAAAAAGTAAAATGAATGCATTTATTTTTTCATTATAGTCGTTACGTTAAGGAAATAAAACATAGAACACATTCCTAAAACAAGCTAGTGGGTGATTATCTCGACAGCACACCGAGACAGAGACAATAATGACAGCAATAATTTGACCGTAATCGGGGAGCAACGCTGCCGCATGCCGCTTTGTTGCTGCCTTGGGATACTACTCTAGTTTTAAAGCTCCTGCTCTATTTTGCGCATCACTGAGCAACTATCTAAATCAACGTGGATAATTGCTGCTGTTTTGCCTTTAGGCTAATCGGGTGAGGCAAATGCGCTCTGACTCGACTGGAAATTTATTTCTCAAACCTTTGCCAGTCTACGGCTGGCTAGTTCTGACTGTCCGATTATAATTAAATATTTTATCTACATGTATTATTTAGACATTTGTGTATTATATGGATTTAATTAATACGACTTTAATCAAACTTATACTAGTGACAAGAAAGATTTAATGACCTTGTTAATGGGGTAAGTTCGTCAAAATGGCGAGAGGACGGACGCGCTGGGACCCGGCTAATAAGTTGCTACGACCTTCGCAAAGTCGCTTCATATCTTCCTTTAAATATAATTAAACGGGCAATTATCAACAAGACGACCTATAATTTTTAAATAAACTGTTTTACTTTTTGGCGATAATAGAATGTTATTGTTGTTATAGATGGATTATATTGTAATGTATTTAGGGACTAAGAGCTTTAATAATAAAACACTTTTCCGATACTAATTGTCTATAAAAGGTCGATCAAAGCCGACGTCAGACATCGTTAAATTTTCATACAATTATCTATATAAAGACAAATTGGCTGAAAATTGGAAAGCCTTTCTTAAAACCCGTTGACCCGGGTTTGGGCGGGCGGTGGCATAACTCAGGGCCACGAGGGCGGAGGCTTCGAGACACGCGGACAATAATGGAGGCCATAATTTGCCTGTA
Organism: Tinea pellionella; assembly: GCA_948150575.1. NCBI lineage: Eukaryota > Metazoa > Arthropoda > Insecta > Lepidoptera > Tineidae > Tinea > Tinea pellionella. The sequence continues at coordinate 4,348,233 of OX411247.1, read as the reverse complement.
ATGGGCCACACACTATCGCGCTGTCGGCCCTTCCAAAAATAAGCTTCTTTCACGTAAATCTGTTTTTAGACAATCGTAAACGGAAAAGTTTAGTAGGTATTTTAGTTACATTAACGTTAATGTAATGGCTAATAAATGTTTAATGATTAGGACTTCGAGGATACGAGGAAAACCATTTCTAATAATTAGCGTTAGTTATTAAATAGTTTATTGAATCTAGAATTTGATTTCAATATGTGTTATAATGAAAATAGGTTAATAATGCGCCTTGTTAGCTTCGAAGTTTAAGGAATTCCTCAACTAAACTTCAATTAAATTTACATAATATATCGCTTAAAATTTCCGTTTAGAATTTTCGCGCATTATCGCTCAGGGTTTCGTGGTTATCCTGGAGGCGTGTCTTGCTTTGGACTTTCTTCAAGGGTGCTATCTTAATTAATAAGTGTTTTCTTCAATAAACATAATAAACAATTTTCGACTTAACGTAGTTATAATTAAGGTTCAAAACAATGTAAGATCCGGTATAGTTTCTCTTGAATATCCCCTCTTGGAATTTATTAGAAAATTATGTTCCATTTCACTGATTAATCAATTTTAGTTTATCGCTAATGAAATATTGGGTATGTATAGATTATATTATTAATAATATTATTTGAGTATAGTGTGAATATAGTGTGTCCTGGGTCATTGTTCCCAAAGGAATATATTTACTGATATACGTATTCAAATTATGTTGTTAATCATAAACAAAAATGTAGGATATAAAAAAAAATTTTAGTACGATTTGGAAAAGAAATTTCTTAACTGCGCAAATAAAAGCTGAAACAAAAATAAAAGTAAATCGAACACTAATTTAATAATGTTTATTTGCCTTATTAAAGCACAATTGTACTGAATATTTACTATCTTTTATTATATTAATTAGATTCACCAGGCATTTTATTGAACAATTTGATACAAAAAACTGAATTTACGGAAGTTTTTCGAATACTTTCTTACCTAGCGATGGAAGTAGTTTGTTTAACTCCCGCTAGATGTCAGCTCTTTCATCTTGAGTTTCACCGTTTCCTTATACTTCATAGTTCTCTCAAAATTCGCTAGATGGCGCCAATAGTATGTTTATTCAGGAATATTTTTATTGTATTTTTTATTTCGGATTATTTACCATTTAAATAAAAAATAAAAAAATTCTTTACATTATTTTATAACCTGATAGTAAATCAATATATATGATAGTAAATATATATTAACAAAATATTAAATTATTATTTTATTCAGAGCAATAATTTATGGATGTAAATTTATTTCTAATTTGTACAATATAACAAGAGAATGAAAGTTTTGTGGATTTTCTTGACGTACAATGAATCATGGGTTAAGTTTGTCGCGCTGTTGGCACACAATCACGATTCCTCCCTCTTCATTATAAGACACTTTTTTGTCCGGCCCTTTTGTCTTTATTTTTCTGCCGAAAAGCCGTTTATCCACTTTAACTGTAAGAGGATGGTAAGAGGGAATGTTTGTCAGCTGTTAGGAAGTCTCCAAAAATTCGTTCGCTTTTATTTTCGGACTTACATTTTCGTTCTCATTATTAACATAAATCTTGTAAACCCTATTCAAATGTCATCTGGTAAATAAGTATGAAAAATGAGACAATTCCCTCTTAACATAAAGTTTTTTTTATTGAATTTTTAATTAAGCAATTTAAAACTTTTAGGCCTTGTTATACTTTACTTTATGTACAGAAAATCACCCCAAGTTTAGGTATTCGACATTGTTTATTATGTTTTGTGTTTAGGTATTAAGGTAGGCTTGAATTTCCAATATAAATCTATGAGTATTTATTGAGCGGCCGTGGTCTAGCGATAAGACGCGTGAACTCACGATCGATGAGACCTGTGTTCGAACCTCGCTAATTCTGACCGGTACCAATGTTATATTGTTATATGTACTTTGGTCGCTCGGTGCCTATAGGCATTATTAAAGAATGGTAAGCAGACTAATGATGGCTATTAGCCCAGTCTGCCTTCCTGGGGTAGTACCACCACTTTCAAATGTAACACCCGTGAAGTGACCTTGTCGCGTTTCGGAAACAATTTGCAAGGTATAAGAGAGGAGTGTGCACTGTCAATCTAGATGGAACATGCTCGTCTCCTCAAGCCGGTATAGTGGAGGTGACTGCTGCCTGTAGAGATTTCGCTGTAGTAACAGTTGTTTCCGTTCGTGGACTGCACTCTAGCTTTACATCAGGCGGAGTACAATAAAAAATGTTTAAATTGATGTTGATCAAAATAAGTGTTCTATTTCTCTAATGAAATTCAGGTACCTACTGAAAGTGTATATCAATCGATAGACACGATTTGACATTTCCTTCAAAATGGTCTATCGTTAACTTCAATTGCCGTCAGTCACGTATTGTCAATTACGACTGACCGTCTAATATAATGATCGTCCCCTTTATTCAATTTTTAGTCAATATACCTAAAACATTTTTTATTAGTCACTCTACATATGACAACACTCCGCCTGATGTAAAGCTAAAGTGCGGTCTACGAACGGAAACAACTGTTACTATAGAGAAATCTTTACAGCAGCAGTCGTTTCCGCTATGCCAGCTTCAGGAGACGAAGGTGCACACTACCAGGCTACTTACAAACTGTTCCTGAAATACGTCAAAGTTCACATTAGAAAGTAATTTTCTTCATTAAGCCGGCATAGCGGACGCGACTGCTGTCTGCAGATCCCCTTCTCTGACAGCAGTCACCTCCGTTCATGGATCGCACTCTAGCTTAACATCAGGCGGAGTGCGGTCATATGACGTGCTAAAATAAAAAAAAAAAAAAAAAAATAAAAAAAGTAATGGTATTACCTCAGGATGGCAGACTGAGCTAATAACCACCATCAATCTGTCTATGACTCTTAATTAGTGCTTATAGGCACTGAGCGACCAAAGTATATACTTGCATCGGTCGCTAAATGACCGGTTCATTTAGCGACGTTCGAACACGGGTCTCATCGATCGTGAATACACACGTCTTACCGCTAGACCATAGTCGCTTATATTCTTATTACTTTTTTTAAACGAATACTCACTCAGCCTTCCAAAAGTTAGACAACCAAGTCATTGAACATGTCAAATACGTATATGCGAACAGTTCCAGCTTAGTAAGCAAATCAATAGGTTAAGGCGTTTCAGTGATACTGGCACGGATGACTTTGGCGCTTCTTAAACACCGCCACCAATATCCTTTCTCTTTGGGAAACTTTTCAAAATTGGAATTCCAAAGTTCGGAGAGAGACGTGTCGGATCGCGGCGGCGCGCACGCTCCATCTCTCAAAGGAAATTCGGCAATGGGCCGTGTATTTACGCGGAATTGAATTATCTGCTCTGACGTAGATTATTGCATTTAGAGAGCGTGAAATTGGTGAATATTCGAAAATGAAATACATTAAACAAGACCCCGTAATACAGAATCTCTTTACGATTCGTTAATTGAAAACAAAATTGGCGCAAATATACAATAACAAGAGGCGTGCTGAAATAGTGTTCAAAACTCACAGTTTTTGCCAATATCATTGTAACTTGTAGTTTTTATTTTTTAGTATTTTGGTAGTCAGTACCTATATATATAGGTATAATAAGTGTAGGCAGAGAGATGACGGTTATTAATCCCGTCTGTACTACTCACCAATTTCAAGTGCAAAGACACCCATGAAATGACTCGCGTTTCAGGATCAGCTACAAAGCAGAAAGGTGTAACGGAGGAATGTGTGTCTCCTTCACCCGGCAGGCACAGCGAAGGTGATTTTACTCTAGCTAGCACATTGCTACATTATAATATAGTTTATTTTGTATGTATATTTTGTAAGTAAATTTTGAATGCAAAACTTGCAGTTGAGGGATTAAATGCAACCCAATTAACGTACTGGGTACAGAGAGAGCTGCCCGGACTCAATATCAGATTAGCCACTCTACTGAATTACATTACCTACTGTAGTACGTCACTGCTCCTCAACTCACACCATTGATATCTAACTATTCTATTATGTATAAACTCATTTCATTACTATGAATAGATTGGATTCGCTTATAGCCGACTAAGTACGTTATTATGATGGACGTTATGCTGCCACTCAATTTTGATGATGATTTCGACCGCTTCTTCACTAATTCACTATTTTCAAGCTATACATAAATAAAAAAACTATTTTATAGGTAAATTGTAGTGAACCGACCTCGTCGCGTTTTGAGATCAGCTTTGAAGTAAAAGAGCTACTCTTTTAAAGATGAATGTTCGGAATTTAAAATATGGCGGTGGACCCTGTCGTCCTGGAGTAGAACCCGACAAGGTCATTTCACAGGTTTTACATTCGAAAGTGGTGGTACTGCCCCAGGACGGCAGACTGGGCTAATAATCATCATCAGTCTGCCTACCACTCTTTATATATGTGGGAAATAAAACTTTGTTAAAATTTACATAACATAATGTATGTGTCAGCCAAGCCTATGTGAACGAAACACAATTTTAATTACAATATTCAACAGAATTAATCTAATACATGTCACGAGAGCTTCAATGCCAGTTTTTATTAAATTTTGTTCATATAAATCCTACATAGATAGAATATTTATGATTTCTTCTAACGTTATTACTTTTATCACGATTAATATTGGTCTTGAAGCTGGTAATTAAATACTTCCTTATTTATAAGGCGACATTTGGGCCCGGTCACTCAATTCTGAAATAGTCAGGTGGTAAACGAAGGTCGTTTTAATCTGTAATATTTTATGAAGTACCTCTTGAAACAACTTAAAAAGCTGCTTGCTTCACTTTTCATGTTAACAATCATAGACTAAGGTTGCCTTATAATTAAGGAAGGATTGAATTACAGGCTCTTAGTCTGCAAATCTTGACGAAGTGACGTAGTAGCTTTCTTAGACACGTTATGATTAAGACAAGAGCGGCCGTGGTCTAGCGGTAAGACGCGTGAACTCACGATCAATGAGACCCGTGTTCGAACCTCGCTAAAGACCGGTACCAAAGTAACTTTGTTATATGTACTTTGGTCGCTCAGTGCCTATAGGCACTATTAAAGAGTGGTAGGCAGACTAGACTGATGATGGTTATTTGTCCAGTCTGTCGTCCTGGGGCAGTACCACCACTTTCGAATGTAACTCCCGTGAAGTGACCTTGTCGCGTTTCGGGGATAGTTTGAAAGTAGCCAGGTATAAGAGAGGAGTGTGCACTGTCAATCTAGATAGTACATGCTCGTCTCCTCAAGCCGGCATAGTGGAGGCGACTGCAGCCCGTAGAGATTTCTCTGTGGTAGCAGTTGTTTCCATTCATGTAAAGCTAGAGTGCGAGCTAGGGCGGAGTGTTGTCACATGTCGAGCTACAATAATAAAAAAAAACTATCCGGGCCCTAAGGTCACACTTCATTTCACGTAGAACTACGGTGCTACTACTTTTAGTAAGATAATCTTGGTTTAACACATCCAGAATTGAATTATCAGCCCTAAGTCACACCACGACATGATAATTTGAATTGATTTTTCCGTACAGCGCAATATGAATTATTCATAAAATATTTTGGAGATTTCTCGAAATTCAATCACAAGTTCAATTGATTCAGCTTTGATATTTTTTATACAATATTTAATGTCTTCTATTTTATTAGAAAACCAATAAATAAATCAAATGATAACTATATTATTTAACATTTCAATACACTTTTAATCACTCCACAATCAATATACCGCGTACCTTACTAATTAGTCTAATTGCTCCTAGATATACATACCTATATATTTCAACTTAGTATAACTATATTTGTACACACCCTCGTCTGCATATGTTAACGAAGTTATTGGATATCCTATTACTACACTACTAAATTAATTAACAGCTAATACAGAATTGGTTTCATGTGTATCAGCGCGATATAACTGACTTAACTTAGGTAAGATCCTTTAATATGTATTGTTTAATTCCATAGCAAGTAAACGGGCTAATTTGATTTAAGAATTTACTAACTAACTTTATTATTGACTGATTTCATCAAATTATATAATAGTTAGAAGGTGTAGGTAGATTAATGATGATATCACAGTCTGTCGTCCCGGGGTTGTACCACCACTATCAAATATAACCCAACCCATTCACGCTTCGGGATTAACTTGAAACTAATAGTAATATTAGAGTATAACGAGTGTGTGTCTGTAGTATCTATCTGGATACGCGTATCAAGGCGGCATTTTCTCTGGTATTAGCATTTTTCAAAAAAATAACCCTCTGAACAAATATCTCTGTCTAGCGTGGTCTACCACGATGGCTGCAAAAGCTTTTAAAACATGAGAAATAATTAATCAAAATAAACGCGATATTCGTAGCAAGCCGCATGAAGTATTTTAATTTACTATTTTATACATTTTATTATTTGTATATATATGGTTATTAGCCCAATCTGACGTCCTGGGGTAGTACCACCACTTTCGAACCCATGAAGTGACTTTGTCGCGTTTCGGGAATAGTTTGAAAGTAGCCAGGTATAGCGAGAGGAGTGTGCACTGTCAATAGATGGTACGTGCTCGTCTCCTCAAGCCGGCTTAGTGGAGGCGACTGCTGCCCGCACAGGTTTCTCTGTAGTAGCTGTTGTTTCCATTCATGGACCGCACTCTAGCTTTACATCAGGCGGAGTGTTGTCACATGCCAGGCTAAAATAATAATTTAAAAAAATTAGACAAAACGAATTTTACTTTTTAGTTGTGTTACCTAAGTCCATTTTTTCTCCACCTGCTCCGACAAATACGTTGATGAAATTTTTTTTGGCGCTAAGCCATGTTGTATTTAAGTGCCAAATGAATTTGGTGGAATGCACACATAGTTGGGTTGATCTAAAAGTTTGTTGAATAGAGCCAACTTTATATTAGTACATCTATTTAATTAAAATGTACATTTTTATAGAATAATAGGTAATACCCGTCCCGTAATTAGTAAATAGGACCTTTTAAATGGGTTAAATTTCTGTAGGTACTTCGTATTTTCACCCATACCCGTACTACGTTAATAAATAAATAAAAATACTAGAAACCGTGAACGTAATCGAAAACGATTTTTTATTTTTTTTATTTTCGCATTTATGCTATTAGTATAGAAAATTAATTTTACATACTTATCAAATTAAAATTATTTAGGTTTTTGCTTTCTGAACTAAAATAGTATCCTTGATAAAGCGGCATAGAATTTTATATTAAAACCTAAATAAATTAAATTTCTAAATACGTGTTCTTTTTATCTAAAAATAGGCAAAAGCATTCAATATGTGGCCTAAATTCCATCCACGTGATCCAGCTTACTCAGTTGTTGATCCAAGCGCTATTTCAAACGTGATTCGAACACTAACTCCTATTAAATGCATTTATTAATAAACAATTGTTTTAATAAGAAATAAGTAGAAAGTACTCTTTATTATACATAAGTATTTTATTAACTATACTAACAATATTAGGTCTTTAAAATATTACTTTTTATACTTTAAAATATTTAATTTGGGGCAGTACCACCACTTTCGAATCAAGAAGCGTTAAATACCCGTGAAGTGACCTTGTCGCGTTTCGGGAATAGTTTGAAAGTAGATAGAACGAGAGGAGTGTGCACTGTCAATCTGGATGGTGAATGCTCGTCTCTTCAAGCCGACATAGTGGAGGCGACTGCTGCCTGTAGAGATTTCTCTGTAGTAGCAGTTGTTTCCATTCATGGACCAAACTCTAGCTTTACATCAGGTGGAGTGTTGTCACATGCCGAGCTACAATATAAAAAAAATATATTAAAAAATTTACTTGTGGATCTTTAATAAATATATTTCAAACATTTAACAATCAGAAATACATATGCAAAGAAAAGTCGTGATATGGAAAAACGAAAGAGTTTTTTTTAACCCTTAAAATTTTAATGCATATTGTTGCCAAAAGTATATAAACTATCTGTTTCAAAATATATATTCTTTATTAGTGCCTAAATTTCCTATAATATACGATTTTATTAATTCAAAAAAATCATGCATTTAAGTGTTAAATATCTGAAAAAAAATATATAAAGAGAAAATAGTGAAAAAGTACTAGTAAAAATATGGCGCTAGAAGACGGTCAGTGTCAGATGCACTTTTAATACATACTCGCGTAAAGCCCGTATTTTATACGCGCGTCTTGCTTCCCGCTGGCCTCACGCTATTTCAAACGTGATCTGAATGAAACATCGCTACTACTTCTTCTTTTATGTCTCCGAGGTAGTGTGCTTTGCTAATATTTTTGATGTAGGTATTCACATAGTCGTGATTTTAAAAGTTAGGTCAGTAGGTATCTGTATTAAAATTTAGCTCGGCATGCGATAGTGTACCTAAACTCACCAGATATAAGTTAGACTGCGGTCCATGGGCAGAGGCAAAGTAGAGGTAGAGAAACATCTCACTGCAGCAGCCGGCAGGGCACTCTTTTCTTTTTATACTCGACTACTTTCGGAATTCGAAATGTTTAATGCGAAAAGGTTTTGTACACGGGTGTAACACATTTAAAGTGTTGGTACTACCCCAGAACGATGCTGACTGTGCAAATAACCATCATCAGTCTGCTACCACTCTTCACGTATTTAAAGACTAATAATTATTTTATTAATTTATCTGAAAGATGCTTACACGTGTTATTTTTGCACTTTAATCCAGTAATCGTATACATTTTAAGAGGAAGCAGTATCTACGTATAGATGGAAAAGCAAATAGCATTGAACTGGGAAGTAAATAAAGCGTAGAATTGCAAAGGAAGAGGCGTATTTATTAACAGACAGCGACACAGGCGGGTAAACAGAGAATCAACGTACTTTATATTAAACCGAGCGGTCCATCAGAGTTGCTATTACTCTGAGTCACTGTCATAGATCTAACAATATTTAAAATCGGCATTTAAAATACATAGGTTTAATCATATGGAACAGACGTAGAAACTTGAAAATGCGTTGCGGTTATAGGCTGTAATTGTAATGGCATTATGGTTGACAATCCTTAGTTAGTCATACCGCACATAAATTGTGAAAGTTATAGAAATTTTGTTTATATTCTATAGTCTGTCGGCAAATCTTTAATGAAAACCAGCCTGTGTTTGTTCTACCGATGTCAAATGAAAAATGGGTGCAACGAACCAAACAATCGTTATGCCTTAGTGAATTTTACCTTTCAGACGATACAAATGTAATAACGAGACTATATTTGATAAACGAGTATTCATCTATTATCGCTGTCCATCCATAGTTTTTACAGTAGCTCGGCATGTGTCCACACTCCACCTGATGCAAAGCTAGGGTGCAGTCTATGAGCAAGAACAACTGCTATCAGAGAGAAATATCAGACAGTAGTCGCTTACCGATTAGAGGCGATGAATGTGCACCATCACTGACAGGGCATACTCCTCTCGTTATACCTGGCAAGTTAATGCGACTAGATTCCTTCACTAGTGTTACATTTAAAGTATACTTAAGGAGGCGTAGGATATTATAATGATAGAATTATAAAAGTTCAAAAAAGTTCTTAGTATAAGATCGACAGTCAATACGCCGACCGTAAAAGCACAAGTATACTTGAGTTGCATTATGAGAGCATATTGAAACAAGAAAATTCATTTATAAGTCAGTGTAGGCTGGTAACGAGCGAGTCGCAAGTTGTGGCAATCCTGAGGATTAGGGGGGCAACACGCGCGTCGCGTCCTGGCCACCTCGCCAGCCAGCCAGCCGCGCCGACTTCCTATTTATGTACGGTCGCTAACCAAACAACTTGTAGGCTCTTTATTACAGTTGTTCTTTTCCGCTCACGACGTCGTTACCGATTCGATAAAATATCGCGTCGATTCTTTGTTTGTAGAAAGGGCTTTGCTGTGTTTACCGGAAATTTATTTGTGTTCAGTATTACTTTATAATTTTTTTCTGTGTTTACGTGGGGTTTGTTACACATGTGCTCTTTCGTTGGTAGATTTTATAGAAACTTTGTTGTACTAGATATTATACGAGTATCAGGTTAGCTACCTTATTAGATAGAAATATTATAAGTAATAATAAAAAAAAATTAACTTATTTTAATTTGTGGTATTGTTTCAGAAAAACTGTGAAAATGGTATGAATATTGCAAAAATGGAGCGGCCAGGTCGCCGGAGTAAGACCGGGTCGCTGAGTGGTCTCTCCGGCAACGGCTGCGGTGCGAGCGGTGGTGTTAGGCGGCAGCGCTCGTTAGAGTGGGGCGGCGAGCGCTACAGCAGTTCTGATGACGATCGTCCGCCTCAGCCTCCACCGCTTACTGACCGGGTCTTCGCTTCGCTGCTGGCGCAAGCTACGCAGCAATTCGACGGTTAGTAACACATTATTGAATATAGATAAATATACGAAATGTTGTGTGTATATTTATAGAGTACACAGTTATAAATTATGCTCGACCCTCTGTATTCATGCGTAGTGTATGAGAATTGCCGTCCTTAATATTTGGTAGACAGCACGCCACACAGGCTAGGATCAGAATAGAATTTGTTATTCACGAAACGACACGGTCGAAGGTCCGCCGCTGAGCCCCAACAAGTGGGATCATTAGTGGAGCCGAGCGAGGTGGGTAGGTCGTCTTGGGGGAGGGGGAGGTGGTACAGCAATTGATAGGGGAGCGCCCTCCGGTAAGGTTATGAGGAAAACTTTACACGTAACTCCGCCACAGCCTCCGTCTTCTGAAACGTTCAATAATTACATACTATCTAGAAAGTGATAGCTTTCCGCTTGGAAACATACTTAATTAATTTCACAGAAAAATAACAAAATGAGAAAAAGTTCGAATCGAAATTTCTTTTTAATAAAAGATTTTTTCCTGAATTTGCTGTTATGAATTCGAACAATTATTGTATCCGAGAAATGTGTATTTGAGAAATAAATCTAGTAAAAAGCCGATGAAATCAGCAATATCGCACGCCGTCTTTCAATTTGTTCCACTCGAACTCGTAACGAGGCAGATATTAAACGTCAACAAGCAAGCGGCCGCCGCGCCGTAAGGGGCTGCTTTTACCTTGTAGAATAGCTAATATGAAAACCTGATTCCAAAGCTCTTTCGATAAAATACAATACGATTTACGTTAAATTTAATACGCAATATTCCCAAACACGAAATCTTTCTTATCTGCAATGATCTTAATAGGTATGTATTTATAGTTATTCATATATATTTATAAATAAAAAAAAGTAGGTAACTATTTGTTTTCGGTCTTGGTTTGTGTATATTCAGTATTTGTGTTGTTCTTGTCCTGATACCCATAGAGTATCGTAGGGGGCCTACCGCAATCATGCATAGTTTCGTTTTACGTTTGATGGGATCCAATGACGATAACAAAACATTGGATTACTCAGAACGAACGAAGAAATTCAAGTGAAAATGAAATATTATTATATGTATTATAGAATTTTAGTTCCCCTCCTAAATTAAAATTATAGTTTTGTTCATTGTAATTTCACGTAGAATATAAGCGAATAATGGAAGAGGTACAAAATTCACTCGTAATGTTAAATTACACGTTATTTGTAACACAGAATTGTTGTTGCACACAAAGTTCAATATTCTTACCTGTGGATACATGTTCCCTGCGGGCTTATACCGAAAATTTGTCTGTCGCAAAGGTATTTCATAGATGAGAACAAATGTCGCCAACGAGGTCGAGGCAACGAGCCAAAGGTTTTTGATACAAATACTAAATTTGAATTGGTAAATTCGTGTGGTTATATTTGTGAAGGTATTATTTAAAATATTGTTTCGTCTTCCCTTTTGGTAAAACAATGATTATATACATTTAAATTAAAGAGTAGGTTTAAAAGCGGCCGTGACCCAGCGGTTGAAGATTTGACTCATGATCGTGAGACCCGTGCTCAAATCTCTAAACATTCCAGCAAAAACCGCAACAATTTTTGTAGGACAGTGCTTTGTTATAACATAGGCATTAAACAAAGAAGTCGTAGGCATAAATAACATTACTAACATCAGGCGAAGCATATAAATAAATTTGGTATATAAAAATAAAAAGGAAACTTTTTTACATTTACATTGTTAATTGTTATAAACAATGTAATATTATTATTTAAATAGATATTATGTGAGGTGATTTATTTAGTGTTTTGTCTTCACTTTACACACACTAAAAAATGTATCAGCCATTAGGTTTGATATTGTTCAATTTAGTATATTAAAGTATAGTAAAGTTTGTATAGGTAAACAAAAACAAATTGTTGACGTAAATATTGTGACATTGTATTAGTTGTTTCATGCGAGCACAATATGAAGCTCTGTATGAGTTGAAGGAGGCACATTACCATAAGGATTCTAGTTATTGCTTCTCAGATATTGCATGTTAGATGTCGGTTGCATTATGTACAGGAGCCTTATTATTATGTATTTATATATTTAAGAACGACACTACGTCATGTTAACGTCTATCATACGAGTGGCGTATAATAATTTTTTTTTTACTTATATTAGACTTTTATGATAAATCTAGAGGAATTTCGATACGCTAATGCGCCAATGGCAGTGTAGTCTAGAGGTCTGAACATCTGGTCGAGTGTTTGGCGCGCTTTTGCCCGGGAAGGTTGAGGTGATTTTTATCCATTTCCTTAATTAGTTTAGTGGTTATTATTGTGTAAAATTGGTGTTATTTTGCATAATTTTATGCTGCGCTTGTGAGTAATTGTGGAAATATTAAAATTCATTTTATATGAGCCAACGGAAGCGGTTTTTTTGTGGTTATCTCACGCCGCGAAAATGCTCATATTGTGACGTGACCGGGTGAATTGCCGCTAAAGACTCAAAGAAAGCGTCAAATTGTAAAACACCATTTCAATTTGATGCAAAAACATTAAGAATTTACTACTCGACATTGGCAGAATTGTCGTTGTTATGACATTTGAGGCCATTTAACAAAAGAAGAAGAATAAGATATAATATATACAGGTTGAGGGCCAAGTATGAATTTAAATTTACATTGTCACGGCGTAATCAGTAAATATTATTTGACTGAATGACTGCCGAAGTAAAAAAATTAATTACGCCGTAATAACGTTACGTACGCCAGATTATAAAAAGAATAACTCTCATACTAAAAACAATATAATATTATTAGAATAATTATTACTCCTTAAAGTTGACTTTTCAATAAAATAAAAGACAGAATTCGCAGAAAGAAGTTCTTGAGAATTTGATCGACTTAATATTCACTAAACATTTTACCGAGTATTCGTTATTGAATAAAAGATTTTATTAAGTTATTGTTATGAAACTGGTTTTTGAAAACCCATGTAAGCGCCTAATTGGCTCTCCATTACAATGTTATAATTTACCTATTTAAAGATTTAATTATACTAAAAACTTCAAAGTCTAAAAAGGTTTATTAGGGTTTGCCTACTGAAAATAGAGCCTGGGTATGGCAACATTATTATAATTGTCAAAGTGTAGCTTTATTTTATTTTATTGTAGCTCGGCATGTGACAACACTCCGCCTGATGTAAAGCTAGAGGATGAACGGATACAACTGCTACTACAGAGAAATCTCTACAAGCAGCAGTCGCCTCCACTATGCCGAGACGAGAATGTACCATCCAGATTGACAGTGCACATTCCTCTCGTTAGTATGATGTGGCAATTTTGATAATTCAGCTAAATTTTAAATGAAGCTATGTAATAATGTAAATTGAACAGAAGAAAAACAGCTATATTTTTTTATTATCCTTCGAAACTGGGCTCCCTTTAAAAATATAATTATCTAAAACCACAATCTGTTCGTTATGAAAATGCATATTTATTTTTAATTATACAAATTGTGCAGGTTTACCGACAAAATGGGATACTGTAACAAACTTACTTTGTCCGTATGGAATGTTTGTATGTATTGAGTAAATACGCACCTAATTGGATTAAACCATAAATGGGCATCGAGTATGCATGATGTTCCCGTATTTTAGTTCCGATTATTAGCATTATTCGGAATGGTACAATACTTGTTTGTACAGTGAAGTGTTTTCCCATTCGTGTAAACTACGTTATAATAAATTTAACGTTCTTGTTAATTGGTACTAACTTTGATATGGTATAAAGTAACGTTTAATTTAGTCGGCTAATATTGTGTTAGAAGTATTTTTCAAATGAATTATGAAGCGATATTTCAGTGAATAGATGTATTATTATCTACTTTTTATTCTTAATTAGATGTTGAAAGCTTTCACACTTATTGGAACGTGTGTATATATTGTTGATGTATTTTTTAAAATTAATTTTTTAACCAATTAAAAAGAGAAAATATTAAAATATTCTCTCTACTCTTAGATCAACGTGAGCGGCTGCGATCTAACGGTAAAGGACGGACTTCAAGATCAATGAGATTCGTGTTCAAACTTCACTAAATTTTGACCGGTACCAATGTAACTATATTATATGTACTTTAGTCGCTCAAGCACTAGCTTGGTATGACAAAAAAAATATATATAGGAAGGTAAAATATAGGAGGTTTATATTAATTCACGCCCATGTCCCTATTGAGGTTGGCAGGATTAAAATATATATTTTATTATCGCACGTGTTAATTGACTTTGTCATGTGAAAGAGCATAAAGTTGATATTGTGTTTATTCTGGGATCATGTCTAGATCGTAAAGTGCAGCCGTGTGATGATGTAATTTGCAGAGAAGCTTAATGTCTTTGTCACGTGTGCTTCCCACCGATATCCACCCAGTTGAGAGGAATCCACACGCTCGCACTGCCAATTAACTCTTGTTTACTTACCTATTATTATTTTCTAGTAACTCTCTAGGTACTTTAAAAGTTGATACAAAGAATATAGAGACAAGAAGTCGCTCAGTGCCTATAGGCACTATTAAAGAGTGGTAGGCAGACTGATGATGGTTATTAGTCCAGTCTGCCGTCCTGGGGTAGTACCACCACTTTCGAATATAACACCCGTGAAGTGACTTTGTCGCGTTTCGGAAATAGTTTGAAAGTAGCCAGGTATAACGAGAGGAGTGTGCACTGTCAATCTAAGATGGTACATGGTCTCCTCAAGCCGGCATAGTGGAGGCGACTGCTACCCGCACAGGTTTTTGGAGAGTTGTCACATGTCGAGCAACAATAAAAAAAATAAAAAAAGAAGGCGTATCTCAATTTGACATGTTAAAATCTCAGTACTTATTAAAGGGAAGAGTTGATTGATTTTATTTACAAAGGCCATCGCTTCAAAGGTTTCCCTCTTATTGGGGTCCCTTGAATGTATGCATTTCAAACTTTGTTAGTGGAACCCCATTCACTTAATAGCTATTTTCAAAGCTTTTAATGCATGACTCGTATCAACGCAAAAACGCATTTCACTCAGGTGATTGATATCGCTTATATTTAAAATTATATTTGCTTGGTTTTTACTGTATGCTGCTTATATTATACATATTAAATACAATTATTTTACTTTCAGGAAAAACACCAAATCCCGATCCTTACAATATAGTGTAAACACAATTTTACATATAAAGTATAAATTCTTTCTGCAAAATTGACAATATTTTTATTAGAATACTAGAATAGATGAAAGAAAACATAGATATGATGGTCATATAAAATATAAAAGGTACAAGAAGGTTGGAGGTAGTTTCCATTTTATATTTTTCTTCTTACACAAACGATATCGGCAATGTTATTAAAGGAAAGCCTGGTAAGTACGCAATATCTGGGAAGCCGCAAGAATCCCTATAGAGACTATGCCCCCTCCTCGCATGGAAATTCTTCGTTGTGCAACTTCATTGAATGGCTCGCTTTGGTATAAACGATTCCGCGGTATGTTCTCGGGTTATTGTTTTTAAAAGCTGAGGCTTACTAATATTGTTCCCCGCTTTAGGTATAAACGAGAAATCGCATTAAAATTGTTCGCTACTTTGTAATAAATAAACCCAAGCAATGTAATTTCTATTTTATGATTCAGCTTATTTTTTTTTTGTTTTAGTTTTATTTTAATTATACTTTTAATATCTGTAATTGTTCTTTGGTTCTGCAGTCTGCCGTTTTTTTAATGAAAACCACAAAAAAGAAACTTCCGTACAAAAAATTGTCTCAAAAATTCTTACGGAAGTGGTTTCCATTTACATTCGATTTAGGAACAAGTCGAGGAATGATAAATGTATGGAACATGACAGGTGAGTTTTGTACATAGTGGCAGTGAGGCGTAGGCTTTACAAACATTATTGACACATTATTGAGTCATGTCTGCGGCACGGAAGTTAATCATAAATATGGCTCGGGGAAAATCAATTGATTGATTATTTTAAAAGCATTTTCATCATATATGACCGCATACATTACTACGGTTTGTTGTTCAATTACGATATTGTGGTTGCATTGTATTTAGATGATTAAACGAAAATTTGTTGAAGCAAATATTAATTTGAAATTGTTTTCCCTGTTACAGCTTTCATTAAAATTTCATAATTATTAGGTATGTACGTACTACAACTTATTAAAATACTAATAAATATAAAAAATAAATAAAAAAGTGTATATCACTATATAAAAATATATGTATGCGGCTTATTATTGCATTTAATTTGATTATTTTAAATCGTCCTAAACTTTGCAGTCGTCGGCGTGATTAAGATGTTGTGCCAGTTGTCACTTACCTTCAATTGTCTTAAATTGATAAGGGTAGGTTGTTCAGGTTTGGCAGTAATAGCTAATTTAATTGTAGCTCAGCATATGACTACACTCCACCTGATGTCAAGATACCATAGATAGATATCTGCAGCCAGCAGTAGCCTCCGCTGTGTCTGCTGAGACGAATGTGTACCGTCCAGGTTGATAATGCACACTCCTCTTGTTTGGCAGAATATAAGCAAAAGAATATACTATGATTATTTGCAACGAGCAGAGAAATTCTCGAGAAACATTGGTAAAATTATTCTAAAAAGCTTTTATATTTAATTAAAATGTCTTAATCTCAACCGCCAGAGATAAGTGTGTACTTACCACTTATCTAGTCAAATGCACCTTCTACCTTCATCAAGTGTTTCTTGCAATCTCCATTTTACAATGAAACCTCAGTATAGTTACGGATGGTTTGATACGGTTCGTTCACTCGTCACGATGCGGGTGCTTATCTCAAATGATAAGTATCCAATTAATATAAAATAATTGCTCTTTGTTAATAGTTTAATATCTGCATAAAAATTCGAGAGGATTCCTTGTTTTAATCATTTTGGTGTAGGACTATAGGACATAGATAGTTAATCATTTATGAAAAAATCTCTACAATTTATTTGTTTATTTATTCGACTCATAAAACATGATGCAAGCTGTAATTTTTCAAATATTACAATTGAAGGCAAACTTATTTAATAATACAATTGCACACAAACAAATAATTTAAATAGAGATTCAATGCCAATAATTCAAGTGAAAACATAAAAAAAATCAATAGACTTTTAAAATTAATACCTAGTGTTTCAATTTATTTAGATTGTGTTTTCGAAATAACTTTGATGTCGACCGTCAAAAAGTATTGTAAGTCTAGATATAATTAAATTAATATTATAATTACATTATTACATTAACTTTAATTATTTTCATCTTTACTTTAATTTTCCTGAGTTGTGATTGAACAAACGGAAAGAAGAAAAAACTCTTAGCTAGAATACTTGAGAATGCTTCCATAAATCTCTTGGAGTTCAATTGCAAAGCGAATACTTTCCTGATAGTTCACGTTAAATGGAATTTATTGTCGACAACACATCGAACCGAAGCCGATTTTATACAAAAAGTAACAACTACTTACGTATTTTTCTTTTAAACACAAAAAACTATTGTCAAAGATTATTTTTTCTGTCTCTTTCTCTCTTCTCTTGTCTTATGATTTTCTTTGGATTCCTCAACTCAAAAACAAGAGTTCCAAAGTAGGTATAAACATTTGAAATTATTCCCTTTATCCCTCCAAAAATAATTCATCTACTTAACTTTTTTCTTTTATGCAAGAAATTCTTTGAAGTCGAGGAAAGCTCCCAAAAAGTAATTTTATTAATTACGAGTCAGGAATTCAACAAAGTTCCGAGACGGAACGGTCCTTTTCTTTCTGCGAGCGATCCATTATCTTATAAAGATTTAGGAATTCCTGTGGTGTGCGTCGTCGACATCGCCGCGGTCGCCTTGCTTTTTCGAAAGCAACGTTTTCCAAAAGATACTCTGAAAATACAATTTTATACATTAACTATTTAAACAAAGCATTAAAATGTACATTCAAAGAAGAGAATATGGTCTGTGATATTATAATAAAGATAATTTTAGAAGCTTAATTTTGCTTAAAAGTCCCTCGACAACTTTATCATTTGTGAGAATGTATTAAAGATTCAACAAAGCTTTAATATAAAATAGTCCTTTTTGTTTTACTGTTAAGAAAATTCGTCGCACGGATCCATTATCCAATGGCGATTCAGTAATTCCTGAGCAGGCTGCGGGTGCTTCGTAAGAAAACAAAGGGTAGAACCAGTTGTAGGGTCGGGGTCGGCCTCGGGCCATTTTCTCTGTAAATGTTGTCCGTAGTTCCTTTTGCCGTTTTGTTATGTCGGAGGTCGTGAGAGGGCGCTATAGACAACCTCATTTGCCCTCTTTAACAGAAACGCTATAGCTTAACTTCTCAAAACCACAAGTGTGGCAGAAGCAGGTAAATTTAACGGATCATTAAATGTTGTGTTATGTTTTACTTACGTAAGATGGTTTACTTAGAAACTGTTTATTGACTGTTTACCTTCGTTTGAATAATTTTACAACCAGATGACATTTTATCTAAAATTAACATAAATTTCGACTAATTATAAAATCGCATATTTCATGCCTGAGTTATAGAGATAGTGGTTTAGATTGGGAAACTTTAATAATCCCCTTACATATTGTGTTGTGAGGACCCGTAGATGCACGTGTTTGGAATTACGTTTAATTGATGGGACTCTGCGACTAATCTTTGCACTTTGCTGCGATAGACGCCCTCCAGGATTATTGTAATTGTTGGCAAAAATACGTCTGAATATGACATGCCATGTACTTAATACTAATTTTAATGAAAGGGTTCTTTTATCGTTAATTTTGTTTTATTTATAATTTTATCGGGCATATGCAGCCCGATTTTCTTTGTTATTAAATTATTAGAAAAAATCTTATAATATGGCGATATGTTTTGTCGTGCAATAAATTCAATACTATTTATTAAAGTGAACAATTTATTTTATCCAATACACTATATAAGTGGACGTAGTACGCCTCTCTTTTACAAAGACGGTCAATCTTCCAAGATATATTGCGCTTAAAGTGGCAGATTCATCGATCACCGATATATGCTGTCTTCTCAAAGCTACTCATTTTTTAAGCCTTTCATGTTGGTGTTTAATATTTTACATCATACAAAAAACTCTTCGCAATCGACCAGTAGCAATTTTCATAAAGAATAATTCATTAAGTCTGGCTTGCTTTAATCAACGTAGTTAAATATTCGCACGATGAAAATACTGAGATGAACAAACAAATCCGTAGACTCGAAATGAGATTTAAAATAAATATTGCAATACATACCTAGTAATGATTTATATAAGCGTTGTTAAGATGTATCCAAATAAAAAGTTCGATATACGTACACAAATGCTGTTCTGAGAAAAAGTGGAATAAAGCTATGAAGATGTTTAATATACTCACAGAAACATAATTAAACAGAAAAATACGCCCCGAAGGTGTCTAAAACAGCGTATTTATTTGCTAAGGGTATAATTTAGTTGAGCTCTCCCCAGCCAGGCGATGTAGCGGTGCCGGCGCGGCATTCGCGTGCGCTTCTTATCTTGCAATATTTAAATTCCAGCCTGAGCCTCAAATAGTTCAAATTAAACGGAGCTTGTAAATTAAATGTTGCTATCACGCAATCCCGGGAAATAGCTCTAAGTGGTTTACAGTGCTTTAAGATATATTTTATCGGCTCGACTCTAATGACACAGTTTAGGTTAATAACGTTTAAAAAAAGTACAATGTTTAATTATGAATTAATTTTAATCTGAATAACCCACAATTATCAAATTAAAATTAATAGATCTGTTAATATTGAAAACAGTCTGCAAAAGTCAGCGTCGTCGCTAAAAACGCCGTAGTCTTTCTTCTTATTTAGTCTTTTAAATTAGTTAAAACACTATGTTTATTATTTTCTATATTATTTTCTATAATTTATTCTATAAGATATGGTGTGTACAAAAAGGAAATTATTAACGCGGCAATTTTATCTCCCGCGGGTTGAAACAAAAATACGTAAGTAGCGAGCGTCGTCGGGAGGCAGGCGGAGTGGGCAAGCGATAGCTCTCGCGGGTAAACAGCCGCCGATTGAATGTGAAAATTTAATTCGGATCACTTTCCTCTGTCTAACTTTACAGCGAAAAATCATTTTTATATTGTTTCATAATAAGTATATCATTCAGGTTTATATCATTTTTCTATCTTTTATAAGAATTCAAACGGCTGAGCCCTTGTTTAATATTTCATATAACAGTTACATTGTATTTTGTTACAGTAAGCAAAGTTTTTAATAATAAAACCATGAGTTTAAAATATCAGGGAAATGAAATAAAAAGTGGTTAGAGTTCGTTCCTCGACGAGCGAAAGTCGACAATGGGGGCTCTTTGAGAACAAGATTTTTAGTTTTTATTATGCAGAATTTACAAAAATATATTCCGTCCTAGAACAGTAAGAGATCGTAGTTACGTAGGGGTGTGCAGCGGAAGTGCAGCGGCTCTGAACTTCGAGGCACAAAAGACTTTGAAAAATGCAAATTTTGCTCCGGGGGCGGTGGGCCGGTATAGCTGCACGCCCCGCGGCACCGCTTGGCATTTAAATGCAACCTAACTTGTCAAACTTTGGCGCTTTGCAAATGAATGCTAGGTCTCAGCTCGATTTATTCCAGGATTTTCATCAAATTCACGCAAGTTCATCCATAAACTTTGTATATATTTTGGTAGATACCTATTTTGTTTGTATAATATTCCTTACAATAAAATTAATTTATTATTAGGTATATTGCTTCCTCCTTAATTATATCTTATGGCTGAGTTACGTCTCATTACGCTCCCCTCCATTACATAAAGGGGAATATGTTTATACACATACACTCACACCTGTAATAATAGTATAGTCATCCGTCCATAAAGATGAATACGAGTTTATATGTTACATATGGACGTAGATACAGAAAGGATATTATTATCTTTATCTTCAATACAGAGATTGTATTATATATAGGCAATATTTCAACTGGCGACGGAAATATTGTATCTCTCTTCGATTAAATTACTCGATTAAATTTTCATATTCAATCTTGAGTTGTTTACTCCAGAGAGGAATAGGTCGGCCCGCCCGTATCCCTCCCGTCTTTACATTATAATTCCTATTGCCATCCCCGCAAGGGTCGAAAAGGGAAAATCACTGCAACGTTTATAATAAAATATTCACGTGACCTATGATAGCCAAAGGCCAGGAGGAAAATTGTTACAAATGTCGAATACTCCTTGTTTAGACATAGATAGGTGCTCACGTTTTATTTTACTTTTACATCTTTAACAACTATATCTATTACTTTTTATTGTTTTGCTAAAATTTATTAATTTTTCGATCCTCACTAAGTTATCAATGTTTGGGTGAATCCATAATTTAATTTTCATGTTTCCTCAATCCGTACACTGTAGAACGGTCATTATTCATATTAAGTGCCAGGAAGCAGCAGGCCGCACTACTACAGCGTGCTCGCCAATAAACCAGTGGCATATCTAACGAAACAGTTCCTTGTAGCTCTTCATTTACTAATATTTATTGTTACCTAGTTCCAAGAAAACCACCTGTATAAATTCCACAGAGTAAACTCTGTAAATGGACTGCTATAAAATGCATGGTTTTGTGTTTATTAAATGCAATGCTTTGTGGAGGCGCTGTAAATTGTGGAAACAGAATTGACATTAGAAAGACGGGATGTTTGTTTATTGCCACCGTTGGGTCAATTGACTCATCACCATCTTTGCAAGTTATATCTTGTATTGCTGGTATTGCTGGCTTGTGAAAAACAACAACAAATATTTTTGTAAAAACATTCCATGAACGTGTGGGTGGAATCTAATTTTCCAATAACAGATTTATTTGTTAAACAATATGAGTTTCTATTAAAACTAAGGTCAGGGAAGGTCATGTACAGAGCTATAGTTTAAAATAAACACCTTTTTAGGTACCCTTCTCAGACAGTTTCCCTCATAGTTATTATACAATGAAAACTGTTATTTTAGTACTGTGTAATTATTTCCAGTAATTTTAGTAAATATTTGCTTTATTTCATTTGAAATTTGATTCAAATTGATATGCTCTTTTGTGCACATTTATTTATAGTTTTAATTTAATTTTATTTCGATAACTACATTTACATTTAACTATACATATTATTAACTAATATTTTACTTGAAAAATCAAAAGCATATAAAAGAGAGTAATTGTAAAATAAAACTGTAGTGAAGGTTAGACTTTAGAAGACAAAGTGTGACCGGTATAAAAGTCCATTACTTATTCACTTCAAATACGTGGAATGGAGGAGTACGTAATATTTCAGTCTCATATAACCTTACGCTTATTCTAGTGTTGTTACAATGTACGTAAACTATAACAATAACTAATAAAAACAAAAACTAAACGAAAACTAGTAATAATGTTCAACAGATTAGAAGTCTCGCTCGATAATCGAGTAAATAATATCTGTCAACTCTTTATATCCAGATTTATATTTAAAGAACTATTTTTGAATTACTTAATTAGCTCACGCACATGCTCTACAAACTTCGTACCCCATTCGCGACGACATCCAATGCACGTCGTCGGTGAAGGAAGCTCCGCAGTTAACCAATCTGATAGGAATGTCTTCTTAGCTGCAGCTTTCCGACTTTGCCAGGACATGCAGTGTACAGTGTTATACGTAAATGGACCGTTAACAGAAGCTCTTTGCAGCCTATGGGCATAAAACTTCATCCTGGGGCGGCGTAGCTCACAGAACCAAGTAATATGCATGCCCTTTTATTTGATGCGGTCGTCTTTGTTGCGTCCGAAATTGCTAATAAGAAAATATAATAAGCCTGGGCTAAAGCTATTAGGAGCTCGTTTCACAATTTAATAATTATCAGACAAGTTATTAAAAATAAAGGCATTATAAGTATGTATAACGTGTTGGGTAGTATTATTTAATACTGACAGGTTTTATTTGAATATTTTTTAAATAATAAAAAAAAAATTCGCGACTATTAAAGTTTTTTTTTTCAGATGAACAACGTCGAATTTATGGTTCTGAATGCGGAGATAATCCACCTCGATATGTCAGCAGCCCACAGCGACAAGCTTCACCTTTTCCTCTAGAAAGTACCAATCGAAGATATTTCAGGAGAAACAGAAACTCTAAAGGTAAACTTTGTGTATATTATAGTCATAAATATTGATTACACGGACATTGATTATTTGTTTACGTGTGTGGGTTAATATTATACTGATGTTGGTTTAGGTGAAGAAATATTCACAGGGGAGCCCGGTACAGCTGGAACGTTGACGAGACGTACTCGTAGGAATGAGGAATTTCCTCACGATAATGCTAGAAATCCACGTCTTTGCCTCACTAACGGTACGTAATATCTTTTGTAGAAAATATTTCATATTTATTATAGAGTTTATTAAACTATCGTATATTATAGGAATTGAAGTTTATTTTAGCTTATTATTAATAATAAATATTTGCCGTCCTACCCTCTGAGCCATGCAAGGTATGAGACAGTTATTGCACATATTCCATAGCTCTGAATTCCAATTCAGTTATTACGTTTAGTTGGTGGTCTGAGTATCTACTCACCTATCTATAACATCACAGATGCCTTTGATGAGAATGCCTCAAATTGTTGTAGTTGATATAGTGATACTTACGTTTATAAAAAGGTTTATAATTGTTTACACATTTAATTGCTTAGTTATATTTTTTGAGTAATTTATATCAATTAATTTCATATAACTATTATTACCAGGGACAGACAATCCTCGTACCGGTGATTGTGACTCTCCACCGGAGCCAGCACCACCAGAAGTTCCACCTAGAGGACCGTCGCTTCATGTAACTCTTAGACATCGTCCTAATTTACCTCTCGAAGTTCCGCCAACAGAGGCTGATCGACTTTACTTGTCTGAAGGTAAGCGAACTATTATACAAGTAATAATATATGCGATAAAAAGGATCCTGCTCCTTCAGAAACTTTTCAATCGCCAGTGGTAAGTAAACTACAAAAGATTCACAGCCTGCGTTAACTATGGACCCAGAAACATTTCCCTCTCGTGATGAGTTAGTTAATTAAATTTCCGTCGTAGATGTGTACACCAAGAGAGAGAGTCGCGTTAAGTAGGCCCCGGCTCTTGTGTACTTCGGTAAAAGTTTAATCGAATTGCAGCGTCCGTACAAGTCCACGTTGCCTAGAACTTTGCTCGTCGTGACAAATTAGCCACTTGATTTTCCTACGAGCACGCCCGCAGACCTCGGGGGTAAGACGCTTGGAAACGCGTGTACACGTTGAGAAAACGACTTAATTTCTTTCGCGTCTTCCTTTGACATTTTTCTTGCTTTCGCTTTTGTTATCCAATTATTTAGTCTTAGATTTCCTTTACAATGTCGTATCCTTGTTTGAACTTTGAAAAACATTTGCTGACTCCTTTTATAAGCGTTATTTTTAATTTAAAAATGTTTCAAAATATTTGGAGCGTTAAAGTTTAACGAAGTAGTAAGATTTTCTAAGACTTGAAAGTTTGTTTATTTTATTTACATATACACATATACCTATATACTACTGCTTTTTTTATACAAGCAAGTCTGAATGCCTAGACCTAGCTAAAGAAGGCTGTTAAATTTGATTTTGACAAGAGCTCAGGGTAGTATGAGTCACTTTGATGTGGCAACGGCGCCTTTCGTTTCTCCCACTACCCCGCTAAACCCTCACTCAAATGGCGCGCACTTACAAGGAAACTCACCGTAATTTAATTTTTATGATAGCGCATTGTAAGTGTTCCGGGGAGAGTTTTATTTTGATTTGTCCTTTCACTCTAACGAAAGCTTTCACAGCCGAGGCAATTTCCACATAAAAATGTGCTTATTTTTTAAATTGTGGTTTTTTAAATTTCAAAATTATTATGAGTTGTGTGATTATTACATTGTCAGTTAATTACAAAATATTATTCTAACGTTAAAGCGTTCGTGTTCATGTATAAATTTATAATTGGTTTCAAGTAAAACAAACTTGAAAATATGAGCCATACAAACTAATTTACAAAGTAAATTGTTGAACTTAGTCACAGACGAGCGGGCGATACGTGTCTACGTTTGCATAAGCGATATTATACAATGAATCTTAATTTTATCAGAATAGCTCGAGATGGCTTCTCGCCCTGAAAGTTTAATGAAATCGAACAGGCCTCACCCGAGTCGTCGGAAGTTTACTCTGGGTGACAAATTGGGCACTTGACCCACCCTCCGCGGAAGTCTGACTTCAACTCACTTCGAGTGCCTGTTTCTAGAGGAGACCGTAATAAGTTTAACTTTAAGTAAACTATGTACCATTCATTTAATTTGACCTACGAATTTAGAATTCAAGTACTTCCTCGAAGATTTCAATTTTGTTGATAGAGAACAAAATTCTAAATTAATTAAAACTATTTATTTAGCTCAACGTTATATAAGATTTCTTTTTATTGTAGCTCGGCATACGACAACACTCCGTCTGATGTAAAGCTCCGCTATGCCGGCCTGAAGAGACGAGGATGCACCTTCTAAATTGACAGTGCACACTCCTCTCTCTGGCTACTTTCAAACTGCTCGAAACGCGACAAGGTCATTTCACGGGTGTTACATTTGAAAGTTACATTACATTATAAAAGTACTTAAACAATTTCTGTTATTAACATTAAGTGCTGTATACTGTATCCGACGACATCGACAGTGTATTTAACGAAACTAATTTCGTGTCGATAACGAGAACTTTCGCTGAGGATTCTAGTGTTTGCGAAGTATCGTTGAGTGCAATATTATTCTGCAACGCAGTCTCGACTGAAGCTACAGACCGAGAATTAAAACGTCCCCAGAGCCTCTCCGTAATTTAATTTTTATGATAGCGCATTGTTACAGTTCCCAGGCTTACTGTTTATTTTTATATTATTTCTTACTCTAGGCTTTTCATTTACAGCTTATTTTATTTTATTATTATTATTTCACAAACGACAAGTGACCGTACCGTAGCTTAGCAATTGCAAGCGTGAACACAATGTAAAGAAATTAGTTGTTAACGTGACATTTATGTTTTCTATTAATATGTTCACCGAGTACAATACGCTTTGGGCCTCAGTCTAGTTCAGTTACTGTGATTCTCCTGTTGTGTATTTTATGCTGACTGTGGCCTGTTGTATTTACCAAATAAAATAAATAATTAAATAAACCCGTGTTCAAATCTCGCAAATTTCGCAGGTACCAATGTATCTTTGTTACTATGTAATTTCGTCGCTCATTTCGTTGCGTTAATTAAAGGAATGCTTGTCAATAAGAATTCATTAAAAGAGGCACACTGATGATCATTTTCAAGTGTAACACTTTGTAGCGTTTAGGGATCAGGAGCAGTGTGCATTGCATACCTGACGGTACACATTAGTTTCCACAAGCGGGTATAGCGAAGATAACTGCTGTCTGCAGATACTTATTTTGTGTTACTCGGTATCCCAGTTACAGATCTTGTGTACAACAATTTACTTATATAAATATAAATATGCATAAAACTTTACGCAACAACCATAAAATAAAATAAACTAAATAAAAAAAAAAAACTATAACACTTCAACAATCTTTTACATGTATAAACTTCCATAATATAAACAACATACCAAATCAATTATTATTATTATTAATTATTTATCTTGTACACAGTTTCATTTGCCCCCAATAATGAAACCTTATCAACTCATCTCTCTCATTGTAGGTCCATTTCAGTAAATGTTCAGTAACGGCACTCTTTATCTCCATGCTGGTCATCGGGTAAATACGCAGGATTTTGTTTATTATATAAGGATGTTGTGTAGACTATAATTAATAAATAGGATATTTATTTAGTTATATGTAGACATAGTTTCTTCACAATGAAATTTGAAATAGTATTTTGTGTATAATATGAATAATGCGGCACTAACTCCATTGTGCTGTATACGGGAAGTGGTATAGAAAGTAATACAGTAAGTAGCTTAATGTAATTACATTTAATTCAAGCTCGTTTGTCTTATCCTTTAGTCTAGAGCGCAATAGTCCTGGCTCTACTCCTCAACTTTGAAATCTCATTTATATTCCGTCGACCGCCTCTGTGTATGTTTATTTTCTTTTCTTGATGGCGAAATAAAATTTTTATTACTTCGTTTAATATTGCGGTAAAATTGATATAACTCGGCGTTCTCTTTGTCAACGTTTTTCTTTTTAAATTTAGTAGTTTTAAAGTATTATTTGACTTGATTATGAAGCAGGTATTTTATTTTATTAAAACTTTATTATATTACTCTATAGTAAGTACCAGCACCAAGTGTGACAAATTTCAAGAGTACGTTCGGTAAGTCGCGTTTTGGCATCAGAGGAAAGGAGTGTGCCCAGGCAATGTATGGTGCACATTCGTCTTCTGTCAAGTCGGCCTAGAAAGAAGACCGCTGTCTGTAGACTGTTGTTCCTGTAGTAGCATTTATTTGCACTCATCACACCATGGATAGCGTTTTAGTGAGGCGGAATAGGGTCATGTGTTGAGCTACTATTAAAAATGCCTCTCGGAAAGACATACAGTTGTCGTGTTGATAACTACACCACTCGTGTATCATTCTAAAAATAGTTTTATGTTATAAACATTGTAGGAACAATCATAAACCTTTAACCACTCATAAAAGTTTCTTCTTTCGTAGACAATCAAAATAGACATTGTGCTGTTTTTGAGTGGTACTTAGAACCGATCCGTTCGCGATACGAGCAGAGTTTTAAAGATCTCGAGTGACATCTAGTCCCGGAAGCCACTTAAGTGCTCGTAAAGCATCTCATACGAGATAGCAAACAGTATCACTTTTTCTCTTTTTAACTCCTGTTTACTTCGTTTTGCATGTTCGTTATAACGACATCACATGACTTCTTATTAAATTATGATGAAAATGACATCTTGTTATGGCAACTTTTAAAATATTTCATACCACGTGTAAAATTTACATTAAAAAATTGCATTATGTACTCGTATATTACGTAAATTCACGTCAAAATGAGGGATAAAAAATGTTTTTGTTTTTTTTAAGTTCATAATGTTATTCCATAGTCAGATTATTTGATGGAAGGTCTTATTGTATCAAGAAATAAATGTTTATCTAAATTTCCATAAATAACAATGAGGTCACAGGAGCGCGCGCCTATAACGCGATACATCACGGTACCGCAAGCACTTTAAAGTTTTTCCGCGTAGCGTAGACGGAGAGCGTGGATAAATGATTGATGGCGGCTCTCCAAGTATAAACTCGATTATCCGCAGAGACGCGAACAACTTACAAGTTTTATGTAGGGATGGATCAGGATTACTCACAAAGTTCTCCTTTTTTTTCAAGAAGAGAAATCTACTTATAACAATCATGTTTGTATTGAATATCAATCAGGAAACTTAAAAGAATTTTAGTGATTGTAACCGAATTTGAACGACGGCTCTTCATTTATTTTAACGTATATTGTTCTGTAATTTCGTTGTAGAGATACTAAGGGTGGCTCCTTTAAGGGTACGGGTAGAATTTAAATTGGATACGATTATTTCGGGATAGCACGCAGAAAATGTCTAAGTACGGCTCTTTTTGTCATTAACAACTTACGTAGATCAGAAGAAAATATTTTATATCCAAAGCGTTTAAAATTCAAAGTGATCTGTAAATGTTGTGTACAGGCTCGTTACAATCTTTTCTATTTTCTTTAGATACAATCTTGTATACTTTTCATTGACTCAATTAATTAGTTTAATTCTTCAAAAAATAATACTGTGTGTAAGGTTATCAATTATGTTTTATTAAATGATTAATTCATATTTTAATGATATGTGTTACAGTTTGGTTAATGAAAACAAGTATTTATATACTTTAATATATATATTTGTTTATTCTAGTAATTTTTGTACATATAATAGCAGATGTGATTTTTGAACAATTTCTGAACCTCTGAGCCTTCTGAAAGCTTCTGAGCCTCTGGGTAATAATTGAGTTAAAAACTTTTCTTTCAAATTATACAAGCAGGCACTCATAAATGTTTAAGTTGATTAGGATTGCATGTCATATGAAAAAAAAAACTAAAACAAATTTATCAAACTGAATACAATATATAAACTACTTTGACATGTTAATAATATTGCCACAATTAAAAAAGTAAAAAAAAAGTATTAATAGTCAATAATTTTTTTTTATTGTAGCTCGACATGTGACAACACTCCGCCTGATGTGAAGCTAGAGTGCGGTCCACGAATGGAAACAACTGCTACCACAGAGAAATCTCTACGGGCTGCAGTCGCCTCCATTATGCCGGCTCGAGGAGACGAGCATGTACCATCTAGATTGACAGTGCACACTCCTCTCTTATACCTGGCTACTTTCAAACTATCCCCGAAACGCGACAAGGTCACTTCACGGGTGTTACATTCGAAAGTGGTGGTACTGCCCCAGGACGACAGACTGGACAAATAACCATCATCAGTCTGCCTACCACTCTTTAATAGTGCCTATAGGCACTGAGCGACCAAAGTACACATAACAAAGTTACATTGGTACCGGTCTTTAGCGAGGTTCGAACACGGGTCTCATTGATCGTGAATTCACGCGTCTTACCGCTAGACCACGGCCGCTCTTTATTCGTATTTCTTACTAAGAATTAATAATTGAACTTCGATTCGTAGCTACACCTATTCAGACACTGTACGTGGCAGACATGTAGCAGCACAGACATAAAAAAAAGTATTCATACATTAAGTAAAGGCGTATGACATGAACCACAATCCAAGCGGAGTGTGAAAAAGCACCTTCTCAGGCCGGCATAGTAGTGGCGACTGGAGCCACCGTGTTAGTGGTTCTCCAGTCGTCGGTGCTCATGGACCTCCGCTGCGCTTACCATCAGGCCAGTCGAGGTCACATGTCGTGTCAAAATAAAAAAATAAAAAAAAAAAAACTTCGATGTATTAATTCTTTTGTTACATATATGTTTTGATATGGTCTGTCACGTACAGTATCCGTAAATATAAATCATGCTTAATGCGACTTTAGGTAAGCTTGTAGAACTATATTTGAGTACTTCCACTACTTAAAGTGTAATAATTAAATTTAATAAAGTTTATGTTTAAAAGTTTAATAATTAATAATTAAAGATAACTATGAGACTGTAGAATTTCATCAACAACACTTCAATAGCGATCTTGACGACGAAACGAGCGAGACAGAGTAAAATTGTTTCGCCGTTTATTATTCTGAGTTTTAATCAAGGAAGAAAGTCGCGGGGAAGATGCCTGGAGACAGCTGCAATGTCGACGCCGTGTCTTCTCTTCCACACTAATTGTGTGTAAGCTATCCTACAAGAAACTTATTCAGAGTTCATAATTTCTTTTTGGTTTCATTTAAGTTTTAATTTAGAATACATTTTTTTTATTGCAGCTCGACCATGAACAGATACAACTGCTACTCTAGAGAAAGCTCTACGGGCAGCAGTCGCCTCCGCTATGCCGGCCTGAGGAGACTGGTATGCACCATCTAGATTGACAGTGCACACTCCTCTCGCTTTACCTGGCTACTTTCAAACTGCTCCCGAAACGTGACAAGGGTGTTATTATGTATATATATTCACGGGTGTTACATTCGAAAGTGTTGATACTACCACAGAACGGCAGACTGGGCTAATAATTACCATCATCAGTCTGCCTACCACATAACATATAACAAAGTTACATTGGTACCGGTCAGAATTAGCGAGGTTCGACCGCGGGTCTCATCGATCGTGAGTTTACGCGTCTTACCGATAGACCACGGCCACTTAATTTAGGCAGTGACGTATCGAATTACCTGAATAGTTAAATTACATGAATTTTGGTTCCCATAGTTACTATAGTTCCTGTAGTACCTAACATTACAATTGTACAAATGTAGATAAGCGGAAAATGTGTTGAATTAGTTACCAAACCGAGCGGTTAACCATGTGTCCAGCAACCGTTTTGTGCATTTAACATGAACTCATGTTAACGCCTTGTTATTCTATTAATACAATACAAACGTACACTTTATATTATTTGTAATTAATTTTCAATTGTAAAAGTTTCATCGTGCTACCTTTTATTTAGTTAATTTGCTATAGTAATCTACTAATCTCCGTTACCTTCTCAAAATCGTCAATTAATATATTTTAATGCGAATTGCTATTGTTATTATGTTCTTTGGTTGGTCAGTGCCTAAAAGTGCGGTAGACAGACAGTGCCTAAAAGTGTAGTCTGTCGTCCCGGGTCAGTACGATCATTTTCAATTGAACAGTTTCAATTGTGATTTGTTTGGAAGGAATTATAAGGAGAGAGGCATATTTGTCCCCTCAAGTAGGCATAGCGAAGGCGACTGCTGGCTTGTTGCCTGTAGAGATTCGTCTGTGGTAGGTAGCAGTTGTTTTCGTTCATGGACCGCATTTTAGCTAACAGCAGGCGGAGTGTTGTCATATCGTAGCAGTTATATCCGCTTACGGTTTAAAGTCAAGGAGTTTAATTATATTATTTTTATATCTAAATGTTTGGAAGCTGACCAGGTATCATGGGCGGACTAAGGCCTAGGGAACCTAGGCACTTCCCTGGGGCCCGTACTTTTTGGGGCCCGAAAATTAGGAATTTACTAAACGCAAAGTATGTATCATGACTGAAAAATAGGCCCGGAATTGCCAATGTTGCCTAGGGCCCGCTTTAGTCTTAGCCTGCCACTGCCAGGTATGAAAGTGAAGAACCGGCGGTTATGGTGGGGTTGACTATTATGCAGATGTAACACTATCTCCGGTCCGTTTAAAGTCAGGTGGTTTAATAATTTTATTTGGAAGCGTAATATAAACGCATCTGAATACAAAGCGGTACCAAAGTGCTGTTTGTTGAATTTATATTTACTATGAACAAAAGGTGTGTGTACAAATCGTTTGCTTTGACAGCGTTCGACAGTGTGGCACACTTGAACTACTCCAGCGTGTATTCATGTAGAATAACTCGCATAGAAATATTGACACGCTCACACACTCTTATCTTATTGAGTTTACGTATAAAAAAGTATTCCACTTTTTGTATTATATATTTTTAAATATAAATAACCGATAATATGGATGAAACAACTTGTTTATAAGATTGGACGATTTTATGCTACTTCCCACGTTTCGATAGCTTTCCAAATATCTCGCGGTTGCTACGAATAATAATAATAATATTTATAAATGTCATTCCGACAAATCTAAAAGCCATTGTATCCGGCATAGTAATGGCGACTGGAGCCACCGTGTAAACGGTTCTCAAGTCGTCAGTGCTCAAGTACCTCCACTGTGCTTACCATCAGGCCAGTCCAAGTCACGTGTCATTATAAAAAAAATTTCAAACTTATCTTATAAGAATAAACAAATCTATTACAAACAAATATTATAAGTTAAATGATCTTGTAGTGTTTCGGGATCAGTTTGGAAGTAGCCAGGTATAACGAGACGAGTATATATTCGTCTCCTTAACCAGTATAGCGGTGGCGTCGTTTGCAGAAATTTCTCTGTGGTAGAAGTTGTTTTCGTTCACTGCAGTCTAGCTTAACATAGGCGGAGTGTTGTCAATATGCCGAGCCACTGTAAAAAAGTCATCATTATAAAATACTACTTATCCAACATTGTTGAGCATGTACAAATGTTAATAAAAATATTGATCCGCAAACTTTAAGAAAATACAACTTATACAATATTTATAAAGTTTCAAATTTTCAGCATAAAAGTTAGATGTATTGATTTGTTTTAGTTAGGGAACGCTACGAGCAGGTTGACAACAGGCTATAACCGTCGAACGCAATAATTTCCTGTAAAAGTGATTAAAAGTCAATTTCCTGCTATCTATTCGAGTCATGTCGCACAACAAAGTATCAGGCGGTTGCGCCAGTCTCATTTGTACTTAATCCTCTTTGATATATTGGTCCATTAGGAACGCTGTCCCGAGCTCAGTGCTCACGGAGATTGTAAGAAAATACGAAGTAACGAGGGTGATACACCCTTTATAGCTGGACATTCCACAGCGGCTTGTTAGGTGAACACTCAATTGAAATACTATAGCACATTATATTTGAATTTGACACCTGAAAAAGAACTGAAACTCTGAAAGTAAATTTTACTATGGATTAAACAATTTTAAAATGCATATAGGTATTTTTTAACGTTTATTTGTACAGGAAACAGTTTAAATTTTTTATTTGTTGATGTGTGCTTTTCTAGAGAACAACATTATCAGTCTCCTTCGTACAACCTAAAATCTATCAAGTGCAGTGTACAGGACGAGGTGATATCTCATTAAGTCGCCATAGCAGATGCGGCTACTACCCGCAGATCTTCTAGCCTTCGTGTATAGATAACGCTGATTAACGTCTAACACGGCGTAGTGAGTTTTTTTTAAGAAAGAAAAAAGTATTCTTTAAGTACAAATTTACTTAAAATAAAAGTACAAATGGAAATGTAACCTAAACTGGCAACATGAATTTATTATAATAATTTAACGGCATTATGTATAACCAATTCGGGCGTGAATTCCAAATATGAAAGTAATATTGATATATAACCCAATATAGGTTATTTTTTCAAAGTAAAGGGATTGCACGCATCAGTCGTCGGCATATCACCTCTAAAAATGACGGTTTATCATAAGGGCGTTCTTTTGGGTGTCGTTTCAACGATCTCCCGTAAATTGGAAAGCAGTAACCGCAAAAGCAATACATCCCAGAGTATGAATGACAGAAATCGCTCATGTGCAAGCTAAAGGTTTATTATCTTTCTGCTACGGACACTCGATATCAACCTAATACATCTATCAACGTAGAAAAAAAAAATGTTGTTACTTATTTTTAAATTAATTTTTGGCGTATTATTAGTACTGGTTTTGTTTATTAATGAATTATGATTAAAATTGAATGGAAAAAAAATCAACAGCACACAACAGCCTGAGTTGAGATTTTTTTAAATTTAATTTAATGAAAACAAAAATATATTAAAATTAATTATTATGTTTTTTTTTATTTAGTGCGATTTTTTTTAAATTGTAACTCGGCATATGCTGATTTAAAACATCGTATGCTCGTAGCATATTTTTCTTGCTGGTTTCGTATTTAAAATGTATTTTAAAAGTGATGTATTATCGATCGGTTTAAAGCTTTTTGGTTAGGGATAGAAAGTAACGATTCATGTGGATAAATGATTGATGGGCGACGACAACACCTATCAAGAAAGACTTTCACTTACAACGAAAATATTTTACTCGATACGTGCAGATCTATCGCACTTTATTTCGCTATCAATATATATTAATAAATATGAGAGTTTCCCCCAATTACGCTTAAACGGCTGAATGGATTGAATTTTAGATTATGGTCTAGAATAGCGTTTAGGTTGAAACGCGCTACATTTATCCGATCGAGTTAAAATTTTGTACGGTTATACGCACGTACACAAAAAGGACTTTTTTCAATCATACATATAAAAATGAATGTTTGTTTGTTAGTTTCTGAACTACCAGACCGGGTTGACTTTTTTGTCAGTTAGGTAATCTGTTTATTGAAGAAGGTTTTGAGCTTTTGATTTTATAGTTTGTATACACGTCTATAAAGTCGTATCAAGCTTCTGAACCGTGCTGTATAGTGCACTCGCATTATCTATGTTTTGAGCTATAGAAATCGTACGGCATTAAAATTTTCCTAATTTCATCTTGTGAAGCAGTCGTTTAGCTTCTTAGTGCACTCTTATAACAGTTTTAAACTTCGAAAGAGCTGTAAAAGTATATATAGATCGTGAAAAGCGTAAAAAGTAATTTTGTATTATATTGTTGCATTAGTTTTTGACTGCTCCTCTCGACGTAGTAATCTCTCTTCATACATCTAAAGTTAGCCTTGCGTAGAAGTTTAAAGAGCCGCAAAGGTTCATTAGAATGGAACTCGCAGTGGAATTTGCATACTTATTTACATTATCTCTGCAGCACACAAGTAGGGCCCTTTCATTAACAAATTCACAACAGGGGTGCAAAGCGAGGATCGTAGACGGAATACAAAGTTGAATGCGATTATCAACAAATTTCTTGCAAAAAGTCAGCCGATTAGCAAACTAATAAAAGTAGAACAGTGTCTCGAAATGAATAGAGCCGTCTTTTATATTATTTATATTAAATAGATTTTGTTTTCTTTTATTGCGATTTTCGTTTTGCATATCATTGTTGGGGTTGTTACTATTAAATTATTATCAAAGTTGGTCAGTTTTTTTTTAAACAGAGGTGAGAAATCAAACTAACGTTACGCGGCAATCACGTTAACGCGGCTAAATTCCTATATTCTATCTTATTTATACTTCATTTTTTACTATTCATATTCTTACTTATATTACTGGGTTTCGACGCCACAATCAATACTACTCTTTACTTTGCAGTTGAGGTTTGAGGTTGTTAGTTCATTTCAACGTAACATAAGACAATGATGAGATTAAAGAAAAATAATTACAAATGAGTAAATAGAGATTGATAATTCGGCTAATTTCTTAACACTTCAACAGGTCGGCAGAAACAGTAATTAAATCCAACCCTTTCGCGCTATCCGAAAGGGAAGTCGCTAAATTAGAAAACTAAACTCCGATCGCACCCTCGAATTCAATTAGCTTCTAATCATATCTTAGACATGAAGGGGGTGATTCGCCCTTATATCACCAACTGACGGTTCTAATCATAAAATATGTACTACAAAGGTGTATTATTCAATTTTTAATGAAATAAGTCTTGTCACCCTTTTACACTTTTTTTTATACATCAAAGTAGATACAGAGTAAGGTCAACGAAATGTAAATGTTATACGCAAGAACTAGAAAAAGATCTTCAAGAAATCCTCTTAAATTTGGCCACGTCTATATAAACAAAACTAGCTGTTGGGTAAAAGCCGCGGGCGCAAGCGGCCCGCGGAGGCCCTGTTTTGTCGTAAAACGTATTAGATCGAATAGATTTTAGGGTAGTTTTGAAAATATTTAGCTCGCCATCTAAAAGCGTTTACGTTTCTGAACAAAATTGGTCTTTACACGGTGACGCTAACGTATCTACTTTTCGAGATATGGCGATTTTAAAAAATTTAAAAAAAAACAAAATTTAAAAAAAAATTAGTGCTGGTCATACTGAACAAAATTGGTCTTTACACGGTGACGCTAACGTATCTACTTTTCGAGATATGGCGATTTTAAAAAATTAAAAAAAAAAATTAAAAAAAAAGTAGTGCTGGTCATACTGAACAATATTGGTCTTTACACGGTGACGCTAACGTATGTACTTTTTGAGTAATAGCTATTTTAGAAAATTAAAAAAAAAAAAAAGCAAATAGTGCTGGTCATACTGAACAATATTGATCTTTACACGGTGACGCTAACGTATCTACTTTTCGAGATATGAAGATTTTAAAAAATTAAAAAAAAAAAAAAAAATTAAAAAAAAAAAGTGCTGGTCATACTGAACAAAATTGGTCTTTACACGGTGACGCTAACGTATCTACTTTTCGAGATATGAAGATTTTAAAAAATTAAAAAAAAAAACAAAAATTTAAAAAAAAAAGTGCTGGTCATACTGAACAAAATTGGTCTTTACACGGTGACGCTAACGTATCTACTTTTCGAGATATGAAGATTTTAAAAAATTAAAAAAAAAACTAAAACAAAAATTTAAAAAAATAGTGCTGGTCACACTGAACAAAATTGTTCTTTACATGGTTACTCTGACGTATCTACTTCTTGAGATATTTAAAAGAAAGCCCGCCGCGCGGAGCAAATTCGATGTTCACGCGGCCGCGCTCACCGTCCGACTGACTGAGGTAAAGCCGTTTCGATCGTTCGTCCCGAAAATGCCTCGTCGCGGATGCTGTTAGGCCACGCCCACCGCCATGCTCCGTTTCATATTGGCGTACCGGCGGGAAAAGGATATAAATACGATCGAGGAAAAATTTTTTTTGCCCGATTTTGAAAATTTTTTTTTTGATTTCGGCATAAGACGACATTCTCTACAACTTTCTCTACGGGGTGACTGCCCCGACTCGCCCCGTTTCCGAGATATCGCTACCACTTCCGGTCCAGAATCGACTTCCGGTCAAAATCGTATTTTTCTCGACGGTTTTGGGACGCCCTCTATACGACCCTAAAAACCGCTACCCTCTACTATACCGGCAAGTACGAAATAATTGATGTCAGTCAGTGAGTGAGTGAGTGAGTGAGTGAGTGAGTGGTATTGCAGCTATATATTAGTACTAGCTGTTGGGTAAAGGCCGCGGGCGCAAGCGGCCCGCGGAGGCCCTTTTTGTCGTAAAACGTATTAGATCGAATAGATTTTAGGGCAGTTTTGATAATATTTAGCTCGCATCTAAAAGCGTTTACGTTTCTGAACAAAATTGGTCTACACGGTTACGCTAACGTGTGTACTTTTTTAAATATAGCGATTTAAAAAAAAACAAAAATAAAAAAATAATAGTGCTGGTCACACTGAACAATATTGGTCTTTACACGGTTACGCTAACGTATGTACTTTTTGAGTAATAGCGATTTTAGAAAATTAAAAAAAACCAAAAATTTTAAAAAAGTAGTGCTGGTCACACTGAACAAAATTGGTCATTACACGGTTACGCTAACGTATGTACTTTTTGAGTAATAGCGATTTTAGAAAATTAAAAAAAAAACAATAATAAAAAAAAAATAGTGCTGGTCATACTGAACAATATTGGTCTTTACACGGTTACGCTAACGTATCTACTTCTTGGGATATTTAAAATATTCGAAAAAAAACCCGCCGCGCGGAGCAAATTCGATGTTCACGCGGCCGCGCTCACCATCCGACTGACCGAGGTAAAGCCGTTTCGATCGTTCGTCCCGAAAATGCGGCCGTATGAAGTCTTTTCTCTCCGCACCTCTCGCTCTCGCCTCATGCACCGACTGATGGAAAAGAGCGAGATGGAAGTATCATCGAGGGCCGACCGATTTGTATGGGAATTTTTTTATTGCCCGATCTTGAAAATTTTTTTTTTTTATTTCGCCATAAGACGACATTCTCTACAACTTTCTCTTCGGGGTGACTGCCCCGACTCGCCCCGTTTCCGAGATATCGCTACCACTTCCGGTCCAGAATCGACTTCCGGTCAAAGTCGTATTTTTCTCGACGGTTTTGGGACGCCCTCTATACGACTCAAAAAACCGCTACCCTCCACTATACCGGCAAGTACTAAATAATTGATGTCAATAGATCAGTGAGTCAGTGGTATTGCAGCTATATATTAGTATAACTAGCTGTTGGGTAAAAGCCGCGGGCGCAAGCGGCCCGCGGAGGCCCTTTTTGTCGTAAAACGTATTAGATCGAATAGATTTTAGGGCAGTTTTGAAAATATTTAGCTCGCCATCTAAAGGCGTTTAAGTTTCTGAAGAAAATTGACCTTTACACGGTTACGCTAACGTATGTACTTTTTGAGAAATAGCGATTTTAGAAAATAAAATAAAAAAAAAGTAGTGCTGGTCATACTGAACAATATTGGTCTTTACACGGTGACGCTAACGTATGTACTTTTTGAGTAATAGCGATTTTAGAAAATTAAAAAAAAACAAAAATTTAAAAAAAAAGTAGTGCTGGTCATACTGAACAATATTGGTCTTTACACGGTTACGTTGACGTATGTACTTTTTGAGTAATAGCGATTTTAGAAAATTCAAAAAAAAAACAAAATTAAAAAAAAAGTAGTGCTGGTCATACTGAACAATATTGGTCTTTACACGGTTACGTTAACGTATGTACTTTTTGAGTAATATCGATTTTAGAAAATTAAAAAAAAAACAAAATTAAAAAAAAAGTAGTTCTGGTCATACTGAACAATATTGGTCTTTACACGGTGACGCTAACGTATGTACTTTTTGAGATACGGCGATTTTAAAAAATTGAAAAAAAAATAAAAAAACAAATAGTGCTGGTCATACTGAACAAAATTGTTCTTTACATGGTTACTCTGACGTATCTACTTCTTGAGATATTTTAAAAAAGCCTGCCGCGCGGAGCAAATTTGATGTTCACGCGGCCGCGCTCACCGTCCGACTGACCGAGGTAAAGCCGTTTCGATCGTTCGTCCCGAAAATGCGTCGTTATATTTTCATTGCGCGCTCTGAACGGGCGGAACATAGAGAGCGCGAGCCCCGACGAGCGATCGACGCGGATGCTGTTAGGCCACGCCCAAGCGCCATGCTCCGTTTCATATTGGCGTACCGGCGGGAAAAGGATAGAAATACGATCGAGGAAAAATTTTTTTTGAGCAATTTTGAAAAAAAAAGTATCGTTTTCGAAATTAGAGGGCATTCCCTACAACGTTTGTTCCGGCACTTTTGCCTCATCTCTTTCCGTTTCCGAGATATCGCTGTCACTTCCGGTCCAGAATCGACTTCCGGTCAAAGTCGTATTTTTCTCGAGGTTTTTTCGACACCCCCTATACACCCCGAAAATTTCACCCCCGCACCCCCCCGGCAAGTACGAAATAATTGATGTCAGTCAGTGAGTGAGTGAGTGAGTCAGTGGTATTGCAGCTATATATTAGTATAATAATAATAATAATAAAATTTAAGGATTTAGGAAGAGACACCAATAGTAAATGCACTTCACGGGTATGCGCACCTCGGATCCCTATTTGAACGTGCCGATTTGCAGTGCGTCTTTCAGAGAGGTATCGACAACGGCTTCAATAGAGAATTTCAGCGATTCGTTCAACTGTGAATTTTGCGCAAAGTACCTACTGCGTGTGATATGGAATACTTCACTATGGACGACACGTGACTATTTAAACGATTTCAATTTTTCTGTGCATACTTTTAGAATTCCATATTGTGTGTGATTTGTATATATTGTAACGATGAAATTTTATTTATGTTGGGAATACATTTCCATTAATATTTACATGAATAAACCTATTTTGCTCAAATCCTAAGGAATAAGTTTTGCTCACTTCGTTTCTACAATAAGATCCCCTTCGTTAAGTTCAACATAAAGCACCTAACTCCTAATATGGTTGTGAATATAACCGCTAACAACACTTAGTATGTGGAGACGAGTTTTCCAGGAACACGCCAAACTATGCAGTTATGGCAAATAGTTAAGCAGAAGCGTGCTGTTATCGCACGTCGCTGGCCAAGAATGTGAACGATAGAAACTTCCCGCTCGATTAAACCACGAGCTTCGAAAACACCCTACACTAGACAACAAACTATTGACCCGAGCCTCTACATAGACAACTTTTAATATCACGAAATTACCCTGACGTCATTTAGCTACTGCAAATATTACTTTAATCCGAGAGCCATAAAGTTTAAGTGCCCGAGTTTGTGGGGAATGTAATAAAACCTTTTGAATTTAGAATGTATTGTGGACTTATTAGTCGTTCCTTTCTCGCAAAGGACGGTTTCCATAAGAGGGACACTCTCCCTCTCTGTCTTCTCAATGTCATGAGTGTATTGCAGAGACAGAATACCAGACGCCGACATCGATGAAATTCTTGTTTCTGTTTTCTTCTATCCCGGTGATGAGGGTTTAGTGAGCGGTTGTTATTAAAATATCATGGTACACTACAAAAAGGAAGATGTACTCGTAATTTAAACACTTTAAGAAGTTAATAGAAAATATTATTCTCTTTTGAACGTGTGTGCATAGTTATAGCGTCGACACCGCCCATCTAGGGGGGTCGTGTCTTATAAAAGCAGGTTTATGACTGACACGTGCCGCACCGCCGACCATCTCAGGGTAGATACGACAGGCAACCTACTCCGACCTACCGAGCGTTCCCACCTCGCTGAATCTTATGAATGAGTTCTTACTTTTTAAAACTTTTATCGAAGACTTTCTTTGTAAAATCTCTAGAGGCATATTATACGTGTTTATTACCTAGTTTAATTAGTGACTTATATTTTATTTCAGCTAAAATGCACATGCGCGTGATTTTTAGTCAAGGGTTGTATCTCCGTACTCTCCTCTTGGCTGCTCATCTTTATTTTTATTTTGCAAGGTATGCAATTGACATTTTTGCACCACACTCCATTGTATTCATTAGGAAGTTCTTTTTTAATTGTAGCTCGATATAGCTTAGATATATCAAATTTTGTATAGTATTTTAGTTCAATTTCAGCATTTATACGGTTTTAAACACTTTATAAGGTTTTCTTTTTATTATTATTTAAATATTTTAAAAAAGAATTTGCTGCGCACATACTGCCTCAGATGGGCATCGAACCCACACGTCCTAATTTAAAGAATAATCGATAAACATAAAATAACATGAATAATTTCAATAAGTGAACTTATTATGAACGATGGACGTTTTATAATTTAGGTACTTTCGTCCCGCGGCAATTCACGTAAATTGGGTCCTTGGGGACATTTCCTCCAATTATCCAATAGCTGGGGATAGAATTGAA
Source organism: Tinea pellionella (assembly GCA_948150575.1). Taxonomy (NCBI): domain Eukaryota; kingdom Metazoa; phylum Arthropoda; class Insecta; order Lepidoptera; family Tineidae; genus Tinea; species Tinea pellionella. The sequence goes on along the minus strand of OX411247.1, from coordinate 4,306,371 downwards.
TTGTTGAAATATATGAAATATGATATAAAACCTCCTCGTATGTGTACTTGCGGGTATATTAAACCGATAAGGGTAAACAAATTGCAATATATGCGCGCCTTATTACCTGTCACATCCATCACTGAACCCTCGACGTCTTTCTAAACATATTGTGCCTGTAGATACTCGTATTTATATACGTTATTGGACTTTAATATTAAATGTCCTCTTATTTGAATTTCCTTTAAATTAATAAATACAAAACAATTTCTTTAGGAGCCGTTAAAAGTCCGACTGTTATCAGATTATTATTTATGAAGAAGGTAAACAATTTCGATAAAGCGTATCAAAAACAACGACAATATTAACTGACAAATAATAAAGGGAATCGATTTAGGTGACGCGCGACGTCACGGTCCAGTGGGCGCCGTAGGAGGTATTCTATAGGTACCCCGGGTACCTCACACCCCAAAACACTTCGCAAATACGACAGATAGCCCCGGACGGAAATTCAATCACGCTCGCACGGAGAATGAATCAAGATTGGGGTAATTAAAATAGACTGCCATTATCTGAGCTACAAGCATATTTGTGTTTCATTACCGGTATATTATACGAAATTAATGGAGTTAAATGATTCTTACGTTATTACCTATTACCTACTCTTGCGGGACTGATCTTCGTGCTAAATATTTTTTTTTATGATCTCTAACAGTGTCTGTAATATCAGTCTTATATTTAATTATTTTCAGTTTCAAGTCTGGGTGTTAAATTAATGTGTTGTTCTTCTTCAGACATCCGATTGTCTAAAAGTATCGTAGTGCATTTATTATTTTCATTTCGACTGCTGTTTCTAAAACATAAGAATATTACAAATTAATAAATAACCTAGGGGCATAGTTGTATTTGCTTGTTATTTGTCATTTAAATATTGTGAAACTTGTCGTCAAAATTCTAAACACTAAAATGTCGCAGCCCCGAGGTTTTTGTGCAGTCAAATTCAATACATCCGCACCAGGCGTCGCGGTCGTTGGTAATTAAAAATACGTCACTCACAGCAGAGCTTTCAATTCGAGCATATGTCGAATTCGAAATGAATCATTTATCGTAAAAAGAAACATTCACAATAGTAAACAATTGCTTTTACACTTCATTTGCCTATTTGTTCCAATTCTGTTAATTGCAGGCTAATACAATTAATTCTTGCATTGGCTTTATTTTATGAAATAACTCTTTTTGTTTCATATTTCTTTTATATTCTTCTCTTCGTATTATATTATGTCGATGCGAGTAGATACCTCAAAATGATTATTAAATTATTGACAATCGCAAATTAATTAAAATAATCTAGGTACATATTTTACATAACAAAGCCACACAATATTGTTTTGTTCAACAATGCAATGGGGTGGCAAACCGGGGACAATGACGTCATTGGAGAGATCTCCGATTATTTCATGTAATGAAAGTTTGCTCTTTATTTATTTAATTAAGAAGGGTTGACGCAATAACGAGTTTGTTCTCGATAGAAAACCCTTTATATGTTAGTGCTTCGAATAATTAGATTCGGAGAATTATTTATTTGTATAAAAAACAATGGTTGAGATTACGGTACTAAATCAAACAAAGCACTGTTTTCAGGACGCAATTAAGATTTGCTTTAGTTTAGTAATTTGATTATCCTTAATTTTAGAAAGTAAAGTGGAAAGAACCGACTGACCTAAGTAATTCGTTCCTCGAGGGAGGAGGCCGCAGCTGGTCAGGGGCTAGAAGTGGCCCGGCCTGATTTATTTTGAGTATCCATCACACCGCGTCGCTCAGCTGAGGACGGTATCTTGTCTCCCCCTGGACTCTAATGTTTTCTCACATTGGTGGCAAGCGATTAGACACTGGATCGTTATTATAATATCACCTTATATTTTATTATGGCTTTCGAACTGACGATGTAATGTATGCAGTAAAGAGGAAATCCGTAGGTCGTATATTTCACAACTCTACAGCAAAATGAAAGATTAATATCTACTACGGATTCAGTAATGTTGTCATTGTTATAAATAAATGTATTAAATCCATAATTTAACTATAAATAATCCCATTTATCAACAATAACTGCTGTTTAATCATGTTCAGATAAATTAAATGAATTTGTTAATAACATATTATAGTGTTATATAAATTATAATATGGATATATTTTTAGGTTGCAATTTGCATGTTAAACGTCAATCCGGCGACGCGCTGAGCCCTATCACTGAATATTAATGTGACGAGGAGATTTTGTTTTACTTTGTGGAAACTCGATTATGATGCAAAGCAGCTGACTCCGCGCTTGCCAGTGCTGTGTTACCCGTACAATACATACACACGCTGACTTCACCATGGCGACACGAATATGTTAAATTAATTTTTGCTCACCCAGGTGACAGTCTCTGATAGCTTAACGAAGTATATAACAAAATTTACATATTATAAATCTCTTTGATTACCGAGTAAACATAAGACTTAAATAAATAAACGTCTTGCTGAATAAGTTGATAAATTTTCTACGATGCTACAGCCTTTCTTGACGTTACTACGAATGACGTAGACACTTCTTCACATTAAGATAATTGTATTGTTAAAACTTACAATAACATCTTTTACTCAATTACTTCAGAAGTAGAATAATAAAATTATACGGACATAAAGAGTGGTATGGAGACTGATGATGGTTATTAGCCCGGTGGTCCTGGGGTAAGGTAGTACCAACACTTTTGAATGTAACATCCGTAACCTTGTCGGAATAGTTTGGAAGTAGTCAGGTCTATACCTGCGAGCTATAGCGAGAGGAGTGTGCACTGTCTAATCTGGATGGTTCACATTCGTCTCCTCAAGTCAGCATAGTGGACGCGACTGCAGCCTGTAGAAAGTTAACTGTAAGTTTCCGTTCATGGACCGCACTCTAGCTTCGCATGCGTGGAGTGTTATCATATACCGAGCCACAATAAAAAAAAGTAAAGCTCAAACTATTTTTGTATAAAGAATATTATTCACAAAATGTACCTACCTAGGTATTGTGATTTATCTACAATATTTATCAGCTCTGTCAAGTGCGAAAATTTTTCTTGTGAGCACCCCAGACCATCTAATAGCCTTTTACTTTTCGGAGGGAGAGGTCAAACTACTATTTAATCTAGCGTGAATGATGCATCGATGTTTTGAAGGTATCAAAGTACTAACATTTATTTTGGTAATCTATAATTAAAGCGTTGTTTTTTTAGATCTTTTATTACTCTATCTAATAATTACAACTACGAGTTTATAATACAAGTAATATTCTTTTGTTTATTTAGTTATAATATGATACTAGTATACTATAATTGCATCCTTTAGGTAATTAAGGAGATAGGTAATGAATGAATGAATCAGCAGGTAATGAAACGTTCTACCAAAGAACTTACAAATGTAGAAGTTACGAAAGTTTTTGAATATCTAATATTTTGTGCATAAAACAGCAATTTACTTCCAAACCAAGTTCCACGAAATAAGCAAATGCAATTAGGCAAAATAAATTTATTACAAAATTAATCACTCGAAAAACAAGACTATCCGAGTTTATAAAAAAAGGAAATTTGCCTTGTTGATCAAAATATACGCCTCTCTTAATGAAATTACCTAAAAGTTTAACCACCTGTTTTGCTGGGACGAGCGCGGGGAGAGGACACTCCGCTCTTGTTCAGAATTTTGGTAGGTACCTACTTGCTTTAATTAGGGTTGTGTAGGCTTACAGGGGGTCATTTTTCTTGTTTAGCCGTAATTGATAAAGGGCGAGCGTTAGGGCTACGAAAACCACATCAAAATCTACACTACCAGCAGCCGAGTCAACTTTTGTCCCTGTAATTACAACCTCTTTGTTTTAATAATAATTATAGCTTTAAATTTTAGCATTACATGCTATAAAACTTACATTTATATGCAAAAAAATATGAATCATTAACCTTGAATTAATGAAATAAAAAAGAAAACATCCTATATAAAGAAATGTCAGTATGAACCACAGTAGCCTCACTCTCGTTATGGTAAGTGCAGGCTCATTATAAACGATTGAATTCTGTATATTTATAAACAAATGTGAACCGGGTTTTAAGTGGATTGAATGAAAATATTAACAAATTGGCCTGCAGCTGGATTAAACAGTAAATTCTCATATTCTCATATTAATGTTTCCCCTTCATGAGGGTGACTCTGGCCTCGAGCACGGTGGGGATGCAACCTCAGCAATTGCGTTAAATCACCAATTCTATCAGATTTAATTCGATCTTGAGCTTGCATAAAATAATATATAAAAATATTTTTAATTATAAAAAAAAACAAAGTTATATGTCCCAAGCTATGCACAAGTTTTATAAAATCAACTATTGGATCAGAATATTGAATGATATTTATTATTTTGATAAAAATGTAACTTCTAAATAAAGTCGATGCAAGTTTTCCATTGCGGGATTGAGGAGGGCAAGTGATTTGATTTGGTCGTCGAGGCCCGACTTGAAGAGTTTCTTTTCGTAGGAGGCAGCCGTGCTTATACAGATGTCGCAAGACCAATATTGCCAAGGAAATTAGTTTATGTAAAATGTAAGAGGAGAGACGAAAAATGTATAAAGAAAAAATGGGTAGGTTTATTGGGATCAATCGAATTTATTCACTTTTATAGGCTTCGTGACATTTTTTTTATTTTGAAATAAAATATTTCAGCTCACTTAAACTTTATGTAGTTAAAAGTAGAATACGTTAAGAAATTTGCATAAGCAATTAAAATATCAATTTACTCTCTAATCGTTTTCGGTGAACCAACAAAATTCAATTAAAGCTGTAATTATGAACGTGGAAAATTCAAGCCACATATTCACCGAGAAATACAGTATGAATCAAATTTACATTCATAGTGAATCTCCTGTCGCTCTCTGTCGCATACTACGACATTTATTAGTTACACGTACCTAATAAATTATTCGAACTAGGATTATAAATCTATTTATATCGTAAACAGAGTCTATTTAATTAATAATTACTTAAATATAAAGTTGATGTAGTGACGAGGATTGAGAAAGGAATGCTTCGATGGTTTGGGCACATGGAAAGGCGATTGACGAAAGGAATATATAAATCTGATGTGAATGGATGCGTTAAACAAAGTAAACCCAGAAGGGTGTTTTCCGATCAAATAGGAGACATCCTCATGAAAGCTGGACTGCCTAGTGCCCATAACCGTCGGGCGTGCATGAAGAGAATTTTGGATGTGAAGGAAGCGAGGGTGTTATGTCAGAATCGTGGTAAATGGCGTTCTGTTGTCTCTGCCTATCCCTGTGGGAAAAGGCGTGACAATTGTATTATATTGTAAATGTAAAGTTAAAAACAATATAAATTTACATTGAGAATTAGTGTCTTTTATTACCATTTTAATATTAAATATTAAAACCTATTATGATAGATATTTTTACTTTTTGTAGTAGTAGTCCGGCATGTGACTACACTTAGTGTGCTCCAGGAGCGTAGACATCTGCTGCTGGAAATATCTACAGTTTGTAGTCACTTCCGCTATGCCGTGTACACCGTCTATGTTGACAGGGCTCACTCCAATCTAATCCCTAAACGTGATTAGATTACTTTCGTGTGTTACAACTGAATAGAAGATCTGAGGTAATTTTAGTAGCGATGTAAACCCATTGTTTTATTATTAACTCATTTCATATAAAATTATTCAAATGCCACGGTTTGTGTTCGGACGTAATTTAAGCGTTATATCTATTATTAAGCTCTAGTATTCAAAATCGGATAATCCATTCAACAAAATCCATTTTATCGGATTTTCGTGCGTGACATTGAATAATTGATGACATTAAATACATTTATATGATGAATAATAATACTTTACTGTTACTGATATTTAATTTGTAATGTAATGAGCTATTATACGAGTACTACATTTTTTATTATAGATACGTATAGCAAATTCAGCATAAACTGTGTCAAATTGTACGCGTCTTTGACGATGCGCTACAAATTATAGACATTCGTACATTGCTTTTATCGGGTGTACACGATTTTTTAAACTTATATTTTATAATGTTACCTTAATTATATCATTAATATATTGCACTGTAGATCGTAGGTATGTTGAAAACTCTTTTATAATATCTTTAAAATCAAATAAAAATTCTTTGAGTTTCGTGCATATCAATTAGGTGAGTATTAAATTATGCAAAAGGATGGCGGGGTGCCAGGGCTTAAAGCTGCATTCAGATGCACCCGTTGTGCCTCCAATTACATCTCAACCCTAAAATATTATATGATGTGCCTCGAATAATGAATTAACTAAATAAATCAATACTTTAAGATGACGTGAAGCGAAGTTTCGGTAAATTTGGAAGACTTTTCCTTTTCAGAAGTTCATAAAGTTTCGTACCCGATCGAATCTCGTACATCATGTTACGTATTGTTCAGCAAACATTTCACCAGATTCAAATTTCCGAAACAACGAATGTGCACGTATTCGATCAAACGAAAAACTAAGTTTCGATGCTAAAACTGACAGAAATAAACTTTAATATTAGTCAACTCAAAAACAAAAATCATAGATCTTTTGTAATAATAGGTAATCAATGTAGAGGCCACTCATTAGGCTCCATTCATAAAAGTAATAATTCATTAAACAAAATGAAAGGGCACATTCGCAGGTATCTGATATTTGCACACAAATTGTAGTATGCGCAGGTCGGTAGGGACATTTGATTATTCCAGCGTGTGTCGCAAATCCTCGCTATTGTCTGTCTGCACTCTGTATACAGTCCGCAGAGGGTATTACAATAGCGCGGCACCCCATCATTCCATCTATAGCGACCGCCACCATGGTAACGTAATCGTGGTTACGGATAATGAAACAAACTAATTCCGTGCTCTTTAAAATACAGTATATTTATAAACATTAATTCGTTTTTACTTTAACAAGGAAAACTGTATCTTTTTACGACAAAAATGTCTCAATTTTTTAATTTTTTTTATTGTAGTTCGACATATGTTCATCTAGATTGACAGTATACACTCCTCTCGCTATACCTTAGCGAGAATTAGCGAGGTTCGAACACGGGTCTCGTCGATCGTGAGTTCATGCGTCCTACCACTAGAGCACGGCCGCTCGTTGTAATTAAACGTTAAAAAATTGGATCTATTATATTTTAAATGCAATTGAGTTTATAGACTTTAATTAAATTTATATTTTATAAAATATTATTTCATTTCTATTAGATAACGTTCGAAAGACTTTTTTATTTGATACTTCAGACTATTAAATGGTTTCATAAAACGTAATTTAAAAAGTACGCGTCTTTGTAAAGTTTTAAAATGGCTTGGTGGGCATAAAAAGCGGCCATAATTGTATGCTTCCACGTCTATAAGGAAATCGTTTACAAGTGAACGCTTCTTTCAAAAAGGGTAACCGTTTGCTACAAAATGAAAGCCTCTGAAGGGGAACGAACGTGGAAAAGAGCTTATCAATATATCGTAATATTCTGGAAGATTTTTTTTAATACATCGTTTCTGTGTTCCTACTACTTATTTTTTCTTAGTCAATATAAAATGTGCTTAAATAGTTTTTTTTTTAATTGGTGTAAGTATATCATTAGGGTACTGCGCACATGTCTGTTATACTGCTGTAGTGAAGTTGTGCCGGTAACCCCGCGCCAGTCTAATGGAGCACTGTCCTTCCGGCGAGGGAGTCCAAGAGGCATTTAATCTTGCGTTGAATTATGTGTTGATGTCGGAAACCCGGAAAATGTTTCCCGTCCGAGCTCTAGTAATTCCTGTTTTTGCTATTTATATACAGCTTTTTACATTCGTTTGCAAAACTTAGCAGAAGCTCGAATTAATAAAGTTAACTTAGTTTCTAATTTGATTTTATTATTATATTCATGTACATTTCATTTCAATTAGTTTTATACAAGGAAAAATCTCTTTTTCTTTTTACGTTAGTTTTTTTACAATATTTTAGGCGTATTATCAATATCCATTGGCGCTTAGAAAGGATAAAAACAAGTACAAATGGATTCATCTCGACAAGTCGGTGGCATAGGCGTATTCCCTGATGTAATTATCGTGGACTCGCTTGGCCGACTCTGCTAACACAATGACCGATGTCCAATAACTAGTGCCTATGCCACTTTATAGCGCCTTATAACTACATAGATATACTGTAGATAGAGACACACACACACTAAGTAACATGGCGGTGAGTTCTAACTTCATAATTTGATTTGTCTCGGAGAATACCCACATTATGACGTAAACACAGAAAACGGTTAGATAACCTTATTATTGATGAAGAGGCTCTAATTTTAGTAACAATGATGATGTGGTGTTCAGAATATTTTGAGGTATATGGTGACATCATGTTCATATAAATTAGATCCTTTCACCTTGGATCCTTCAAGCGGAGCGTGAAAAAGCACCTTCTCAGGCCGGCATAGTAGTAGCGACTGGAGCCACCGTGCGAGCGGTTCTCTAGTCGTCAATGCTCATGGACCTCCACTGAGTTTACCACCAGACGAGTCGAGGTCACATGTCGTGTCAAAAAAAAGAGAAAACTTTAAATGGAATTTATACTTCCTACCGGTACCTATAGACCGTCGGCATATACCACTTTCGCATCGACCATATCAATTACTCTTCTCATGCTTGCACGTCGCTGAGAGTGCTCCTTACTCTTCTTTGTTTCATCTATCTTCTCTTGTCTATTCTTTCCATATACGACCGAACCAGAAGTTAAAACTTTTATTAATAAATATAATTATGTTAGCACATTAAAAGGCCTATGGAACAATATATATGTTTATTGCAAATTTATAATAGTGCATTCTATATACTATTCAACTCTTCATAGTTCTGTGTCAACATCGAAGAGCTACCGGTAAATTCAATAACGTTCACAGGAAACGCAGTTACGGCCAATTAAAAGTATGCTACTCGCTTCCAACGACGGAAAGGAGAATTAAGTTACTGTTGCCAACGAGAATTCCTACAAACTATTCCAGATAACCTCACCTTAGAAAATTTAACAATATTTTCGAACAAATGTATTTTGCTTAATAAGTACATACATAAGTGTTTGTAAGTTTTAATAGCCTCTCTGAGATTTAGTTTCATTAGCAGTTGAAAGTTTCAAAGCAGCCGCATAAGGCAGTCGAGCTAAATAGAGATTGTAATTCTCTGGTAAATTCATATTGCCATTTTGAATGACGATGCTGCGGTTCATTCAGTCTCCTTCTGTTGTTAGAGTGTAATCATCACAGTTATTTAGATAAAATGATCTGTATATCAAATTAACATTCATTAAAGGTTTTACTTGACAAGTTAAAATCTAAATGCATTAAAATTTGAGTTTTAAGATAAATTGTGAATAAAAGAGAAATTATTGCTCAATTTATGCATGATAATAGAAACACACAAAGGCGCTGCTCGAAATAGGAGGTACTGGATTCTTCTCGCGTACTCCTGAGTGAGACAGTGTCATTAAATTAAAGTTTCATTTGTCTTCATTTGCTAAACAATAGCAATTATACAAAGCCCCTCAGCGGGCGAGTAATCAAGCGTCCCTTTAATTAAGTACAGAAACAGTGCGAAGTAATTGGATCTGAACAACTGAGTAAACAAATCGAAATGGAAGGTAATAAATCTAGCAAACACCTCTTTCAGCGTCACCGAACATTAAAGCTGTTTCATCAAAAAATGTTCAAAACCAATCAGTTTACGAATACATAATAAGAAGCTGTTTAATGTCGCACGAAGCCAATTGTTCTAATAAAACATGTAATTATTTTCTCTTTGTCCACCTTTAAAACTCCGTTAGAAGTCACTGTTTTGTGGGAATAATTAATGACGTGTATTGCGAAGTAAAAGCACAATTGAGACATTAACTGGCACCGGAAAATAACAGTGGACCTACTTAGTGATATCAAAATAATATTTTCATCTATATGGACCCATGGACTCAGTTTGCATAACCCAAGAGAAATTAAAATATTTCCAAATCTTCAATTGCACTGTTTATATCAACGTACCAGCAAATTCAAAAGTATGTTTAAATAAAGATTGTGGTTATTTGATGTTGAAATTCATTTATTTACAAGCTACGAGTACGTCGTCGTTCTGGAGCGGTTTACTTGGACCCCGGCACATGGCTCATACTGTGCTACCGTATTCATTTCCGGCTCCTTGCATTTTTATAACCTTTTCATCGTTTGCTATTTGCTGTTGCCATAGGCTCTTAGGGACGATTGATTTATCTTAATTTAGACGTAAAATTTTTAATCGCTATTTGTATTTAATATAAAGTATTCACCTTTTTCTTTATTTTTATTTTTAAGTATTTTATTTTCATATAAGATAAGTAAAATAGTATAAGTTTCAGATAAGTAATTTAAAGTACTTATTCTCGTTGAGCATTTGAAATTTATTTTTAAATTTATAGTTTATTCTGTACATAATTTTGGGCACAAATAATAATTTGTGCCAACCCTATGTGTATCGTGTCTTCGGAGACATCCCCGGCTATATCCGTACATATTTATATTCATGGTCTGAGTACCTTTTTATCCCTCTACGAAATAGTTCCTCTGCTATTTTCATGTATGTTCCGGGAGATAGCAACAAACAACCTTACTTTTTTCGCTGTTCACGATTTGATTGCAGAGATTTACTTTTATGGTCAGATTTATCGTTGACTTTAGCTACAGTTATGGTTTTTCCAATGAGTTTTCTAGTTTTCATATTAATCTCGCTGTTAAATGTTTTCGAAAATATGCTGCTACTTAATATTATGTTATATAATACTTAACTCATTGCTAAATGGCTTGAATTTTTTAATTGAAATATTTTAATATAAAAAAAAAAGACGAGACACATCAGGGATGTGCATTAAAAGCAACTAAAAGACTTTTCTATTATGAAATAAGTCTCGCAGAATGTACATATTGGTATAAATTAGACGGTTCCTTCAGTAAATGGTAGTAATTTCCGTTCGGAACTGCATTGAAATGGCGACACGGACTGCTTAGGGCTATCCATTTGCTCAAATAGCTTTTTATGTGGTCTATAAGAATATAAAAATTACTTTCAAAATAATAACTTACCTTATACCCTTGTCAATAAAGTCGTAATTTCTATTAAAGTTACTCTTATCGTAGTCGTCAATTATTAACGATAGAGGGAATTTCAGGTAAGATATAGAAATGCGTTAGTATTTGTATCGTAGGAATTGTATTCTGTATGCACTGTCAGTACACACGTGCCTCGCTGGACCAAATTATCACGCTTCCATGATCTATTGTGGCGCAGTTCGTGACGTCCATCTCGATCATGGTATATGAGTACCATTGTTCTCTTGTCGTAATAATCTTATTGCTTAATTGCATTAAGTGATGGTCCAAGTTGCATATCACTAATTATGTAATATTATCCTTTGTTTGAATAGAATAATATTATAAAATTAACTTTTTAAAAGTATAACGTATTGAATATATTTTATTTTTTACTTATATACTTTATTGACAAGCAAAAAGTGAACTTAAAACCGTGAGGTTTTATCTACCAGTCGACCTTTAGGTAAGGTAGGATATAGTATACCAATATTCACATTAAACTTACAGTTTGGCAGCTTTAAGTTAGCACCGAAAGTTATTTTGAATGTAGAGCTCATACTACGCGTGCAATACGCAGTTTGCAGCTAAACACTAGCCGACTCATTCACGCGAAGAATTTTATCGCGCAGTCGGCAGCGATATGTGCACTGATTTAGCACGCCAATCTTTCAAATACGCACCGCGCTGATTAACTGTGGAATTGCAGGGAGTCAGCAAACAAGATAATAAAACCATTTAGTTTTAAATAAGAATTTTACTTTTTTTTATTGTAGCTCGGCATATGACAACACTGCTAGTGGAAACAACTGCTACTATAGAGAATACTCTACGGGCAGCAGTCGCCTCCGCTGTGCCGGCCTGAGGAGACGAGTATGCACCATCTAAAGTGACAGTGTACACTCCTCTCGGCATTAATATTGATATCGATAGCAATAAATAATTTCAAAAATGTTTCGTGCATTAAAATTTAATTAGCTGAAAGAATTTTCTAATAGTGAAATACGAAGTCTTCCTTAATCAGGTTTCCAATCTCTGGCATTTAGTTTGTAATTGAATAGATACGTTCGCCTTCAGCCTCCTTAACATCCGTAATGAAACTTGAATGAGCTCTATCATGAAGTGCACTCACACATGTGTACGTTTATACTACACAGAAATCTTTTATTTTGTTCAACATTGCTATTTTAGCTCCAGCTTTATTAACATTTTAATTGCTTATCTAAAAAACGTCAGTTTTGTGTTTAACATAGCTGTGACTTGTAACTTGATTAGTGGTTTGGACGTTATTTTATTTTTAATTCTTTTTACTTTAAAGTTAAGTCTATTATAAATGACGGTACGTGTACGAGTAAGTATCCATTAGAGGTAGGTATGACAATATAAATTTACGGCTGAGGTGACCTTAGTCTTGTTATATGACTCAAAAATTAACTTAAGTTATTTTCTTAGAATTTTTTTAGAGACATATATTGCCTTCAGTGGCTAAGGTCGTCTCAATTTGCTTTTTATTTATTACACATATAGCTCTACTATACAATGTTATAAAAAAGACGGCCTTAGTTAACAGCATGACTTAAGTCAAACTTAAAAATATTTCTGAATCTGAATAATTTTAAATAAGATAAATTTAAAACCTGCCAACATAAGCAAGTGAAAGCAATTACATTGGCCATAAGTGTTCTTTCACATTAGTAATTAGCGGGCCGACCAAAAACGTGCAAATCGTTAGACTTCGCCGCTGAGAGTCGTGTCTTTGCATATTCATTGCCTGCTTAAAATATTTTAATACGGGTTGCTCCTTGTTCAACACAACTACAACTTTCGACTAATGGTAATTTTTGTTTGATGATGAACCAACTTTTAATGTTTTTTTTTTCGCAATCTTAGTTTATATTTACTTTCATGTTATGCATCTTTAATTTAATAGTTAACGTCCCTTCTAGTTGTTCTAAGGTCATCGATAACATGAATAAAAGGGGATTGGGTAAGACCACACGTTGTCTCTTGGTTCACCGATGGTTTAAGTGTTTATAATTAATATTGACGATCAAGATATTTTTTATTTTTTATTAAAAAATAAAATCAAACACTCGAAGCTGTAATTTCTGTGGCGTTATATAAAATGTGTGATATTTTATTAGTGGAATGTTTAAAGTAAACTTAAAGTCTTGTACGTTAACAACAAAGATTATTACCATTGATTTATAAGACTGGTACCGAAACATTACGATACGGACATAGAAGAACAAAATTTTAGTCTTGCAATGTTAAAAAAAAACTACACTACCAACGTAGCTTAGCTACTCGAATGGTATCTGAATTTTAAATATAACTAGAAACGTCGAACTACAATAAGCACCCCTCGTCTGATACAAAATGTATTCAAGATTGCACGATATAAAAACGATCTTTGAGTTTTATAATTTTCCACTCTACTCCCTGTTATCGAAGATTTCTTCCGTTCGTACCCTCTTCCTTCCGCGACTCGACATCGAGGGTGTCTTTAGAAATAAGAGTTTCTTAATTGGTAGTAGGATCTCCAGTTACATATTCAGAGAAAAGTTTAAGAAAGTCATGGAAATTTCCCACATGCAATTGTCATACTTATTACAGGAGTCTTTAAGGTAAATTTTCTTTTTACAGTCTTTTAGTGTGTTATCTATTCTTTTTTTTTCAGGAAACTATTATCATTTTAGAAGTTTAAGTTGAGAGAATGATAATTTTGTAATAGTAGCTAATTTTAAAGTGAATGGCAACTCTTCGATCGCGATTTAAATGAAGCCGACGAGAATTTTCAATTAGCGTAGACACTGAACGATAGCTGACAATTGTCTTCGGCACCCTTGTGAACGACCTCATCTATCTACATTTGAGTAACCAAGTGAAAAAGCAATGAAACGGGCTATTAACTTTGTTAACCCGAAATTTTGCTAAGATTATTCCTTGGATATATTCTTATGGCATATATTTTAACTTATACTCGTATGTTAAGTTTTATTATGAAATTAACTTATGTATTTTGTTACTTATCTTGTAACATATTCATAAGTTACGTACTATTTGGTATCCATACTAAAATCATTATCAAATATTGACTATTTAATTTCTATTTTACATAGAAAGTATAATATTGATTTTAAAGAGTGGTAGGCAGACTAATGATGGCATAGTGGAGGCGCCTTTATTGTAGCAATTCTCTTCGCTCGTTGGCCGCAAATTTATTGACATCAGGCGAAGCAAAACGGCGAAATAAAATAAAGGATTTAAATAAACTAATCAAGATTTTACAATTAATTAATTTGGAAAACAGACATTATACTCTGGTATAAGTATGATTATAATATGTTTTAGAGATATTATCTCCACAAAGAAAGGCGTTTGCTAATACTGGACTAATTTCATCCCCTCTGACACATAACAGCGGTCGTATTATGTCATTTTCGGTCTATTATGACATGCCAGCATCACTAAATTGCTTCTATAACATATGAAAAGACGTGAATGTAGCTGCACGAATGCCTAAACATGTTTTACCTACTTTTAATAAAAACGAAAGTGGTATTTATACACATGTGAACAATTATTTAGTATATTAAATGTGTATAATATTATGTAAATATGAAAGCGCACAGTTTCTGCAAAATGTAAATCCATTAGTACCCACCTAGAAGATAGATATTATGAAAATGTCTTTTGATATATTTTTGCGTGAATAGGCACCCTTCCCCGGTGAACTTAATTTTCGGGTCGACATATGTCACACGCCATATCCACGCCATTTCCATACAAGGCGAACCAAAACGAAACTCAGGAAGGATGTCCCTTACAGCTCATGAATAGAGCGGGAATATGACACGACGGGCGTGGTCAGTTCGTGATTAAAAATGTAACTTTGAATTGCGTCCTGCACCCTCTTTTCGACGGAAAGGTTTTATAAACTTTGTTCATTGTGACATGGCTTTAATTACATACGTTCAGTCATATGCGGCTTTATTAATTCATGCTGCCTTAGCGGGGTTCTAAAGAATAATATCTGCGATTATTAAAAATTCCCTATTAGTACGTTTATTTGTACAATTATTGTCATTATACTCGTATCACATCGTTTAAAAATATCGCATAATAATAATAGCTCTTTGTTGTAATCTAAGGCCCACATGTGACGCGTATAATAAATATGTGACGAATATCGAGACGTAAGTTAGTCCCGCAACGTGTATATGTGTCCTGGCTCCAAATCAATTTAAATATAAACTACAACTGCTCAATTGCTCAGATAAAAGCGGTTCAATAGATTTTAACATAGATTCAATTGTTGGTTAAGAACTGATAGCATGATACAGTATCACGGTGGATACTAATTCCCGTATATATTGGCTTAACATCGTATAGTGTGGATGTTAAAAGGAAACCACTTAAGTCGCCGTAGTAACTTCGAGCACCCGAAGCAGAAGTTTGGAAATGCTTAGTGGAGGGGATTGGAAAGTGAATCCCTGTAACTTTGCTGTTTTCACTATCTAAGGGTAGTTAATTTAGTTTGGCATTCCATACACGTTTCTTGATGGATAAAAAAAACATCTTGCGGTTTAACTATTTGCCCACTTATATTGTTAGGTCACGTACAGTTTATTATGAGTAGTACAGGTATTTAATTTCTAAATGAAATATAAAATAAAAAACAAATTCAGGAAAACATTCGTATTTGAAAAAAAATATATATTGAATTTTTCCTTTTAAGTAAAATCAAACACCTCAAAGAGAGATTAGGTAATAAATGTAGAAAAAAAACATATAATATAAAAAGCTTTTTACCATAAAGTAGTCGACCTGTTGCTAAAGCAACGTCAGGGAGACGTAGCTTTCGCCATGTCGTTGGCAGGATGTATAATATGGTGTGGGGTATTATTAACCATGGCAACGGACGACCCCTACCCTCTTATAACTTTTTCAAAATATCTCTCTGCCGTCGACGTTTGATCACCTATACATTGCTCTATAATCTTCTGTTTTTGCCGTTCACAATATACAATATACCTTCAAGTACACTTACAGAGTGTATATTTGCAACATGCTCCCCATATTTGCAACTTATGTACTATTGAGGGGTGTCGAGCAGTCAGATGACAGGATTATTTTTGGGCTTGACATAATCGGAATGACAAATAATCATCTGGGGGTTGTCAAATACGAAGAGGTGCCCATCTGTATAAAATTCGAAGCTTCATTCATAACAATAGTGGATTTTAAATGCATGTGAAGTGTATTTTATTCTGTATTCTTGAACATTATTATCTATAATAGTTATTTGAAAAAGTTCGATATTTTAATATTTTTAGGAAACAAAAAGGTTTTTTTTTTAATTATTTTTTAGTATATTTGGTGGTTAAACAAACTTACCTGTAGTGAAGTTTGACCATAATTATACGAGACGTTGCATCCGAAGAGATTATTATACTTGGTAGATGAATCTCTTCGGATGCAACGTCGTAGTATAATTGGTGGTTAAACAAACTTACCTGAAGTAAAGTTTGATCATAATTATACGAGACGTTGCATCCGAAGAGATTCATCTACCAAGTATAATAATCTCTTCGGATGCAACGTCGTAGTATAATAACATTCTATAGATACTATATTAGTTGTAACACCTAAATGTATGAGTGAATTGAATCCTATAGGTTAAACATATGCTTTTGTCTTACATTCACAAAGGCGCTCTACTGACAAGTGTACCTATAAGCTTAGAAGAGAGATTCAAGAGCATCCCTTCATCTTTTGTTAGTTAAATATAAATGGGAGATCATGGATTTTTTTATTTGGACATAAACAATGCTTTTAATAAGACGGCCTGTCCTGTGGCGAGCCAGTATGTTACACGGAGGTACCAGGTTTGATATTTATTCTTTAATCCAAAACAGTAATATTTATTTAGTCTATTATAAAAACGATATTTTTAAAAGTACTTATTTCTTTCGGGTGTTCGTGTTGTTCTTGTCCTGATACCCATAGTTCAGGGTATCCTAGTTTTTGGGGTTTGGGTATTATATCTTTTAGTAATAATTATATTTTAAATTGTAAGTCAGGAATCAATGATTATACGAGTAGTGCTGTTGATATTGTGTGTGTGTGCGCGTTGTAATATTATGTGAAACCGTATGAAAGCGTTCACATGTCAGTATATAAAATGCTTGTCATTGCAGGCATATGTCAGTTTCATGGGCTAAAACTAAGTAATGTTAATAAAACTAGTGACAGAAGTAGTTGTAAAATTGGATATAATGTATAGTTGTAAAAGTT
The DNA here is from genome assembly GCA_948150575.1 of Tinea pellionella. Classification (NCBI taxonomy): domain Eukaryota; kingdom Metazoa; phylum Arthropoda; class Insecta; order Lepidoptera; family Tineidae; genus Tinea; species Tinea pellionella. Next base: position 4,288,928 of record OX411247.1, on the reverse strand, counting down.
ATTAAAGCGTCAAAGCCATGCAATGAAGTTGTTTGTTAAAATTAGAATATCTAAGAAATTGTGACATCAAACGCAAACTTAGTTGTGACATGAAAAGTTAATTTACAAGAATATGATGGGTATCTATCTACCTATTGCTGACTACGTTGTATGAAAATTGCAAAATTATCTCTCATCTTTATGTTCAAAGAGATGTCATCCCCATCTGTGCCGGCGAACCAACCTTAACTTGTTTTCGGCTTTGGTTAATAACGTACCGATATTATACCTAAGGACAATTATCCTACGAAATTAGTTGTATGAGCTAACAACTTAATTATATTTGGGTATACTTATATTGTTATCATAACTGTTTATTATTAATGTCTGTGCTTCTTCGTACTGGTGTTATAAGTACGATTAAATATTTATTTTATTTGCCAAGAACTAGTAAATTATTATACAAAAATATGTAACAAAATATTGTAAAAATTGAACACAACAATTTACAAGTCACCAGTAATATTCCGTGCAATATAAAATAAATATTGCTTTTTGATGCCATGGCCTAGCGGTTTAAGATCTAGGTCGGGGGGTCCGTGTTCAAATATCGCAAATACCAGGCGGTAACTTTGTTACATTATGTATTTTGAATATAGGTTTCCATGAAAAGAGTGGTAGGCAGAATGTTGATGGTTAATAAGCCCTGTCTAGTGTTGTTTAGGTTAAGTTTCCTGGTCAGCTGGAAATAGGCGGGTATAACAGTCAATAGACATCTGTATCTTCAAGACTGTATAGCGGAGATTTTCTCGTACTACTATTTGTAGATAATTATTAATCATTTAAGTAAATATTTAAAAAACGATAAACTAAATGGGTGTACCCTTTGAGAAAAGTAACTGTTCTTTATGTGAAGCTACACATAAAGTCACGTGTCTCATTCAAAGGCATAATCCAAATTGCGCGAAGTTCCTTATTTTATCCCCTCCATAACCCCCGTAATCCCGCATCATGCCGATGTCGCTGTTTCGTGGACGTCTGAGTTTTGAAAATTAATTCCGCATCCGCCACTGAACTCTAACTATAATGAAAGGAACATTCGCAGGTGTTTGGTATCGGTTTCACTTCATGTTCATTTGCATTTGTGAATTGGAAATTATTTTATTTTAAGAGATCAAAATTAAATATAAATACATAAATTCGTTCCATAGCGTTAAAGGAGATATAGTAGAGTAGAAGAGAAAGATTGACTGAGAAAAATTTTTTACGTTTTATTTTTATTATTTCGTTTTGTTTTATATTAGTTTATTTAGTTAAGGCTTCAAGGGGCTAATGGGCCACGATTGTTAGTGTAAGCCCCAATAAAAAATAAAACAAATACTATTATTTCAATTTATAAAAACAGTTCGATAGAAATAAAGCTAAGCTTTGCGTATGCTGCGTCTCATATGCGTACAATAACTTTACGTATGACACTGACAGATGTACGCAACACCAGACACCAGGTCAAATGTCAAAAGTGGACGCTTTCATAGAGATTCATTAGTTTTCACCCATCAGTACATTTTTTTAATGCCTGTACTAAGCTAGTGGTTGTATCACAGGCACTGAGCCACCAAAATACTCTTACATTATCCATATTTACATTGGTACCGGTCAGAATTTGGAGAGATTTTAACACGGATCTCAACGATCATGAATGGAGTCTTCTACCGCTAGGCCACGACCGCTCAAAATCACTTAATAATATACTAATTATTTAACGTTACAATCTAATTTTGTTCGAACTGGAAAACTAGCCCGGTTGTTATGAGGAACAAACTGGCGGCTTCAAAAACAGTTTTGTTCCGGACAGGTCAGAGTTTTGCAAATTAATTCGGTGGTTCCAAGCTATTACACAACCTGTCAGCGCGCAGGTGCGGCTCCTAGTTCACTGTGCAGGATTTGCATTTGGAAATAGTAATTTAACTTCTCTCTTGGCTAAGTCAAACGAAACACCGACCGTAGTTACAGCCTCACAGTGTAAAACAAACATTGTTGACTGCAACTTACTGACCAAGCAAACAATATCGCTCACTTGTTAATACTACTTATTAATTTCACACCACGCACGTTCCATCACAATTTTTGGTATAGTTATAATGTTGGCATATTTTTTAATTGTGCTTGACTGAAAAATCTGTCTCTGATGCAGAGATCGACAGCTAAAAACCAATTCAACATTTTGTCAAATTTTTGTTTTGATATTGCAATTGATTTTGTTTTGTATTTTAATTTTAGGTAATTTTATTTTGATTTTGTTCATTAATTTTTAATTTTATTAAGTTTTATTCAAGTTTGAAACGCTTGCCGTTTTGAGATTGCACTAAACTATTCTAGTGTTCTAATTTTGATTGTTGCTTGTGTTAGTGTACAATGTACATCTCGTTCAATAACAAATTAAATAGAGAAATATTGAACTTTCAGCGTTAGATATCAGATATTGAATTCAACAAATGAAAGTATGAATAAATGTATGTGAAAGTGCCCAAAATAACAATCTAACAAAATTAGTCGCCAACTCAAAGCAAAATCTAGATACCTAACGAAGCGTAATAAATTCCACACATAATAACGTTGACAAATTATTTCCATTGAATACAAATGTCCGAATTTCTAGGCGAAGCTTACATGCAACCACCGGGTAAATGAAAGCCATTGTATTGGATTGGTTTGGATGCAACCATCCATTTATATGTAAAATAGTGATAGACGCACACGCCATATTGTTTATGTCACATTGCCCTCGCACGATTGCATCAAATGAAATGACATTCAATACTGGTTAGTAAAGTTCAATAAACAATAACATCATACTTAATATAATAACATACGTTTTAGGATCGGTCAAGTGTACATTCGACTCTTCAAGTCGGCATAGAGAAAGCGACAGTTGCCTGTATACATTATGAACATTACTAACACGTGTTTAGGGCGGTTTAATATATTTGATTGTAACTATTTAAATGTAAGATAAAAATTACTAACAGTGAATTTGAATACCTACTTTAAAAACAACTTCAATATTTTGTGAGAATGCATTCTGTGTAACTGTAGATAAAGTTTTCTTGAGTCAGCGTTTTCTCTTACTCCCAACTCGTTTCGTCTTCACTTTTAAACATAATTTTATGAAAATTCCGTTGTACATTAATGTTATTTAAAATAGGTACATTTTTTATGATTTGAGAGAGAGGCTGAAAACTAGCGATAGAAGAACTCAAGATCGACGAGATCTGTTCAATTAAAGTCTGGTAGGCAGACAGATAGTTAATTAACTCAGTCTGTCGTCCTGGGATAGTACTATCACTATCAAGTGTAACACCCGTGAAGTGATCGTGGTATACCGAAAATAATATGTACAAAATTGTGTCCATAAAAGCAAAACTTCTTCGTGAATACAATAAAAGTTATAGTGCATTGTGAAACATGAAAAACCATTCTAGTTACTTTACCGCTTGGTTACAGAGACAAATTCGCTTATCCAGACGCTTCGCAACAAATTACCGCCATCGCGTCGGATGGATTATGTAAAACGAGATCCATTTGTATGTAAACTAATGGCAAGTGTCGCTCGTAGGGGCAACTGAGAGCTGCGTTGTGATTTTATTGACACCTACAATCTACATCGGTGGGTGTACTGCTTCTACTCATTTATTATTCCTTATAAGGATATGAATTAATATTGTAAATAACATAGTCGTTACTTCTTGAAAGCGGTATTTTAATCCTTCTTAATTATTGCTAACCTTGGGCTGCTAATTACTTATTAACTCAATAGTTTTTACTCAATTTACCTATATTAGGATATCTCGAAGAGCATGTTTTAGTTACCCATACTGATTCACACTACAGTACTATCAGAGTTTATTATCAGAATTAAGTCGGATTTAAGTTACCGACCCTTAAGTTCCTCAATAAAAAACCCAGATGTTAAACTAAATTGTCCATTCTTTTTAATAAATAATTAAAGAAATAAATATAATATCGACTTCTATGGCGCATTTTGTTTCGGCAAAGACCCAGGTTGGATTCCCAGTCGAAACAAATATTTATTTCGGGTCAACATGTTATAATAATAGGTTAGTATTGTCCTTGTCCTGGTGTACATAGCACAGGACATCAAATTAGAGATCATAATAAATATTACCTAAGATTAAAAGCGTTATGTTTAGGCATTTATGTTGAGCTTAATAAGTAACATTATGAATTATATTTCATCCAATTTGTTCATGTTAAGGTAAGTTAAACATGCCCAGTAACTGCTATATTACAATACACGAAACATTGAAACGGCTGTTCCATACAACATAAGGTCGCGACACAAACAGCCAATAGGGCTTATCGCAACACCACAGAGCGAGCTTTAAATGTTTTGTGCACGAATATTACACGAGTGCGGGAGATGGCAGTAATAACCCTGCTCTGAACATAGAATCATTTACCAATAGATACGGAAATTATAGCCCACATGTATTTTTTTTTATTAAATTAATAACAGTATATTTTTCTATAGTAATTACTTATTACTTTTAAGAATTTTACAGAAATAGATCGACTAGACTCTTTAACTTTTTTGTAGGTAAGATGTTCATCATTTAATAACTATGAAAATAAATTTATTAGATTCAAGTATGAATAGCAGCAACAACAGTGCAAATATTATGTCGATTCTACAAATTGTATTGTCTATCGAAATGACTGAATCCGGTGGCTTTTCTGAATGGGCGCCACCGCTATCTGCTTTGCGCGAATTCGCGTCGCTTCGACGGCTACTGTTTCTACGAACGTCCATTTAAAACATTACGTGATTCTGTAGCTTATATTCAGCTGAATTTTTGTCTTTGAAATTGTCACTAACATTTAATTAGAGAATTCTCGCCTTTTCGCTTTAAACATTCCTAGTGCGACCGACCTTCTTATATCAGACCACCAGACCACAGATATTTAGAACATCAAATAAAAAGTTGCAAAACTCATATGAGTTAGTTTAAGTTGAAAGGGAGAGAGAAATTGAATTTCTTTTGTTGTAATTAGTTTCATAGTCTGTTAGAGAAATGTTTTTGTTATTCATCTGAAAGTTAAGACAAACTTTCTGGGATTCCTCTGCGTATTTAGTTAATTTTACTCCATGTCCTACTGTTGCAGACATTTGTAATTCTCGTTGCTTCGAAACATTACAGACTGAGTGAAATCTCGTCGTTTACTTACTTGCGTGTACAGAGTTGAATATCTCACATGAAATGTTTGTAGGTTTCATGCTTGAAGCTAAGTAGCTCGAATAATCCGTCTTGAATCTACACTAAAACAAGCTTCACAATTTATGCTTTCAACATTATTTACATTGTTCTTGAATAATTATACTTTAATAAAGTTAATTAATGTAAAATAAAACGACTTTCTTCGTTGTTATTTTTACGGTTTCACAAATTGTATTTATAGAAATGGTAAACAGTAAATTAATTTTATTTTATAGGTATGCCTATATTTTTATAGCGGTCTACTTAAGTTCAGTTATTGCGTTAGGTTTCAGCTAAAAGGCACTCAAGCCCTTGACGGGGAATGTCAAACATATAAAGTTACAAAAGATATCCCTTCTCTCTCTCTAATGGACCCTCGTAAGAGGCCAAAAGACGACCCTTTCGAGACAAACTTGATTCATCATTGACAACCTTTATCCGTGATATAGGAAAATTAACAGGTTTCTCCTACGTTATATTATATCTATAGTTATAAGTTGTTTATACTAAGTATTTACTATTAACATTCCTAAAAATAGCAACTTATAAATATCTAAAGAAAAATGTTTAAAAAATTTCGATAAATAAATCTGGGATACTAAAGTGCTGAGCTTCATACAAATTAGAGTAATTGAGATTGAGTAGCGTAAAAGCATTTCTGGAGAAGTTAACCATTTCACAATTGCAGCAATTACTGCCTCGAGCTATCTAACTCTATGGTTTAGCTATTGGATCCCATTATCTTCGCTACACAAACCAGTTGCTGAATAAATTTCAGATAAAGAAAATATTATTTTTAATAAATGTATTATAAGTTTATTCTACAGTTTTTTTTTAACTTTTCCTAATGTTTAGCTAGAATACAATTCATTAAGAGCTAACTGCTATGTACCACAGTGTGCTGCAGGCAGGAGTCGCCTCCTCTATGCCGGATTGATGAGACGAGTGTACATCGTGTAGGTTGACAGGGCGTACTCCTGTAGGGCGCATCATCAATCTGCCGCCCACTATGCACTATTTATACTATAACTACTTACTAAATTGAGGATAAATACGAAGTAGTCAGGTATATCGAGAGGAACGTGCACTGTCAATTTGGATGGTGAACATCCATCTCCTCAAGACGGTATAGCGAAGGCGACTGCTGTCTGTAGAAATTTATCTGTAGTAGCAGTTGTTTTCATTCCATCCAGGAACGCATTCTAGTTTTACATCAGGGGAATGTTGTCATATGCCAGGCTACAATAAAAAATAATAATAACGCTTTCTTAACTGTAATGTTTATGAGCAATTTGCCGCATGATATTCCTAACAGGTTGTTCACTTCACTGTTTTCCTTCAGTATAACAAGTGCAATATCAACTGTCGTTGAGAACACAGTAACAAGCTCCATGAAAAGCGCTTCACACCACGTTCGTTAGGCTCCTTACCTACCCTCTAAGCTTTCACTACTCGGGCAGGCGGGAAAGAGTATAATATTAGAATATGTTGACGAGACGAGACGTTTGGGTACGACTAGACCTAGTCAGAGCTTGTTACTGTTCATATTTTGAAAATTACTGACTTTCAGCATTTTAGTACCTGATTTTTATATACTTTAAACTAATTATCAATTAGGTTTGGTATGCCAGGTGTTGATGTAGAGTATCTACAAGTGGGGAGAACTGCTACTACAGAGAAATATCAAACAGTAGTTGCCTCCGTTTTGCCGGCCTAATGTCTAGCATCCATTGGCAGGGTACACTAGGTCACTTTTCGGGGACCATCATCAGTTTGCATACCACTTTAGTAATTTCTAAGTAGTAATTTCTCATTATCTATTATTGAAACACTTTTTTTTTATTAGCGCGTCGTGTGACCGCATTCCGCGATCCAAAAGGAAAGGCGATTGCTGCCATAAAAAAGTTCTGCGGATTTAAAAATATATAAAAATAATTATGAAATGTGTCACGAAATTGAGATGAAACGAGTGTGTTAATGAACATCCGACATCTTCTTTCATAGAAGTAAATGACTCGTTAAGATATTACAAAATATAAGCGGAAAACCGAGGATCTTTCGTGGGATTTACCAGCTGCACTATGTATATAGATGTCATTACCTATATACGATTATTGTAGCTATAGTTTATTGGTACATTTATTCAAAAATATGCCAAATAAATACCGTTGTCGTATTGCATCAGTTAGTAATGATATATGTATGTTATAAACTAGAGCTTGTTAGTATTAAACTTTATAAAGTGTTCTTTGTGATATTCATGCAGATCTTGAAAGGGCTGCCGGTAAAAAAAAAGGGGAATTTTGACGCGGTTACGTAAACGCCGTGCATCTCAGTGATCAGAGAATCCGTTTGCGATTTTTCTATTCAATTTTCATCATCTTTGAATAATAACAAGCAGCATTTCAATATGACAAAAAATTGTAATAAAAATTATTTTTTTCACTTTGTTTTATTATTTGTTGTATAAAAGAAAAGTAAAGAAATATTATTTCCTTTAGATACTTATAATAATACTGAGGTAGATCGTACATCTGTAACTACAAATCCAATAGAAATACTTTATCCACTTTTTACATTACTAACCCAAAATTGCTTAAGGAATTGCGTCCTTGTGCGGAGTACATATCGCCGAGAGCGAGGAACTTCCAATAATATCTTATTTCTCTTATTGATGCCTGATTTATGAAATGTCTACGGAGTATTATACGATGCGTACCCGGATGTGATACAATATGATTGCCTTATCTTCCTACTCTTTTGTTATCCTTTACATCTTATTACCTTGTCGACCTTTTACTTGACATATCTTATAAGTATATATATATATTCTTTTTTTGTTTTATTTATATATAATATGTATGTATATATCAACGCCTATTTGAATAGGCAAAAGTACAGAGGCATTTTTTAGTATTTCGGCATGTGATATTAGAATGCCGTACGTGAGTGGAAACAACTGCGCTATAGAAAAATGCCTGCAGGTCATGTGACCAGTTTACGCATCATTGCGTAAAGCGGAGAATGTGGGTTCAATTCGCACATCAGCTCAGGCTGAGTCTGTGGCGCACACGGTAATTTTTTCTGTTCAATTTTCATCATAAAATAATATTAGTATTTATTTATTTAAATATGTTAGATATAAAAAAGTACAACTTGATTATGCGTTACAATAAGTACATATTCCAAAAGAGAAAAAAAAATTGATCCTGAAAGCAAATTTATGATTTTTGTTGGATATTCAAATAAATGAAACTAAAGGATACAGATTGATGTGAAAAATCCCAGAAAAATATGAAAATGAAATAGCGAGAGACGTTAGAAGATAGAAGATGAATTTCCGGATTAAAAGATAAAAATAATTTGAACGATAATTCTTTTTTATACGTGAGTTTTTTAACAAATAATGATGATAAATAATATAATAATTATTTTTAAAAAATATGTATGTTTATTTCGAGTCTGATGTTATATGTACGTGTATGTGTTGTACATAATTTATTTATTTAACTTTAAATTGGGTCACGGAAAGTTCACTGTTTATTTACAGAATCAATCAACAAATAATAAAATTATAAACGAATATATTTAATGGGATCATTTTTATACTCATAGCAAACATTCCACTAGATGTTTATCCACATTTTTTATTATTAAAATCCTTTTGAACGTTACAAGTGAAAATAATAATTAAAATACCGTAACCTTTATAAGTAAATTCTTTAGCTCCCTTACATTCACGTACGAGCTTTAGATAAAGCTCTTTGAACTTTAATGGCATTTTGTCTTTGAATTAAATTTTGACATGATCTAATAATGTTAGGAATTATTATTATTATAGAATATAATCAGTTGAACATTGAAGAAGATCAATTACTATTCAGTGACAAGCACCTCTCGTTGATACTCCTACATTATTATCGTTTATTGACATTGCTAAATTGATATTGACGGAGATTATAATTACCTCACATGTAATTAGTAATACTGATTACTAATACAAAGGGCTTATTCATTAATATAATATTATTATCATTATTTTTTATTTAGTATTGTTACACTAGAGTCACGTTTTGAAATCAATTTGAAAAGAATGTTATTGTCAACCTGGCGCATTCGTTTCCTTAAGCCGGCATAGTGAAGGTGCTACCTGAGACATTTCTCTGTGGTAGCTTTGCCGATGAGCCACACGCTAGATTAACATTTAGTATATAAAGTAGTTGGGAACACTGAAAATAAGTTAGTTGAGTAAATGAATGCGTCAGGTCGACTTTATCCAGGTTGACATGATACATTCTACATGTGTTAAACTTGAAAGCGTTGGTAAAATTATTTTCCAAGGACGGCAGACGGGCCTGACAACCATCATCAGTATGCCTACCATTCTTTCAGTTTCATTAAATTATTTTGACGTATCCAATTAAGAGTTGTTCAATGTTTTTTAATAAATAAAGTTTTGTATAGGAAGTCACGAAACGACCTTCAAAAAATTTGCCCTTTTTTACGGTTTATTTTATATATATTTATAAAATAAGTTTCATCGGTAGCAAGCATGCAGAGTGTATATATAAATATAACAAGATTGGAGGCAAAAGGTAGTGTGATGTTCTCGCGGCAGTCGTATTCGTTAACGTCGATTCTCAGCTTCCGTAAACTTGTTTGGCGCTCGCGGGCTTGCATGTAATATTTTGCCAGTCTTTTGCTGAAATGGAAACGGCAATCTATATTGCATTTCCTCACTCGCAAACTCTGCTCGTTGAAGTCATACATTTGAAAACATAAATTCAACATATACGAGTGTGATTTCTCTAGTAAATTCTGTTGCTAATAAAATGTATAAAAATACATATTTTTATTCGCGTAAATTGATGTATTTTTTTTCAAGTAATCTCACTTCATGGACGTTTATCATTATTTATTGAGATAATACGAGTATTCCATTTATTGTAAATAATATACTCAGACGTACAGTTTTCTGGGGAAGGCAGCGACTTATCTCTCTGCATACTGTTTGAAAATATACAGGTGTAACGAGAGGAGTGTGCATTGTCACCTGGTGTACATTCGTCTCCTCAAGTCGACATAGTAGAGGCGACTGGTGCCTATAGAAATTTCTTTGTGCTAGTAGTTTCTATACCTTAATATCAGGCGGAATTTTGTGAAAACAGAATTACTTAAAAATACTACATTTTCCTCTTAAATATAATATACAAATGACATCTCATATCTCGTATGCACCTCTGCTCTTCACCTGTGTTATAAAAATAACAAATTTAATTCATTCAGTAATACAGCAGTGTAATATGGAGCGTTTTACTCAAGCTTTATAAAATTTAATTTTAATCTGAGGGTGCAAATAAGATAGGATTTCACCCTTGCTTATCTGGGTTGCGTAACGAGCGCCTTGCGTAACAGGACTCCTGTGTGTCGCTCGGTTACTCTCCAAGGTACAGGGAAAACAATTATAATCTTGTACGCATTATGTATCTTGTAGTCTTTATTAACTTGATTTAATTTAAAAGTGATGTCTGTTCCACGGTTAATATATATTATGTTAATTTTCTTGGTTAGTTTAACAAGAGGAGTGTGCACTATCAATCATTCGTGTTCTCAAGCCGGCATAGTGTAGGCGATTGCAGCCTATAGGAATTTCTCTGTAATAGCAGTTTTTTCTGTTCATGAACCGCACTCTGGCGGTTGTCATATGCGAGCTGCAATAAAAAATAAATTTGAAGATTTTTTTTTTGTAATAGACTGGCACGTTCTGCCTAATGTTAAGCCTCAGTGTGGTCCATGATAGCACACTTCCAGAGAACAAGCTACTTCCAAGCTAATCCCGGAATGCGACCAAATTACTTCACAAGTAGTAGTAGCCTATAATCATCATCACTTACCACTGTTTTAAAGTATGTCTAGCAAAATTTACAATACCTACATTACTTTTTTAAATGCCCATACTAAGTTAGTGCTTGTATCACGGACACTAAACAACCAAGGCACATATAACATATTTACATTGGTACCGGTCAGAATTTAAACGTAGCCAGGATTTTAACAAGAGTCGATCGTGAGTTCACACCTTTAACTGCTAGTAGGTTTATTAAGTTAAATATTACACTGAAATTGAAATATAACAATAGTGGTAATTAAGGAGTAAAGACGTAAGGGAAAACGTGTTTCCTGTGGGGGTAGATTGCGACTAAATCTTATGACTTTTGAACTTCTGGGGGTCTAGTGTCACACCTGCACTTGTAATGTTTCACTATTTCTAGTAACTTATACGTGTTGTATGGAAATTAATTATTAACACGTATTATTAAATACTAAGAAGACACAAAATATAGATATAAATAATAATACATAGTAAGTAATACATATCATATAACATAAATGTTTATTTTACTATTACATAAATATATAAACAAATAAAGATATTATTTTACTTTTGTTATTTTATTGAACGAATTCTTAAACGGATATCGTATATCGTTATTTCCTGTGAACATTTTCATAAAATCACCTATTGGCTTACACGGCTTTCAACAGATATGTATTATAATAACATAATAGGAAGTGTCGACGTTTTCTATATGAAATCGTTCTCTAATGTAACTGGTTATTTGATATTCTGCCGCGCACTGTATATGCGGTGTCATAATGGCGTAGAATCACAACATCTCGTTATGAACGTGAGAACAAAAGAAGCTGAGGCGTGCTTCGAATACAGAAAATACCGGCTCAAAACAACCAAATCTATCACACTATACCTGCACTTGTTAGTTTCTTGTGTGTCAAATATAACATTCCAAATTTCCATTGTCAAATTTTCCATGTTAAAACGCTAACTTAGCAATATTAATTGGTGAAATTGTTACTTTTCTTTGGAGGTTAACTTTCCATTGTTTGAGCGCACAATTAGTTATGAATGGATCGGGTGTCACGCGAGCATGCCCCACGCTCTTCCTAACCTAATTCAGGCTTTCATTTCTCCAGTTCACTCGTAAAAATTTAATGGTTGTAGGAAATGTCGGCCTAAGAAATAAAACGAAGGGTTTCCTCACGAATCACCCTGAATGAAGAAGGTTCTGCGTTCAAAAAATATTGTAATTGTTTTATATTTTTATTATTGCATATTAAATATATGAAAATTAAATATGTACATTTACATTCAATCATTATATTATATTTTTGTTTATTTTAGCTCTAGTTACAGTTAAAACTATACTAACGAATAGTATTTCTATCTGGAACATGTGAACGTTCATAATACTCTAGCCCGGTGCATTTTATTGCTCTTTGGTTTGAATGGCATGGAGATTTATGCATTTCATTTACAGTTCTATGAACTCAGAGTACATTATAATCCGTATGAAAATCTTTGTATTTTTATATTGTTCTGCTATCAATTAATTTAACTTTAGTGTGTATAGACGTTATTTTTACCTCTGACTAATGTTTTTTTTTAATTTTCTAGAATGGCATTTTAAGGTATTCCTAGGTAAGCGCCCACTTTAAAAAATACGGCGGTATCTTTGGACCTGCCGTGGTGTCCTTAGGCATGTAGAATTATCAGTTTAAAACTTTATTATATCATTTTTTAAATATACCTTCACATTATTTATATTAACTATAATTATTCCTGTCACAGAATCGACAATAATCCTTGAACAGAGGCTTCGTAAAAAGAGATCCTTCTTTATAGCCATGTACGTTTATAAACTGAGTCTTGAGTAAATCCATCCTCGCTCATTTCTTAATTGGATTCTCAAGTTTATTTATAGAGTGATCTTCTTTAAATGCGAGTTTTCACTTTACGACTTTCGATCTGTTTACTTCCAAAATTGTAACACTTTAATTAATTAATCAAATTTGGATCGTCCTTAATTATGATATTTATAACCATATCTCAAAGTGTTTACTTCTTTTTGCTAATTTAATGAAATTGTTATTAGTCAAGATATTCCGTATTGTTTTATATTTATGTGAATTATTAAATTATAGTGTGACAATTTGAATTAAAAGCTTTCTCAACGTTGGTGCTTTTGTGACAACAAAGATCGCGTCTATTGGCGGAGGAGTTTTAAAACCGCCATATATCTGGCGTATCCTGAACCTTACGACCCCCAGGAAGTGTCCATAAAGCGAACGTTAAAACGACGACTCTTTTTACACTTTATTATCATTGGATGTGAACGCGCCGGCTCAGATTCTATCGCAATTTACCGCGTTCGCGAGGAACTCGCTTGTCCGAAGCCTGCTATCGTAAAATCGATATAACCGATGATGGACCAGCACTTCCGAATCGTCATGGCTTATGAACCCGCTTTTACGATGGTTTCCAGATGGCATCGGCCATCTACATCCCTCCATTTTTAAGTACGGTATTGTAATTTTATGTGTCAAGTACTTTATTTTATTTCATTTGGTTACAGGTAATGAAAAAAAAAAAACAGAATGTTTTCTTTATTTATATTATAATTTAGATTTCTGCCAACATCTGCTCGAAAGCAATTCTAAGCTAATAATACAGTTCCCGTAGCTGTTTCGCTCAGATAACAGGACCCACAGGCCGAGTTAAGCGGATCTGTGCGACCAAAAGCAGATGGCGCTAGCTATCTTGTCCTCATAAGCAATTATTATTATGCTAATAACGTATTGTGAGTTATCGACGTCTACGAACCACCGAATCCGGCGAGCTCGAGTTACACAAGCCCGGGCCAAGTTTTAAGACCCTGTCGAAGGCCTCTCCGTAACTATCTTCCTTAACGCCTTAGTTAAGAAGCGTCTTATGAGAACTTTGACGCTGAGATTGAGGAAGCTATTATGAGATCCGTTCTGATAGATATAAGCAAAATGTCACTCCCATGCTCGACTTCGTGAACTTGTTTACTTTGATGATTCTCTCAAAGTTTTGTCTAAAATTATGTGAAGAGACTATTGCGATTGTTTAATAAACAGAACAAAATAATCTAATAATAACTTGAACGAAATTTACAAGGTACACTACAATTTATAAACGAACTGATGGCTAAAGCTCGTTGGAAAAGTGTTATCCGGAATTACATTAGGTGAAAGAAATGGAAGATTAAATATTATTTAAAATAATATTTGTGTAGTGCATTACTAGCTAGAGTCGGGTAATGGTTGCATCCCGCTCTATCATTACTTCCGGCCTGCTCTCAACTGGGGCAATCGATACCGGGCGTGAGGGAGGCTTCGCTCGCTGGCTTGCTCGCACACCGCGATCATCACTACCGCTTGTCGCTCGCATCTCTCATGAAACATGACTTCCGTGGTACATTCAAATTCATTAACACCTCTTTGGTTTTCATTAAAACAATGCTTATTGTTGTTGGATCACTGAACTGTAATTAAAGGCTGACGATTTTAATTGAACTTCGGTTTTTATTAATAGTTCGTCAATCTGTAGATTTAATTGCAGTAGATTTATTGTTAATTGGAAATCATTATTCAACTAGCGCACCTTAGCCGTTTCTCCCTAATAATCTCGACCCGTTCCAATGTAACTTTGCTAAAATATGGACTTCAGTCTTTCAGTGCTTAATAAGCACTAGCTTTGTACAGGCACAATTATAAAAGAAAACAATTTCTTAAAATTATATTTAAATTACTTGACCTCAAATTAAAATTTTCACAAGAGAGTGGCTATATTGCGATAAATTATAAGATAGATAAGTATATACTTAGTTATATAAATATATAGTAGTAGTTTCCTAAAGCATATTCGCAGTCTCACCACAATCAGTGCACTTCGTATAATATTTATTACGTGTGAATATCATATGCCACTTCTTTCTCCACCTGTGATTTCTGACTTTTCTTCACCCTCCTCGTGACGTATGATCGCTGGTGCAAAAATTCTCGCAATTTCATAATATTTTCTCTGAACCATGTTTACATGAGATGTTAGTTTTGTTTTTGAATTATATGACAAACAATGTTGTACTCGTGTTGTGTTATTTCTGTATTTAATATAAAAATAATATTTAGACTCGCTTTCACTTTTATTATTTGACTGAATAAATGATTTTATGCGCCTTACTATCGCATTTATTTGATTAATTTAGTCTAACATTTCGAAAGCTTTGCAGTGCCACCGCGGCCACAATAGTAAAGTTTTCGAAACGTCGCAGCATCAATGATTATAAACGTCATTGGTCACCGGAAAGGCGTGAAAATTGATGATTGATGATTGGTCAGCGTAATTTATAAAGGAATTGTATAAAGCAAAAAAATACACAAAAATTCGTTGCACTCTAAACGAACACGATTGTTCGTTGAAAACTCAAACAATTCTTGTTTATATATGCTAATAAATATGGATGAATTTGTACAAACTGAGGTAAATAAAGTAAAAATTCAATTGCAATAATAGTTCGTTACTGTGTCCATATAACCTAGAATCTACACACATTTTTTATAGTAGTCCGGAATGCGACCACACTTCGTCTGGTGTTATGCTGCAAAGAGGTCCAAGAGTTGTCCTCATTGCCACTATAGAGAAATGTCTGCAGGCGACAGTCGCCTTCGCTATGTACTCTTGAAGAGACGAAAATGCACTCTTGATGCTTGACAGCGTATGCCCTTCTTGTTATTTTAATAACAATAATAATACTTTATTGCACAAAATTTTATTTATTGTTTTTATTTATAAGATTATATAAGATTTTAGTTAATAAAATATGTAATTAGGAAATAATTAATTAATTATTTATCTGGGACAGCAGACTGGATTAATAACATTCAACAGTCTGCCTACCATTCTTGTAATGAGCTAGTGGAAAGGTCGTAGCAACTGTACATTTCAATGTTTTAAGCCACAGAATACAAGGTTGATTTCTTAGTAAACTAATGTAGCATTGTTATCTACGTAGCTTTTAGTGGGGTATGTTTTATGTAAAGAGTGTGGTCCGCAAGCACCCTCTCCGAGGGTTTCTGAAACAAAAGGCCACGCGTAATTAGACTGGCCGCGGTAATACATAAATAATTTGGCTCACGTACCTACACCTCTTTGTTCATGAAGAATAGGTTTTTATTTAACACTGTTATTTTAAGAATAGAGTCTGATCCGCTCTCAAATAACAACAGATTACAATAATATAATATTTATAACGCCTGGAGTAATATCAACATTTTTATACATCTTAAGTTACGCTATACTAAAATTATAGTTGTAACTTGACTTAAATATTATCATAAAATCTGTCTGTATAAAGTAACTCTGTCTGTCTGTTACATATTCACACCTAATACTCGGAACAGATTCCGATTAAATTTGGCAAAGAAATATATACACATGTTACCTTTTGTCACAAAAAAATGAGTTGAAAGAGAAGATGACGTGTTTCAGCCTTTTGGCTGAATCATCCCTCAATAGCAAATTTATGTTTGCATGGGGAAACCATCATTGCTCGGGTAAAACGTATAAAATAAAATTTAAAAAAACCTATGCAAACTTACGAGCAACAGCTAGTGATGTAGCACTAAAAGCCTAAAAATTTGTAATTGATATTTTTATGCAAGAATTTTATTTCACAATTTTTCTTTATAAAAACAAAACTTCGGTAACCTAATATCCACCTTCCTAACAGAACCCTTTGTTGTTTTTTATTGAAAAACGAAACCTTTGGTAAACAGAGCTAACGAAAGATTTAATACTATCATTCGACCCACGAAGTTGTACGTGAAAATGCGGCATACTTTCTTACGAAGTACCTCCGATTACGGTGGCGCTTTTTAAATTTCGGATACCATATAACCGTTTTAAATTTTGGGCCAAAGACTAAATTAATGAAAGGGTAGCGGGAAATTTAATAAGTTTTTAATTAAATTATTATTTTTTAAATTGAACATTCTGTCGAACGCGTTTGTCTATTTTTCTTTTTTAGAATTAAAAAGTTAAAAGACTACATTAAGATTAGATAGTGCTGCCATCACCTAAACCGACGCCGGAGATTTGGGTTACATTGAGTATCCCGGAAATATATTCATGCTCACCAATATTAAGGTGCACCATCAGTTACTCCCAATTCAAGATCCTCGTATACCTTATTTGTACTAAATCGGTTCAGCCGTTAAAGTTTGATTATACAAACATTCATGCATTCTGAAATATAATATAATTTAAAAAAAAACTTGTTCAAAATTCTGTAAGGCATTAAAGGAAAAGAAAATTATGCTACTCTGGTTAATGAAACAAATTTTAAGGGTTGCGACATCTAAGCCTTAGACCCTTTGTAGTTTGCTCCCCGTTGCTTTGTTTTAAAGCTGACCGGCCGGGACTTACCAACCGTCCTCTTTGTACATTCAAATATACAGATTACCTGCAAAAAAAATGTCTTTGCTAGAAATAATTTACTTAATCAAAGGGTTTAAAAAACGTAATTGAATAAATACCCTTCCTCTAAAAATATGATTTCTTTTTGTTATAGAAGACTTAATATTTTTAGAATATAATTAAGGTTATTGTTATTAACAAAATATAAAATTTCTCTTTTGTAAAATGACGTTTGTGTTTTATTATAAAAAAAATATCTCACCAAATTTCCCATTCGTAGCGACACCCTCCTAATAATGTCTGCTTAAGGGCAGCGTTACACGGAGTACACATTTACGCCCCGTTAAACGGGGAAAGCTTTTTTCGTGTTTAGTGTCACAAAAACTGTTATTAGCTTGAATTGTGTTTGTGGTGGCTACGGTGTATTATGCGTTGAATATGTATAGCGAAATTCGATATTACGCTTGACTTTTAGAAAATTTCCTCTCATTGACTGCAGTCTAGCTTAACATCAGGCGGAGTGTGGTCATATGCTGAGCTACTATAAAAATGTCAGGACACATAATTCCACGCGTTGCGTAACGTACGCATACTCAAGACAGTATGTACGGACATAGGGTATTCCCCTTCTTTTTACATCCTGTATATGCGACCATTAATGTTTAATATTTAAAATATGTCAAAAAGTGTTGTCTACAAAATTAAACCCCTATATTACACACAATTTATTTCTATACAACGATGACAATAAGATAAAAGCGAACTAATTTGAATACTTAATTAATAATAACATCACTACGATCTAGAAAGTCTCCCTTAACGCGAAGTTCGCGTGTTCGGAAATGGACATTTAAGTATTTACAATAGGGGAAATATACACGAAAATGTAAACAATAATGACATACAAATACTTTAAACAAGAATTTAACTATTGAATAAAAATATCAATAGGTCACTGCAATGTAAACTTTTTAAACATAAAATTTTTATTATGTTATTTCGTTCATTAAACATTGATACAGTTCACTAACTTTATATGAACTCGATCAATCAGTTACGATTGTCGGATTAAATCGTCTCGACCTTTCACCAGCCGCAACCGTACTGCCCCAAGGGTGCCCCTTTTCAAAATCAAA
This sequence comes from Tinea pellionella, assembly GCA_948150575.1. Classification (NCBI taxonomy): domain Eukaryota; kingdom Metazoa; phylum Arthropoda; class Insecta; order Lepidoptera; family Tineidae; genus Tinea; species Tinea pellionella. Next base: position 4,270,239 of record OX411247.1, on the reverse strand, counting down.
TCCACAGCACCCAGAACCCCAACTTAATGACACCAAGTTATTTCATGCTTTGAAACCTGTGACGAATTACGTCACGTAGGGGATAAAATATCAAGTCATACCCACATGTGTGTTAAAAATAATAAAATTGAATTTCATAGTTCGTAACATTTAATTCACTACATATTTCCCTAAAGTAAAGTCAACTTGAAAGTTTAGAGATGACTCATACTTCAAGCTTATACGTGAAAACTATTTACTTTTGCTTAAAACTTATTTCTAAGTGTCTTTTATAGTTTGTTATGAGATATAGTTTTAGTTGGAGATGTTCATTAGTGTTGAAAGAAGCTACTTATTACTTTAAAAATATATTTAATTTTGGAATAAAAATAAAACTTTCGTAAAGTGACCGTCCCGTGAAGTGACCCTGTCGTATTTCGGGAATAGTTTGAAAGTAGCCAGGTATAACGAGAGGAGTGTGCACTGTCAATCTAGATGGTACATGCTCGTCTCCTCAAGCCGGCATGGTGAAGGCGACTGCTGCCCGCACAGGTTTCTCTGTAGTAGCAGTAGAAGGTCATGACTTCAGGGTGCATCAGTAAGCAATTTAATATATAGGAACTAAATTAATATTATATTTGTGTGGTTATCGATCTCTATAATAAAGATGTTTTGATTATTTTAAACTGAACATTTACATCCGATGTAAAGCTTTCAAAACATATAGAATTAAAATATTTAAAAGCGATAGCAAGCCGCATAATTTAATTTAGTTAAGATTTAGTATCCTTATATTTCCCATCACCCCTTGGGATATTTTTCTTTTCCGTAGACCATGCGCCATTAACAACTGTTCAGCTGCCTTAGCGTTAATAAGTAACAAACAATTAATTCGTATATTCTAAATTATAATATCATCATTACAATTATATATGTATAATCATATAATATATCATTATTTTTTTTGCTGTCAGAATAAAGTCCGAATGAAGATTCTGACAGAAAAGGGAATGTATTAGTTTTCGCAACATTGAGCTCGTTGTGGGATCCAAGTTATTAGTAGATGTGATCATGCGAATAATACTCGATTCTTATACGTTTTATTGCGTTCGAGTATTGGTCTGGGGCGATACTGTTAAAGCTATTGAAAATTGATATCTTTTAGACATAAATGTAATAGAATTCCTACGTAATATTAGATACGAATGGATAGTTAGGAGAATTATTTATCGTCTGAGAACATTTAAAAAAACTAAATATTTATCTTATTCGATTCTACATAAATATAAAAGTGATTCATATTTTGTTTCAACATACAGAATATATGCGGGTTTGTATTGCGGTGTCGCTTTGATTATGTAGATATTCCCTCCGTAGAGCTGAATTTACGCAAATGTACAAATGAAGATCAAATCAGATATGCATGGGATCAGTCTCTTATCCTTCTTACAATATGGAGGGAATGCTTCTATAAATATAACTACGACACCCACCAATATAGGCTGTGGAATTTTCCTTCTCATAGATACGTAGAAAAACATTTTTGTTCACGATTAGAATACTCATTATATCAGATAAACTTTATAGTTACGATTGGAATGTTTAAAAATAGTATTTCTTACATTATCTTTCATTGGAAAAAAGTGAAAAGGTGACTTTTTTTTAGTAAATTTACTTTGGAATTGGTAACCTGCAAAGAAAAATACCGAGGTCCACCTCAAATCTAATCCAGTTAAGTGTTCTTGGCGGTTATCGGGTGGCGTCAGCGGTGTCTCTACGGGGTTATTTAGCTGAAACGTTTCAGCTGTTGTCGGGGCGAGTTCGAGGGTAATGGTGCAATATTGAGTGCTATAGCCGACCGACGATACTCTCTACTCGATGCGCTCGCCTTCTTATACACACTACATTGAAAGTGAAACAACTGTATCTAATATTTTACGTACTTTCTATTTTCGCTAAAATATTTTGCATTATTAAGATTATACTTAACAAAGATATGAGTTAAAGAAAATTCACTATAAAAATATTGTTAAAATGAATATTTAAGTTATTAGCGTTTTTTTTTTTTTTTTTGGAACAATACAGCGTTGCTTATAATTTAAAAGTTAGTGGTTGAATAAATTAATAAATTTTCTAGTCAAAACTACTTTCTTAGTACACATTCGTGGAGCCACGGAGTACTCGACAAAATCTTGACTATCAACTTAAGTCATTGTCAGATTGTGCTCGCGAACGTATTGAATAAGTCCTTCGTTCCTCCCGCCTCTTTCCTTTATCTGCTTTCATTACATGGGCTTCAGACTGGAATTCGGTTCAATTACTTCGTAATTTGGTGAATTGACGTGGCATTTTGTCAGCTTCCTTGTACATATTCGTCCAAAGAACGTTCCCAATATTGCGCTTAACAAAATTCAATTTATTTTCCTTACTGATACGAGTATATCCATCTTTATTAGCTCCAGAATTTAGTGTAATAGGCCCATATTGCAGCTATAAGAAACAGCTCTTTGTTTAAATTTATAATTATTCTGTTTATAATTATATTATATTTACGTTATATGTATTCGAAATAAAATAAAAAGTTTTGTAAAGATTTTGTAAGAAAGTTCTTGTAAAAGACAGTGACTTTCTTTAGCGTAAACCACAAAGACAGAAACTGCAAATTGTAGACATCTACAGCGTTAATTGTTCTCAACAACGGAAAAGTAGCTACAGTAAAGGCGTTTATCCAACTGTGATTTTGATTTCAAAATAAGGAATCAATGACTTTGATAATATTGAACTATGACTACCGTCTTTTTATACTATAATATTTTTCTTATTTTTCATTTTTCATTTTTAAATATTATTTAATCACAGCGTTGTCTCATTGAAATGATAGTTTGTAAAGTACTAACATTGTATAACTCAAGTGACTTTAGTTTCTCTATAAACGACTACCTATGTTATACAGGGTGAATTTTTCAAGTGGGCTTTCATGGGCAAATCCTAAACTATGAGAGATATCGAAAAATGCTGAAAGGAGTCTCGATGCCGATTTTGATGAAAACTAAAACTGCATTATTACATTTTTGATAAATCCATTTTCCCGGCCAGGAATCGAACCTGTTGATTTTGAAGAAAAAAAAAACACTGTATTATTGGACCATCTGATAATGTTCCTGATAAGGATCAAATTCTGGGAAGTAATGATATACGGCAAACCAAAGAAAAGTGTTGATTTTTAACAAATTGTCTCTTATTTCCATGTACATTACCTACTACATTTATTATTTAATTAAATTTAAAAAATTAAATTTTAATTTAAAATCTCGCGCTCTTCGAAGTTAAAAGCCATGATTAAAAAAAAAATAAAAACAATTTAAATGTAGGAAAAACAATAAATTAATTTTTAAGGTCCTGTGCCGTGGCCGGCTAGGTCAGGCCAGATCTAACACCTTTAGATTATTTTCTCTGGGGGCATGTCAAAAACCAAAATTTACAAATGTACGTACAATGAAATTGATGACTTAAAACTAGCGTTAGGGAATATTCTGAACGGAATCAATAACCTTGTCATGTGGATGCAGTACACTCCTTGAGGCGTCGAGTTCAGCTATGTATTGAAAATAATGGCTATCATTTTGAACAATTGATTAATTAAGATTTAATTACTTAATGTAAAAAAAACAAACATAATTTTGCTAAAAATCAAGACTTTCCTTTCATTTAACCTCGAAGAGCGCGAGATTTTAAATCAATATGATGATTTTCAATTTTTAATCATCATAAATAATAAATGTTGTCACTGTACCGGTAATGTATAAATACATGGAAATAAGAGACAATTTGTTAAAAATCAACACTTTTCTTTGGTTTGCCGTATATCATTACTTCCCAGAATTTGATCCTCATCAGGAACACTATCGGATAGTGCAATAATACAGAGTGTTTATTTTTTTTCAAAATCAACAGGTTCGATTCCTGGCCGGGAAAATGGATTTATCAAAAATCTAATAATGCAGTTTTAGTTTTCATCAAAATCGGCATCGAGACTCCTTTCAGCCTTTTTCGATATCTCTTATAGTTTAGGATTTCGCCATGAAAGCCCACTTGAAAAATTCACCCTGTATATTGCTTCGCACTATGTACTGACTATTTCGAGCTCTATGTTCTGTATGTAAATAAGCAATTTTTCAACCTCACTGTGAAGTTTCTACGAAGGGCATTTTCTCGGGTTGTTTGTAAAGCTAGCTAACTCAATTTGGCTTGTTTCTGTCGACACCAACTTGCTCTTTGAATGAATACGATTTGTTAGTTCTTCTCTTGCAGATAATAACATCAAAAATATAAAGTAATATTAATTTTTAGCTTTCATGCTCCAAGAAAATAGTATTTTATCATCTAACTTTAAAAAGTAAAATTATATCTACTCTAAATGGTAAGGATAAACGTGTAGTTCTTAGCTAAGATGGACTTTAAATGTGACAACTATTGCATGATTAAAGTACACAATCAAAGTACTGTTTTAAGGAATACATGCGAGTGTTCTGAGTAACGTTTACAAACAATGGTCCTTATTAGAGATCTTAAGTAACCTGAACAATTTGGAATATTTAACGACTTCTTCGAGTGGCATCAGTTTATATTACTCAATATATTATATTGTGTTATTGCTAAACCCACAAAATAAATCCAGCCGCTTCGCTTTCGCAGCTATAACGTATCATAAACACTTTATTGCTGAGATATTGTCAGTTTTGATGAAGGCTCACTCCCGTGAATTACTGACCGATGAAATGGCCACATGTCGCGTTAGCCGTCTCCCCCACAACGTAATATACTGCACCACACCATCGCCATAAAAATATGTTTAATGACGTCGTAAAGATTCGATATGTTCTCGCAGCGGTACGTTGAAAGCCTTCTTTAGCTAAAAGTGCTGGCAATATCTATAAATTCTAAAAATATTATAGTTATGCTGCAACATCACACTACCCTCTTGCACTCATTTGGTACCTACTATAACACCGTGTAAACCGAAAGCAAACAAGTCACAAGATTTAAATTTATAGATAATATTATTTGAAGTTATAGAATTACTGTTATTGACAAACTCGCAAAATTGTAAATTACTTATGAAACAAAATTATTTTATTAAATATCAAGTCACGTCTCTCTCAAAGAAATACCTTGTAAAAACTTTATTTCACTTATTTTGTGAACACAAAGCTTCAAATATCATAGAAATGAAACTTGCACAAAGGAAGATTTTCCCATTGAATTGTCTCGAAATTTCCCTCTAAACCCCCCGCCCCCCGACCGCGACCTTACCCCGCAACCGCCTGTACCGCCATTAACCACAAGTTTCGTTATTAGCGACTGTGTTGGAAAGTTACTAAGGGAATTACCTTCATTTAAATTGAGATTAAATTTCCAGTCTGAGAAATATCTCGACTTCGTCAGTTTAAATAAATGTGTTTTATATTTTCAATATTTAATATCTATACAATAATTTTATTATGAAGTCCCTAAATATATATTATTTTATATTTTAATAACTTACAAAATATTTCGGCACAAATTATTAAAATTACTACGACATTGACATTGTTGCGTTAGACCGCTGAGTTGAATACCTAAAATTTTTGTTTGTAAAAAACATAATTACATAAATATGATTATTATACCAAATTTCAGATCAAAAGCAATCATTAGGTACATATTTTATTATTAATTAATAAATAAAATAAAATAAAAAAACACTTTATTGCACATGTTAAATCGTACATAGGCGAGCTTAATGCCTTTGGCATTGTCTACCAGCTAACCTTTGTTGGTTTTTTTTTTTTTTTTTTTTTACTTTTTTTTTTAAATTAATGACTTATAATGCTATGGGAATATGTAAATGAATAAAATTAAATGGTTTTTTGCTTATATATATTGCAAAAAAAAGTTTAACAGAATTTTGGTTGATATTCTGTCCGCATCCATATGAAGAAAATTAAGGTAGGCCGCCGCGCCGCCGTCCACTGGTCCGGTCATGTGGATTTTTGTATGTAAAAATGGTACTATCCTAATATAGTATTCATAAGACATAGCTAGGAAACCTTTCATATTTTTTGGAATATTGTCATCGGGATTATGCTTACAGCTATAAGCTGAAACTAGACTGAAAATATTCAAATAACTTTGTTCATTTATTTGAGAAATATATTTTATAAGATTATGTTCGCACACATGTTTGACCCCGTAAGTGTTCTTCCTGTCAATTAGAGATCGAAAGAGAACCACTAGAACTTCGCTATTATTATTTTTTAATTTTCATATTGCAAGATCAACTTCATACGTATGTCCTAAAAAGTTTGTCTAAAAAGTTAGTTATCTTTAATTACATTTTGAATATTAAATACCAAAGGCCAATATTTTCAGATCAGATAAATAATGCAATCACATAAGCAGTTTGTTTGTCATTTTTCTACAAATTCGAATTACTTTATGTTCAGGTAAGGTTCTAATATATAGTTTTCCAAGAACGTTTTCTAGAGTGACAACGCCGTTTGGTCAGAAAGAATAACGAAGGCTGTGATTAATGACTGTGTCCGCTACGTTTCTTCTTAGAACAATAATTAGTTCGAAGTTGTTTTTCTTAATAGTATTGTACTGATACCATACCATTTTCAAGTTTTTTCATACCGTAGTCATTAATTTTAAAGTAAATCTCCTGATCGATTACGCAGACTAATCTGAAATATTTTAAAAATAGTACATATATATAATCTTACATTATTTCCCGTTATTATGATAGTGCATAGTAATATATATTATATTTGTAATAAAAAAACAATTACGTGATTTTGAATTATTTTATTATGAAGAATTATTTACTTGATGTTCTCAGTTTACATGAAATAAATAAACAGGGTATCTTACGCAATGAATAACGAGGATCCTCCAAATTTGTTTTCATTTCTTCCGCTTCAGTCGTGTATTTACATATTATACAAGCCGGAAGGCTACATAATACATTCGCGAGATTATAAACAAAACAGAATACGAGGAAGTTATATTTTAGAGTATTTCGACGCGTAGCTGTAAATCAAGCAGGTTGTTTGAGTGCGAGCGCCCACGGTCTATATCACGCGTCATTCCTTCTTCTCTGGATCATTTGTCAAAAATTAAAATTGTTATGACGAGAATTTAATTTTATCTTTAAGCCGATGAGCATTGAATTTTTATGCAAATTGTTAAACATTTTCATACTGATGATACTTTGTGTAAGTAATAACTAAAAGACAATTACAATATCCCTTATAAAAGACCAAAAGTTAATAAAACAAATGTGTCGTATTGGGAAGGAATCGCTGTAGTGGTTGAATTTCTCGGCTCTCACATCCATCATGCTCACGAGGCCGCACTCCGCAGATTGATCGCCGGCGCCGGCCGCGGCATGCGATAGCGAGACAAATATAGCGGCAAAGGAACCGAGAGCTGCTGAGACAAAAATGGTGAGAGCAAACAAATGCGCTGTCGATAGCCTGACAGAAGGATTGATAGTTAGTACGCCTCCACCGGCCGCCACCACAACCCTCGATTTCAGAAGATCCCCAAATAAAAAGCTATTTTCCGCACAACATTTTCTCGTTTCGACACTTCGGAACGTGGACCAAATCTTTTAGTACAACAAGTTGGATGGTTTTGTAAACATTCGGTTCAATTATTGGTTTAACTTTGCGTACTACTTTTAACTTATTTATTTGGATTTAGGATTTATTATTAATAAGTCATATTTAATATATTTTTCATTGAATACATATTTTGTATCCTAAATTAATTCACGTTATTTTTATTTCAGAATATGTGATGTCAGAGAACGGACACGGGGCGAGTGCTGCAGGCACATATCCGGCGCGTTCACCAATGTCTACATCAACAACGGGGCATTCGAGTTCCAGCCATCACAGGTAATAATTACCAACCAATAACCACATTTCCCTTTCCTGTTGTCGTGTTTATTGCTATATTATTGATTCCTTCTTTTAAATATCCAGGTAAGTACGTGAACTTGAGCTTGAGTGTATAGTATGAATAAAACATTATCTATTCTTTTATAATGATAACTCTCCACTCTATTGAGATGTCTACTTATTCAATAAACGAGATTTTTGCGTACTCCTCTACTCACCCCTCGCGTTCACGAAACGTCTTTATTAATGCACTTAAATTCTAAAATTTCCATTGAGGGTTTCAATTTCCCCGAAATTAATCTTAGCTTTAGTCAAAAGGATCTTAAATGTTCTGCATTCCGACCTTAAGATGAATAAAGGCACGTCAAAAGCTCCCAATGTCGTCGAGACAAATTTCTACGTCTCAAACTCAATAAAAGATCTTAGTGTGGTCTCTAATTATATTGGGCTGCCTCTAAATTGTCCTTTTAATGTCCTCGGTGAAGAAAATTTTAATAAAAAATATTAGACCATTTGGGTTTGAAAGAAAGTAGGTACCTACACAATTCGTTTTAATCAGTAATTTGGATATTATCTTATATTAATTGTTATCTTATATTATTGTCAACCCAGCAGTATTGAAGAATTTGTATCGCGTGAAGCACCTATGGCTTGCGTGTAATTTTTACAATCAAAAATTTAAAAAATATTATCTTATTAAATTAATATTAAAATGTTCATATGCTACTCTATGCAGTTTTATATCATTATCCTAGTTTAAGAACTACAATTAACAAATGTCATCAGCAACCGAGGGTGGTCGCACGGAGTTTCCGACATTGCATCCGTGCAAAATGCATTTCTCACGAGTAACTCTTACTATATTTTTTTATATTGTGTTTGATGTAACATAATATAATTTATTCTATATTTCTTATATTCTATATAATATAATATTATATTATAATTTTTAAGGAAGGAATTATAAAACAAGGTAATTTTTTTAAATTTAGTTTGCATCCATCTCAACTTATGGACCGTACTCTGATTGCTTAGCATTAGGTGAAGTGTGGTTCTATTTAAAAGTTCTGTAAGATTTTTTTTTAGTTTTATATGGCATTATAACAATTTGCCAGTGTCAAAGTAATTTCTTTTTTTGCATCAAGTTAATAATATTGTGTATCACGAGTCATTCATTCATCACACTAAACAGTCAGGTCAAGTCAAAAATTGCTCCAGTAAAGTGTTAGAATCTTTGCTGAAACTTCCTAAGAAGTTTTGGAGAGAAAATGGAAACACAGGTTCTCTTCTTTTAAATTGTTTGCCCACACTCACGCACGTTCACGAACACTTAATGGTTAATAATCCACCATTATTACACATTAACACTCGAAGAAACACAAGTTTAGGAAAATAATTCAAGACAGATAACCTAATGTCTCAAGATGGCCGCCAAAAACTGCTTCTGTGAGGTTCTATATAATATTTAGGGTAGAGTAGAAGAAACTTCACTACTAGAGTACACTAAATATAACAACTAAAACAAGTTAATTTAACTTCTAATTTAAATTCTAGCTCACAAAGTACAATAATTATATTAGGTCCATAAACGTTTATTCGCGTTATTCTCAAGTGAGTTAAATACCAAAATGAAAGTGCAACTGTAATTGTGTAGTACCTACCCAACCATATATAGACATCATTTTATCTAATTATCTAACGCCCAGTGGCCGTCGGGCGTCTCGGCTAGTATCACATCTGAATTTCTCATGGTCGAGTAACATGGAAATGCTTTACAGTTCTAGTTTAATTTAAAACCACTTACCTACTTTTCATGGAACGTAAAACTCAAATTCAATTTAATTCTTGAACACGCGAGCTTTTTCCTATTTTATTTTTTTGAACCATCCTCTTTGGAACATTAAAATTAAACGTTTGCACGTTCAAACTTCAAATGTTTTAATTTTTCATTTCTACCACACAATTTTTGGTTAGGAACTGCACGCTCGTATAAACCAATGAGTGATCTAGTAGTTTTTTAAGTGTCCACACTCCGTATGTTAGGTAAAGTTAGGTCCATGAGCGGAAACAACTGCTACCATAGAAAAATGTCTGCAGGCACCAGTCATTCCCACTATGCCGCTTTTACGGTGCACAACGGGCAACATCAAGATGTCAAAAGATGACTAGGTCATTTCTTAAAAGTAGCGGCCCTATGCCAGGACGGCAAACGAGGTTTATAATCATCAGTCTCTACCACTCTTTCTTAAACAATTTTTTAAAAATAATTCTGTAACTATTTTTCATTTTGATTTTCAAACAATACTTACACAAATCTGTAAGTAGGTACATATGACAATGTTAAAAACAAACAATAATAAAAAGCATTTTAAAATATTAAAATGTTGCACCTATCTACTTAGCCATAATGGGTGTGATATTAATAAATGATTAAGGGCGACCCATGTCGAGTCTAATAGCAGTCAGTCAGTCCCGCACACACTGTTTTGCTTATTCACGAAACAAGACCGCTATTTCCGAACCTGTTAGCTTTTAAATTGAACCTTAATAATGAATAACATAGCCATGTCCCGACATAAGATAAGTACACTTGCTAATATTAAATGCTAATAATTTTAAAAGGTCGGTCGATTGAAATTTATTTGTAATAGATTTTGGAGTAAGTTATAGATAAACACCTCCATTATGTAGACTAATAAATGAATAAAACTGATTAAGAAAACCAGAACAACCAGTTAAGAAAAACACCAGACCAAGAAAAATCTACCACCACTTTCGAATGTAACACCCGTGAAGTGACTTTGTCGCGTTTCGGGAATAGTTTGAAAGTAGCCAGGTATAACGAGAGGAGTGTGCACTGTCAATCTAAGATGGTACATGCTCGTCTCCTCAGGCGACTGGCGCCTGGAGGCGACTGCTACCCGCACGGTTCCTCTGTAGTAGCAGTTGTTTCCATTCATGGACCGCACTCTAGCTTTACATCAGGCGGAGTGTTGTCACATGCCGAGCTACAATAAAAAAAAATCTTTTGTTTTGTCTGAAAACAAATACAATCGTTTTGTCATATACTAACGAATTCCTTTTTTAAATTAAATTACAGAAATCAAATTCGTATAAATCAATCACTTATTAACAAATACTTTAATAGTTTTTAATAAAATAAAGCAATTTTTTAAAATATTTTATTTTAAATTGTCACACTCTTTCAGGTTAATATTGCAATTGGGTCGCGTAATGTCGTATTTCTTTTTAAAATAATGAAAATGTGTAAAAATATCCCGATATTCAGGTATTAAATTATATCTGATGCAATATACGAACATAATTAACTTTATCGTTTGATATGGGTAAATAATAATAAAACAACATTATTTTTAAATTGAATTTAAACAGCTGGGTTTAGTAATGATAAGATCCCTAATTTTTTAAACACTAAAAGTAGCTGAGTCATTTTACTCATTAGTCTCCGACCTCACATGATCAAGAGTTGAAAGCAATAAAACAACCCCTTTTACGATGTGTTAAGTGGAATAGAATCATATCCTATCATCAATCATAATTACCACCCTCTTCAGAAGCACCGAATATGAATGGACTCCCACTGTTGTACAAACAATTCCCTAATTAATCAAATTAATTATTTAAAACAATATTTCATAAAAAGAGATTATTATTTTATTTGATAGATTGGGTAAGTACTACGAGATACCAAACAGCATCTTTTAGTAAAAGAGAATGCAAATGGGCATACGAAATCTATGAGAAAATATGGGCCCATATTTTTTTCTTGAGTTTGTCATTGATTATAAAATAAATACATTGTTGGCAACGCGCGCTACGGTTCGAATTTAAAAAGTGACTTATGTCATATATTTATTGGACAGATGGTTTTTTGATTTGGTTTCTCTGGTCGTCGGTGCGTTTGTTAGCAAGTTTACTCCGTCTCTGGCTCGTTTACATACATATCATATCAATTTTTTACCCAAGTTAAAACTGATTTGACTTTTTTAATGTAATATTTAAGGTATTCAGAATATTTATTTATTTAAGGTATTATTGTAAATGCTTTTAAAAATCATGATAAATGTTCTTATATGTAATGGAAACATTGACTATTGATTGGTAAACGATGTGTTGATATATAATTAAATACAAAAGAAAAAAATAAAATATAAATTTTGAATATTGTTTTGTGAGCCTTGTCTTTACTTGGAAATTATCGCCCAGGGACATGGGCAGCAACAGGGGAAGGCAGGGAATATGGAGCGCCATGCTCCTCGCCACATACGTGAATTTCTCACGCACGAACATTTGGTTGAGGGTTCTACTCACCTGACCCTTCCTTCTGATGATTTAATCAATATAACCAAAAAACCTCTACGTTTGAAATTTGGGGATTAATTTATTTCGGGTCTGAATGAAAATTGAACTGTACAAATTGGCAATCACTAAAAATAACGAATAAAAATATAAAAAAGTATGTAAGATTTTAATAATATCTCTTTGATGTGAACGAGCGAGGAGTCAGAAAATTCAAAAGTGTTTGAAGTGTGTCCGCAATACGTCAGGTGTTAGTCAAAAGTTATAATTGGTATGGAGGGAACAACAAACATCCGGCACATCTATGAATAACACAACTTTAGTAAATACGATATTACGAGCATTTCAATCATGTAGCTTCTGTAATATTTTATAGTAGCTCGGCATGTCACTACACTGCGCCAGAGAAATGTCTGTCGCCTGCTCTATGCCGGATTAAGGAGTATAGCGAGACGAGTGTGCACTGTCAATCTAGATACTGAATACTCGTCTCCTCAAGCCGGCATTGCGGAGGTGACTGCTGCCTGCCTGTAGTAGCAGTTGTTTCCGTTCATGGACCGCACTCTAGCTTTACATCAGGCGGAATGTTGTCATAAGCCGAGCTACAATAAAAAAATGAGTCAAATGCACACCATCCATGTTGACAGTGCACACGCCTCTCGCTGTATCCGACTACTTCCAAGCTAATCCCGAAATGCGATTATATCACTTTACAGGTTTTACACTTAAAAGTGGTGGTACTACTTTCTTTTCTATTTTCTTTATCAATGCCGCAATAGTAAGGTAACTATGAACATAGTTGTTAGATACGTTTACTACAAAAAATGGCAAACATGAGTACAACATAAATAGCTTAATATTCCCAAAGCCAAATGAGAGAATTATGTCAGTTGATATTCGCAAGGGCATAAAATATTTCATTTGTGGCTGTTAGTGACCTATGTAGCAGGTAAGTTAATCTCACTGCAAACAGTTCGCCATATTTAGAACTAAGTAGTTGTATAAGCCCTTTGCGTTTGTTAAGGTACTTTTGGTTCACTTCCCTTCGGAGAATTAGGACAGGTAATCTCATATAAAAGGTAAGGTTTCATATGAAGTATTTGTTGACATAAACCACTTACAAATGCAACATATTTCAAAGAGTAAGAAAGTCCTACAAATAGAGATGTTTTGTTTGCATAGTTATTAATACAGTCAGAGGCGGCTTTACCTATAGTGCAGGGTGTGCGGCGCACACGGGCGCCGGGTCCAAGGTGGCGCCGAGCACCCTCTAATCTAATGCGACACCTTCAAAGACACTACTCATTTCCCGACATTTAAAATTTTCTAAAATTGTACCATTTGCACCCGAATTTCCGTTTGAAAATATAACTGTAAGTATTCCATTTTCACCCCGCTCCGACTAGAGGGCGCCATGATACTGGTTGCACACGGGCGCCACAAGGGCTAGAGCCGCCTCTGAATACAGTCTACTGATATAGACATTACTATTTGCGGAAATAGTTTCGTTTCAGACACATTTCGAACTGTTCATTCGTTACCCATCAACCCGTCAGTTACTTCAAAAGGGTAGTAAAAAATAAGGCAGTGCGGTCTGTGCGGCGGACTCCCCGCCTCGGGTGTAGCATGCCCGACCCGTAGGCCGCGGCCAAAAGTGACTGACATCTCTGCCTCAAAGAAGCTCCATTAGCTACCAACTTTAAGGGGCTCAGCGTAGATGCGAACGCGTCGTAATAAATAAAGCGGTTGAGACAGATAAATTATCTTTGACTCGAGCATAGCTACCCCTGACAAATTATCTGTCATAAAAGCCAAAAACAAATTTGTAACGAAATGGAAAACTTTTTAAGGACCGATAATTCAAAGTGTCTTGTATTGTTAAAAATGTTGTTGTAAAGATTTAAGAAAATATCTGAATAAAATTCGAGTTTCAGTATGTATTTTTATTTACGGACGTGTATATTAATGGAAAATTTGTGACAACATCAATTCGAGTCGGTATCTCTATCGGTATCAAAGTTAATGAGGTTTGAACAAGAACATTAAAGTATTATTTCACACGTAAAAGTGAAGTTTATTACATAGCAAAATCGGAAAGAGCGGGGAGTTGATGAGGTTAAAGTTTTAATTGCTTTTATCACGGGCTGTTGCTTTTGGGCCCTAAAAGTGAGTGCATAGTGAATAAAGTTAACGAATAAAATTGTTAACATTGAAAGCGAAATACTTTTATTCTATTAAAATGTGTACTATTTGGCCAAATAAAGATTAGGATTTAAGATGGCATGTACTCTTAACAGTAAAACAATAATAATGTCTCATAAAAATATATTTTTTTTATTAGTCATCAAATGGCTTATTATATAATTTTATTTTATTATATTTACCGTGTCCATTTGTATCAAAGAAAGTAGAGATAAAAACAAAAATATTTTTAAAAAATCACAATATGTTCAAATAAATACATACGAGTATATAAAACTTATTTTACATGCTAATTCCATTATTTATTTGACCTAGCAGTACGTTACAATAATTAAACAGAAGGCATAAGAAGAGAATAAAAATATTTTCCGTGTATAATAAACGATAGCATTCGACCGTTACATTAGAGTGTTCAATTACCTTTTGAAACAATCGGGCATAATAACGAATACACAGTGTATAGGCAACCGAGTCATGCGACGGAGAACATTGTTGTGTCCAATTCAATTAACATTGTACATGTCAAACATGTCAATGGTGAGCGATGTCCGATCGCGGCTTAGTAATTAGCGACCAATTCTATTGAACAATTTCATAAAATTTTCCCTTCACCTGTGTAACCTATAATTTTAGCTATAGCCTTGAAACGTGTCATGCACGATCTCGTCTGTATAATGGAAGTGATAAAATAAAAAGAACGGCTTGAACAATTGGGTCATTCAACCCAGTAAACTGAAACGAGCTCCCTGTATGTATTTTCAAAAAGAAACACTTTTTTTTCCACGAGCTTGGTATAAAAACTATTTTCACTTCTATTTTTATGAAACTCTCTACAATATATAATATTCTAAAGTATAAATTGCTCTTTATTTATACTAGAATTGTGTTGAAATCAATTCAAAAGGAATCTTAATTATTTTACTAAATAATATGATGTAGCAAGAGAAAGTGGAACAAAAAACAATTCTTCATATAGTTCTTACCGTCTCGAAGTACCCTTAATACCCCACAAGAAAGTACATAATCCCACACAATAAAGATATGATGGACGTTATTAATTAGATGTCATTACATCGTGTGTCGTTTCATTGTGTGAATAGAAAAATCCATAGCCACAAATGAAGTTTCCCCTCTAACAATATTTTATTATAAGGCAGCGTTCATAATGTCACGTACAAAACGTATTGACTTACATGTTTACGTAGGTGCTTTAATGTGACACGAGAAAGAAATACTTAAATTAATATTACATACGAAACAAATTATTAAGACAGAATATTCCTTACGGATATTTTGATGTTTTTGCTGTAAAATTAACAATAGGTATAACAAGAATTAATATTATTTTCAAATAGCGGTGCTTTTATTATTAAATAATGATAAAAATTAAACAGAAAAAAGTCGGTGCGCCCAAGCTGATGGTGATCGAAACCACATCCTATGTTGTGCGCACGGATGCTCCGACTACTAAGCTACACGGTCTTTAGCGCTTTACGCGATTGTGTTGAAATTCGCAAGAAAGCTCTTTCGAGATTTTTATCAAATTCAAAATATTTATTTTAAACAGGGCATTAAAATTAAAGAGGGCAATAAAATTTACATAAACATGGGGCTTCGGAATGACACAGTCGATGAAAGAAGCCATCTTTCTCCTTGTCGGTACCTCATTGTTGAGAATGGTGATTCCTAGTGGCTCGCTCAACGTCTCCATCGACTGCGAATGCTTGCCTAATGAAAAACTTCATGCACCAGCATCTCCAGTTTAGTTAGTCCAGCGACTTGGTATGTTCAACCTTCCCCGCCATCGCACCACTTATTGTTGAAAAAACGTATTTTCATTGATACAATGTGAAATAAGCTTTATGTGACCCTTAACAATATTAGGGGGTGGTATTGCACAAACGATGTTCACTTAGTTCGTCATAACATCTGTATCACATACCACATACTATCTTCCCCACAAACTGACTTGTAGATGATTACTATCCTGCATTATGACTATAGCTAAAACTCAAACGCCGTAAATATAGGAGAGTGGCAGGTGACTGATGATGGTCATGCCCAGTCTGCCGTCCCTGAAGTGGCCTAGTCTCGTTTCGGAATCAACTTGGACCTAGCTGGGCATAATTTTCGCATTCATCTCCTTAATCCGGCATAGCTGCGGAGCTGCTGCCTACGGATATTTCTATATGGTAGCAATTGTTTTTGCTCATGGATCAAATCTAATTTGGTTACATGGAGAGCTTCTATAGAAAAGTATACATTTATAAATTATAAGCTGTTGATCAAAATATGTAGTTGCAAATTGCTATTATTAATTGCATAAATTTGTCCACGCCCATAGAATACAATTTAATTAGTGTGCCCGCTACATCAAAGGTAAAATTTAACCAGATGGCAAATTTATTTTAAAGGCCTTTTACGCTATCGGCGCCACAGATCTACTGTTACGCGTTATTTCATGCGTAATTTGATATTCGGATGACAAATTAGTTAGAGAACATTATTGTACTGTTCGGACCGAAATGAAGCAGAGCTCGTAGCGCTGAGCTGAAAATTACAGGGCCGGCGCGTGTCACGGGAGCCTAGCGTCCGGCCCCGCATGCCGTCGTCTCTTTGTTAAAGTTTCACCGACACCGACAACTTGTCGACTCTAATTATGGTTTCCTTTCAGCAAAGTCTACTTTGATTCCAGATTAAAGTTTACCAAAGCATTGTAACAAAATATAGCATAATCACTTAAATGATTTTATTATATTTAAAAAAAATTATAATAAGTGTACGAGAATGTGTAGGTACTAATTATATTTTCATATTTCATGGTAACATCACTTATTTGAAAATCATTACAGCCTCTTTATTCTAGAAGACACTAATTTCGAATACAAAAGCTGCTAGCAAAGCCTTATTTCCCTTCCTCGTCGCGTGGCGGTAATTGGACGAGCGTAATTACTGCTTGCTTGTAAAGCCATCATCTTATCATCTCCGAAAGGGTATTAACGAAAAACACGGCTCTGTAAGAGTATAGGGGGGTGCGGTGATGCCAGGAAACACCGCGAGCACGCAGCCGGGATGCGGCGCGTAAGGGAAGACAGCCGACGACTTAGATGGTTATTAATTTCTTTAGACGACTCGGAAAATAAGCGACGAGCTCTCAAAGAGTAGACGTCAAAACAAGGCAATTATGAGATACCGTAATTAGGTTTATATTATGTTTATATTTTCAGGAAAATTTGCCGTCTTTGTGGGGCTCTATGGACTCATTTGCTACCTCTATTTTGCATCATTTTATAATTTTATTATTGAGGTGATTTTGATAGGAATAAATATTTTTCTTAATAATGCATAAAATCTATTTAAATATTCATCTATGAGATAACTAAAAGTTTATAGGCTTATCTGTTAAAGCGTATCTAGAAAAGGAGAGCAAGTTGTAAGCAGT
This sequence comes from Tinea pellionella, assembly GCA_948150575.1. Taxonomy (NCBI): domain Eukaryota; kingdom Metazoa; phylum Arthropoda; class Insecta; order Lepidoptera; family Tineidae; genus Tinea; species Tinea pellionella. Next base: position 4,252,350 of record OX411247.1, on the reverse strand, counting down.
GTAAGACGAAGGGTGAAGGGTGTATTCTACACGACACTCGCTTGATGACTTGTCGCTCTGACAGATTTCTCTGTAATCTGATTTTTGATAAATTGTCTTGTCCCCGTTCCTTTTTTGTATTGCGTAAGCAAATTCTGAAAAAAAAACAATGTTTTCGTAGATAGTGAGAAGCTATTATTTATATTATTGTTTTATACGTATTTAATACGTCATAATTTTTAATATACGTAAAGTAAATTATTTTATATAATGTTTTTCTCTTAAGATTATCGGTATATCTCCCGATTAGAACAAAAGAAGAAGAAATATATTTTTGTACCATAAGAATATGATATGATAGTTCAGTATGAGTCACGTCGGAAGTATTAATATAATAATGGCCATGTTAATCATAAACAATTACTGTATACAAATTCAATTTTAACAAAGTTATTAATGGCTTTTCTGAACAGGATCGCTATCGGAAAAGGGGCAACCAACACTGACATATTTCAAGCGTCAAAAGTTCTACGGTATAAATTGAATGCAGAGTTGAATATTTATTTCGTTCTATTTTGAGTCTATGTTCTACAAAAGTATTAAAATGCATCGAAACAAAATTGTTGCCAAAAATATTGGAAATGTAATGAACTAAATTACTGATTTGATTTTGATTGTTGATTTGAGCGGCCGTGGTCCAGCGGTAAGACGCGTGAACTCACGATCAATGAGACCCGTGTACGAACCTCGCTAAAGACCGGTACCAATGTAACTTTGTTATATGTACTTTGGTCGCTCAGTGCCTATAGGCACTATTAAAGAGTGGTAGGCAGACTGATGATGATTATTTGTCCAGTCTGTCGTCCTGGGGCAGTACCACCACTTTCGAATGTAACACCCGTGAAGTGACCTTGTCGCGTTTCGGGGATAGTTTGAAAGTAGCCAGGTATAAGAGAGGAGTGTGCACTGTCAATCTAGATGGTACATGCTCGTCTCCTCGAGCCGGCATAGTGGAGGCGACTGCAGCCCGTAGAGATTTCTCTGTGGTAGCAGTTGTTTCCGTTCATGGACCGCACTCTAGCTTTACATCAGGCGGAGTGTTGTCAAATAACTTATTTAAGATACAGCAGTTCTATTTTTAAATTCCATCAAAGATTTTTATTTCCATCTGAGGCAGATATTCGTTGAATCGGTAAGTGATACCAGTAGGGGTGAACGATTCAATTACATAGGAGTGAGTGCCGAGAACTTTGAAAGCTTTACTTTTCACGTTACGCTTTGACTCTTTTTCATAGTAAAAAGGTGTAAAAATGTGCGCACGTTTATGAAGGCTAAAAGAACAATTTAGTTAGGTGCCCGCTGGAAAATTCACTGACTTCAAAGGGCATTTCACAACGCTCCCTTTGTGACCTCTTTATGGCTTAAAAATGAAAAAGATTTTTGCTAAAAAGAACAACGTACATACATAATTTTATGCATATATTGCATAAAAACATGAAAAAAGAGACAAATATTTTACTAACAAAATGGTTTAATTTATACACAACATACTCCGCGTAGCTTTTTAGCATTAAAAACTTTTCCACTTCTGACGTTTGAATCTAAAACAAAATAATTTTATTACTAACAGTTATTTCACTACAAAACCACTCAAATATCTAAACAAACTGAGCCTCGTTTTAACCCAAAAATAAATGGTTTCTATTGTTATTTTCAAGTTAATTCTTTTAACCTAGTGTTCGTGTATGTTCATAGCGTTTGTCGCCTTTTAGTTTTGTTATACATCTTTTATATAATGTATATGTAAAAGGATAACATATAAACAATCTTTAAAATATAATTGTATTTCATATCTTATCTCTATAAATAAACATACTATTTAGTTTGGATAGATTTATAGCTTACGAGCATTTTTAACTTGGTTTATTTATTCGGCAAAAACTTTAAATTGCTTTCGACCCAGTTCGAGCGCCTATTGAGCCAATCTGCTGATTGCCTGCTACGACGACCAGTACTCAAAACTCTTGATTTCATATTTCTTCAAACTTATTTGGGATTTTAACTTTGCCAAGAGTTGTTCGAGTCTTGAGTAATTTATTGGAAATTTCAAGTTAATCAGATTAATTATTTTTAAATGAAAATTATGTTCATTGTCTACCTTTTTAGAATTTGTTTTTGAATATTCTTATGATGTAGCGTAAAATGTTCCGGAAAAATCCATTACTAAATAAAATAAAATCGTTGGAGGCACATATAATAAGGGCACACAACACACAGGTGTGGGAATAAATTTTCTTGAATTTACCTTCGCTGAATCAAAAACCGTTAAAAATGAAGCCAATATAGGTACAGGCGTCGTACCGTTTCCCAACGAATTGCTCTCAGGGACGAAGCCGCAGATAAGTATTCTTTTAATTTATTTGGAAATGGGAATCCAACCCCAAAGGCAAAAGAGCGATTGATGTCTGTAAATTCAAGGGTTTCTTTATCCAAACTGTTCATAAGGAATTACTTCGAAACGTTTTATTTGACTAAGCGTTTGAATTTTAACAAAAAAATTTACTACCTTATAATGTTTTTAACGCCTACAATTTTCTAGATTACAAGTATCATAAAAAATATTTCTAACAAATTAAAAGATACATAATATAAATGAAATACTTATGAATGTAGATAGAGGATATTAAATACGAATATTATAGAAGTTTAATGTTAGTTTCTAATGTTTCACGTATACCTACACTCGACGTCTAGTCTAAGTCTCTTCGTCACTGAAGTTCACAGACCGAACGTATACGCGATATAACTCTGAACTAGATTACGATTTTAATAAAATAGCTTATAAATTATTAACATTTTATCTAATTATGTATGTCCGCTTCAAATTCTAGAGAGCTTCTTAAATGAGAGCAATTTCTTAGGAATTTAATAAAATGAGACGTTTAAAGTCTTTTTCCCATTATAAAAAAGTAATTTAATAAGATTAAACAAGCCTTTCAAATTCAATAGAACCTCCACTAATACTATTAACAACGTATTTAATTTAAAAAAAGTATTTACTATTAAATATTAAGGATCGATGCGAACGCCTGAAAATATAATGACAAGATAAAGTAAGCGCGCTATGCAAAGATCTGATAAAAAGCAACACAGGAGTTTCATTTTTATTGTTAAGGTACAAAGCAAACTAAAGCTGTGACGGGTCTTAATGTAGTCCGAAGTTAAGTCTTATAGTAGGTATTCCCTTTTGGTACATTTTTGTATTTTTTATTTTATTTTACGACCTCAGTGGCGCAGTGTTAACAGTCTGTTCCTGGTAAAAACAATTTTTATTAAGTTGTTAACACAACTTCTGGTTCCATGGGGTTGCCATGTGTATTTTGACACCCTGTATGCTCATTGCTCATGTTGCCCTTGCCTTGATATCCATGTATCCAAAAAAAAAGTTTTTTTATAAATATAATGTTATATATATATATATATATATATAAATATAAATATAATATAATAAAATAAAAAAATTAAAAAAAAAAATGTTTTATTATCTTAATTATGGAACCAATTCCTGAGATAGTTATCCTATTTAACTACTGACAATTTTTCATACACAATTTCTACAGTCGCCTCCGCTATGCCGGCTTGTGGATACGAGCACCATCTAGATTGACAGTGCACATTCCTCTCGTTATAAGAGATAAGTAACTATGGTACGTACTATTATTATATGTGGTTTTACGGCATATGCTTAAATTATTAATATCTCGTGGCGTGTATTTCAAACTAATATTTAATTAGTTTGCTGACCCTCCACAAAAGTTTCCTTTGTAGAAATATATAACAGGCTATTTATTGTGGAAAACATATCCTAAGTACTCTTTGCTTTGACAGTAACTATGTAATGGGTGTTTTAATAACAATTATTACAACCGTCAGTAGCCTTAGTCTCCTACTTGTGAACATTTTAATAGATATTTAATAGGTGTATTATTAGTTTATTAGATTATTTTACGTCAATATAGTGATTATAGGAGTAAATATTCCCATAAATAGTTATTTTTTGCCATTAAGACATACATTTTATACGTACTCGTATAGGTCCGTGTAGGTACATCCAACACCTTTAATATATAGGTATCTAAGTCAAGATAAATACATAAAATTCTAACTAGAAAGAAATACTTAATTTTCATTATAATAATATGGTGTAAAGAAACGAGAAGTTGGTTTTTTTTATTAACGTGGATGAAACTGCACACAGCTAACGGAACGATAATTAGAAAACGGAATGGAACGGAACGGGAACGTAATACTAATAACATAATACGCATACGAAGTTGCGGGCAACTGCTAGTAAAATATACAATATATTTTCATTATCATTTAGCATTAAATATAATTAATATTATGGAAATATCATTATTATGTAACCTTTCATGTAAAGCAAAAAACATACCTGTTTTTAAATGCTTGAATTCCTATTAGAAAATGTGATCAATAATAATCGCTGTAGAAGAGGGTGGTACCATAATGAGAGCAGCTGGCAGACGCGATCGCGCGTGGCGACAACTCAAGCGTTAAGCAATGAGCACTGAAAATATACGCCGTCAGCAAAATATGTTTTGAAGATCGAGAAAAAATCTAGACGTTTCAGAGCGCTTAACTACTGTTTGTTTTGTTTTTTAAATATATGTTGTTATTGCTTCCAAATAAATAATTTGTTGTAAGTATTTATAAAAAAACTCGTATTACAATGAAACTTGAATGACTACTAAATAAAGCTAGTAATCTGTATCTATTCATTGGCAATCCAATTTCCTAGTTTCCAGGAAATATTAAGCACACGCGAGCGAAACATAAGAGCTTAATATAGGCACTCGACTTAATTAACAAGGACCGGTCTGCACTCTTCACTTCGTAATGGCACTATTTAAATTTAGTTTAGGAGATTAATTTAAACGGAATGAACGGATGGACTGAACGGTGTGCTCTATCAAAACCGTCATCGGCAGCCGTCGCACTACACTCGCACTGTTTCATCAGTTACCTATTCTCTCGGATTCAATGGTAGACGCAATCGAATTTGTCAAATTACGCTCACGTTAAATTTATGAAAAGTCAACGATTGAAAAGTTTGGATTCTGTTTTTTTTTTTTCAACAACAATACAAAACATTTTTCTCTCTATTCTTGTGTTATATTTGTTTATAAATAAGTTATAATATAATTGAGTAAATACATATATATTGTACAAAATACGTCCAAACTATGCTATGGTACTCCCATTAAGTCAAAGACAACACAGACATGTAACAAATAACAAATCCAAAAAATCCGTTTATTTAATTTTTATTATAATATTACATTAATACATATTAATAAATAATATTTGTTATGGCCGGGAAAAGAACCTGGGATCTACATATATCGAAATCATTTCTCTAGAGTATTTGAAACTTTTTTACCAATATCATATTAATTGTATGTGGTGTATAGAAATGAAAAGTTGGTAAACAATGTATACATTGAGTGGATAGTAAGCCTGTGGAAGGTTTCGCACGACACGCAGTATTAGGTTGATTAGCACTGAAGCGGGTAGCGCTCAGCAAAAAGCTTTAAAAACGTCGCCAGTAATTCAGTTATGGCCGCTCGGTGGTAGCGCACCCTGCAACCGTCGGACGATAATTAGATACGGCGCGCTTTTACAGCGGCGCGACTCTGAATGCCAACCAAATTGCGCCCTTCCAATCCTGTTTATGGTACGATGGAACTTTTAAGCTTCGTTTGGTGGCTATTTTATATTTTTGCTTAAAATTCAGAATTTTTGCTTCAAATTGAATTGCAACTTTTGGTGAAATTTACATATACGTCAGGTAAGGATCGAAGCCGCTACTTTCTAAGCTAATAAAAAGTTTTTTTTAAAAATGGAAGCCGCATAATCATTTGGAGTCTTTAGGCAAAATATTTGCGGCAACATGCGATACAGTACCATTTTTTCTTATTAACATTAATAACCATTAGTGCAGTTGCGGATTTTCCTTTGCTACTTTACTTTTCCCGCATTCAGAGGCCTTCTAAATTCCATCTCGCCGTGAAACATTAACTAACGGGCTGCAGTACTCTACCTCTCCACATTCCAACTACTTGATTAGCCCGAGAACTACGCAGACTAGATGCCGACGCTGTTGCGGGTAAAGAGGTAACAACTCGCTACTCAGAAACCATCCACCTAATATTTTACTTTATGAATCTCGTTTTCTAGTGAGTACCAAAGTGGAAAATCTAGGACTAAGGTTTATTCTCAGTAAAATTGTACTAAAAATTGAGCTCTTTTTTTTCGTGTAGACGACAATCGTATGCGCCCTTATGGAAAACATGGAATTGGCTTTACTATTGTCTTATCATATGAATAAATCAACAATTGTTTCATTACATATGTGCAGCACGCGTGTTGTTTTTTAAAACGACATCAAGTAAAGTTGAGGTACGTGGTGATTTACTCGAAACTTCACGTCACGACATTGTTGTATCAGATAAAAGTAGCAGTTTGTTCCTAGAAACAGTCTTTGTCATTTGCGTATTATATGTCGTTGGAGAACGCCATGCTCGTGACTGCGTGGGCGCATCACATGGAACTATGAAACAAACAACTATGCAAATTATAGATTATATCATTTACATCTTTTGACTGACTTTTCTACGCTTTAAAATATTCCCTTTTTCCTTTTTTTAGAGCCCGGCACTTCGCTTAATTCTAGGAGCGGACATAACTGCTACTACAGAAAAAATATCTGTAGGCAACACCGACAACAGTTGCCTCCGCTCTGCTAGCTTGAGGAGATGAATGTTCACACCTGGGTAGTTGACAGTGCACACTCTTCCCGTTGTAGCTGGAAATAGTATTTTAAAATCTATATAACCTAGCTTAAACTTACCGCTTATTTTTATTAAATTAAAAATTTTCCTTTTTGTTAATTTTATTGTTACCATATCAAAAAAGAAAACTAGTATTTTTCCATGACTCCCCCCCCACTCCTACGCAATCCACCTTCTTGAATGGAAGGACAACCTAGGTAACAGATTAGCATAATGCAATTTGCCTAGGTTTTAGAATACGTCTAGATAAACGGGTATTGTTTTGGAATCTTTATAGTTTATAATTGATTTCAAAATGCCTATAGGCAATAGTGAAGATATTATAAAATATTAAACTCTGTGTATAATCTAAGCCCTAAGGGTATTTATTATATCGTCGAGTCACTTTTCTAAAGTGTCATAATGTTAGTACCACTAATAAATTACTAGTAATTTCATATGACTAGATTAAACTGGATAGTGATTATTTATAGATTAATTTATTAGTACGAGTTTGTAAAGTTTCTATGAGGCTCCTATATATTGAATTAGTAACATAAAACGTATCTATATACATAAAAAAATGAACGAAATTAAGAATGTCTCTAAGCCTGGTAACATTGCGCTTATCGGAACGTTTTTCGAATAACAGCATCAATTCCGGGCGTCCTCACCTGTTATCTCTTCCGACCCGCGTACAAAGGATCACGGACCGCATTTCAGCCCTCCGCCCGGTCATTTTGTGCCACTCGAAATACCATTATCTCTCTCATATGGCTTACAAGTATATATAGTCAAAATTATGTTAATGATCATGTGACAAAAGTAAAGTGCCGTGACCCGCGTTAACAGCTTGAGCTTTCACCATAAAAACAAATCTGTTACATACTCATTATCTGAACAATGTTATTTTTATTGCAGGTACATGTCTACGCGTAATCTATTTTAGCTGCAGTAAAGGTATGACATTTTTCAACACGATGGATCTTCGCATTATCAGTGTGAATTTATGACGGTACTGATATCGTCTACAATAATTTGAATGTGCTCTCTTTTATCTAAACAACATAAACAAATAACGTTCTGACGCGCGCTTTCGATAAAATTTATTCGGGTGGAACCAGAACGCGAAAAAAGTTTATTAACAAGCTATAGAGTGCCCTATATTTTCACGACAATCGTATCGCTGACAGTTTTACTTTATTTTTCATATTTCTACGTGTTTTAAAATATCGTTCATTTTAAAACATCACACAAACTAGTACCAGTATTTCTAGGTGGTCTAGACTAGGTCCAGGCCTAGGCATCAGGTGAAGACAGTATTATTTATTGCTAACATCATTAACTTTCCTACAGTTCAACGAGCATAACAAATGATTCAAGTTATTATTAATTTAAATTTATAAAACATTTTTTAACTATTTGAAAAGCTGCGAAATTGTTTAACCCTTTACTTTTAGCAAACGACTTTCATTAGGAACTTTTTTAATCGTCCTTTGTCCAGTGAAAAAAATAAATCCGTTGTGATGTCGGTACAGAGATGGAGCCGCGCTGATTAGGGTGGCCACGAGTTTAAATATGTCTAAATTAATTATTTATATTATTTATTCCTAATATTATTAAATGCATATGACTCAATATTTTGAGAAATTTTAACTAATAAACAATAATGAACCAATATAATTGCAGTAAGTTATTTCTTGTTATTTATAATATTCCTATACTTAGTTTGGCATTTAAAAGTAATAATCAGTCGATATTAAATACTTTTTTACAATAATTAAATATAATTTTCAATAAAAGCAATGGTCACCCCGCAGCGAGCTGGAGAGTCGCCGTCCTCGTAATTAAACCGACACCATCTCTGGGGACGCGTTTTGAATGTTATTAGAATCTCTTCCGCGCCGTCGCCTCTGATTGGGAATTCGTTATTTTCCGACGCCCTTGATACTAACTATTTGAAATAGACGGAATTACGAATTTATAAACGAGATTTGGATCCATCGAGATCAGAAATTATCTTTTGATGTCGTGTAACTCATTTATATTTAATTTATCACAACATAGGTGGATGCGAAGGCACGCATCGCTGCTCGCCGGCTCGACCGCGGCCGTGCCCGCCCCCGCCTCCGCCCGTCATCGCGCTGTGTGCTCACCTCGCGTCGACAAACAAGCTCTGTTTAAACAGTGACACATCGACGCGTGTGCTTTGAATTTAAATTAAAAATTAAAACAAGAACCCAAATTAAAATTCTGCTATGTCCTTGTAATTTAAAATAGATCACAAATTTTCCAATAAAAGGCTCACGATTCCCTTTTATCGCAGTCACGGCTTAAACTAATAACTAATATTTGTTTTTTAAAACGATACTTGCTAAATAACTAAGATGACATAAACGTTAATTATCGCTTTAAAATTCTTTCACAAATTAGGAAAAAATATAAATTTGGAAGCGTTTTGACAAGCTGCGGTCCCACTCTGCTGGCACTCGTCCAACACAGGCGTGGTTAGATACTTTCTCTACCTTTACAAAATCCGTTTATAACTAGACATATCTGTGTGTCGACGATTATAAATTTTATATGAACAGTTGAGAAAATAGCATAAATGGAAGCGTCAACCTTTCAAAATAATAATTTATTCATATTGTATTCACACATGGTTATTTTTAATAATTTGGTAAACGTTGTGTCCACTTGCAATGCATTTAAAATGTTATAAATGACTGAACAGCCAAATTTACGCTCAATATGAAACAAAAATTATCCCATCGAGGCATTGGCTAAAGATAAAACCACAAAAATTTATGAATTGGATGCAACCAAAAATAGAACAGAAATGAAAAAGATACTGCCCATCTTTATTAGCTTTAAAATAACTATCAAAGTGCTGTCAAAAAGGTGAAAAAAAAGATGTTAAAGTAACCTTAACTTTGGCTATTTTTGCACTAGTAATGTTATATACACGTAAGTACTATTCAAGTAAATATAAGACGTGAAACTAGCAAATGGGTAAATACTAAATACAATTGAAATTTCATGAAAATATCTTAAATGAAATTTAAAATATTATTCAGACAAGTTGTTCATTTTTACAAATAATGGAATATCAAAACAATATTTTAATTTTCATCCGCAAATTTAATTAACAATGTTTAATGATTTTGACTTTATTTTTTTGATTTAATAACATTTTATTTAACACATTTCAAGTTAGGACTTTCGTTTCAAATTTAAATTCAAAAGGCCGTAACGTTTTTCGACCCTTAAACCTTGATCGATTTTTATGATAATTGGGGTGATTTAACATATCACAGATAGGTCTGTACGTTTTGATTTTTAAAAAATTAATCATAATAATTTAAATAATATCGAGTACACAAATTTCCATGGAAAATTATCCATCTCTAAAATTAAATAATTCCCAATAAATATCTAGACATCAAATAAAAAAGGGCTTCAGTCAGACATTCATTATTGTCTCCTTAATTAAATAAGGTGACATCATCAAAATTGATTAAAGTTGAGGGTGAAAAACGTTATGCAGCGAAAGTCGATGATCTCTTTCCTTTTTTTTGTGGGTAGAGTCAGGCTTTCCTTTCGTACATAATAAGTACTCCTGCCATCGAGTCTGAAATCATATTTTTAAACGCCGAATTCTCAAAAACCGTTTGACATAATGTACCTCCTAAATGATTTGCTAATATCTAATTACCTCTAAATATAATGTTAAAGAAAATATATAAAGTGTACATTTAATTAGTAGCTCATTAAACCAATTGTAAATCAATAGAAACTGTGCCTGAGCATGTTCACACTCATCAAACCGACAGTGATGTAGATCATAGCAATAAATCTCTATATTGAAGCTCGAACGGAAGCGCAACCGTCGTAATAACCACCATTCAGCTGAAATCCAACTAAATAAATAAATAGATAGACGACAAAATTCTTAGCACGTTACGTACGACAAAATGTTTTTTTGATTGTTAGCTCGGCATATGACAACACTCCGCTTGATGCAAAGCTAGAGTGCGGTCCATGAACGGAAACAACTGTTACTACAGAAAAATCTCTACAGGGAGCAGTCGCCTCCGCTATGCCGGCTTGAGGAACGAGTATGGATGATCTAGATTGACCTGCATACTCCTGTCGTTAAACCTGGCTACGTTCAAACTGCTCCCGAAACGTGACAAGATCACTCCACGTGTGTTACATTCGAAAATAATGTGTTCGAATGTTTTAAAATAACCAAGTGTTTATATTTTTAAAATTAAACGGCAAACATATTATATTAAACTACAGGTTACTCGCAACTTCGTATGAGTATACAACATACAACTTAATAATCTCATAAGCAGATATTTCTCTGTGGCTCTGCCACAGTTGAATTGTAAACTCGTAAACAGTGGCGGCGCTAGATTAAACATGGACGTCGGCGATCACCAGTTCTACGAAGCCCTCGGGCGTGAGGCCGAACCTGGATTTGGACGACCTGTTTCGGGAGGCTTCTTTTATTTTCCAGTCAATTAAATGAGCTTTTTTAGCGTGGCATACCGCTGCTAATTCAGCTTATTAAACTCTTTTGCGAGTCATCATCTTTTATTTAACGTTTAACGAAGTGCGATCATATTGTAAAACATGCTGTAAGAACTGAGGTCATAAAATTAATCTGCGATTTCAAATACTTATTATTACGTATCGCTTGAAAATAATTTTGGAAAATTATAAATTTGTAGTCAATGCTATGCTAGTCCCTTGAATTAATAAAACATCATGGACGAGTTCCTCGAAGGTGTCGCCTAATGAGCAGAGCGCGATCTGTCCGCAGCACCTCATTTGATTGCCAGTGAAATAAACTTTATTTATGGCACCCCATTTCCTTAGTTAGTTGATCACACGTAAACTTTAAGTATTTCTATTTAAGAGTAACATGTCCGTTGGTTAATGTACTATTTTTGCTTATATAAATCAATAGCACACTTCTTTCATATTATTGGACGTTATTGGTTTTGTTTTCGTTAAAACGAAATATCCAATATAAATAATTCAACATTCGATTCGATATTTGATTCATATTTTGCAATATCTACGTGGAACTGGCTCGCTGCGGTACGCGAGTGGATCGGAAGTATGCCATCGAACGGAAACTGCGTAGCTCCAGATTCAATTTCCGCTCCCGGTCTCCTAATAAGTCCACTATTCACCGAGGCAATTTGTTCACTCAATAACAATAAAATTTCAGCTTATCTATAAACAGAAATATGAAGGTGTAATTTTAAACAAATATTTATTCTCATACATTAAGGGTTTTTTTTTTCAGTGTTTTATATACCTAACTATAATATTAAGGTTTACTCTCAAAGGAATCCTGAACTATTAATCTAGAAGTTTAAAACGAAGGAGTCATGATTCGAATCCTATACCCACCTATAGCATCTTAAACAAAAGGAACATCACGTGCAAGTATCCAACAATGAGCCCAGCGCGCTGCGTAATTCGATATTCTCGGGTTGAATGATCCCATATCAACGCGGAGAAACTTAATTCTGTTCTCGTCGCGACAGAGGCAAAGTGCACTTAGGCGTAAATAAAAAGTTGAGCGTTCTAACGAGGCTTCAGCAGACAATGTGCTTGAGAGATGACACTCCGGAGCCACTACTGCAGCGCTGGCAATTGACACAAAGCTCGCTGGCGTGTTAGTGGCCCATCAGAGACACTCATACTTCACACTGAAAATAATGTGGCCATTTAAAAACTGTATTTATTCAGAAGTTTAAGATATAACGTATAAGAAGAATGCCATAAAACATTTGACTTGATTTGACTCATTATTATTTTGCAAAAGTAAAAATCTATCTACTATTATAAAATAGCGAAATTATCATACAATGTGTTCAATATGAAATTTCAGGGATAGCCATCAGCAAAAAATATAACAATGAACGATGTTCCTACCGTTGTAATTTACATGGCGGCTATCGCATTAACGATGACCGAGCGGTTTCTCTTAATTATCATTTTGCACGGTTCGTCAGGCACACCACCGCACGCCTAGAACCCAAATAATCGTGTAAGCACACCCGCACATGACAAAAGATGAAACCTAATGCTTTCAATTATACATTAAAAATCATAAATAACAAATTAACAGACGCAGAATTAGAATTAAGCGAAATAATAAATAATTGTTATGAGAGAATGTATTAAATTAACAAAGTTGTAGTTTAAGTAAAGCAATGAAACAATAGTCGCTTAACTCCGCCTAATGTCATAATAGTAAGTTAATATTTACACGAATCCCAAAGTCGTAATCTCATCAATAACGAGATGAGTTGTCCCTTCGTGAAATCGCGCACGAAGTCTGTACACTTTCATAGTTTAATTGCTTATTCGGATACGACAAACTTCCAGAATTGGGTCAAGCGAAATCGTCGCATTAATTAATATTTGTGTTTGAACTGTCTTCGTGCCCTTGAGTGATTAGGCGACCTTTCAAATAACAGTTACTTGTAGGCAGTTTCCCTTGTTTGCTTACAAATTTGCTTTATTAACTCTAATCTACGGAACCTTTCAATTTTTTTTTATTGTTAGCAAAATTTGCTTATAATTTATAAGTAATATCGCGCATAATAAAATCTGAGATTTTAGCGGCTTCTCTAAAGCTTTTTTGTACCATACAATACACTTCGTGCAGCTTCAAAAGTACCTGTAATTCTAGACATTATTGGTTGTATCGTAACTCGATCTTATCAAATCGGCACTAAAGATGCGAAACGAATCGTAAATAATACACGTGAATTAACAAGATAAAGCCTATTGTCATCGCATCATATATCTAGTTTTGTATGTGTGTGTATCTGAGGGCCACACAATAATATAATGTAATAGTTTATCTGACGGGAACTATGGCGACATCTGTGAGCGGGGCTCATCCAATAACACGCCAGTATTACCACAGTAACCTGTAATGAAACCAAACTCTGCATTCTACGGAATAAGGAAAGGAAGCAAACATTTCTTCCTTCTTATAATATAGAATATTGAATAATATATAAATTGTTATTGAAATCGCTACCTTAGGCGCCTTTAAGATTTCGTAAACAAATTCCCATTGCATTCATATTCAACGACTAATCGATGCTAAAAAACGTAATTCCCTTCCAAGCAGAGAGAATGTTAATAGCTCGTGAAAGCCAGATAAGGAAGTTTCCTAATCAAATATTCCGGAATCCTTCTTAAGAAAGAAAGTCGGCTCCACGAGCGGCCGTGCATAAGCAACAATATCGCTCCTTTAAAGGATAAAGACGACTGAAGGACGATTCGTAATCCGCTCCGACCTTACTCAAACCAGGTATATTCAACCGATTTGCACAAGGAAACTTTAGAGATGCCCGACACCAGGTAGAAATTTTGTCGACTATGAACTCATATTATAAAGTTTTTTTTTAAATAAATGACAATAATAATATATGTACTATATTAGTACTGTTACTCATTATTGCAGTACTCTAATTATGCAATAGAAACAGAAAATACGAGTAATTTTACTAAATTAAAAATTTTGATCACGTGACAGGAAATGTTTTAACTGATATAGGTAAAGAGTAGTAAGGATCCAAATTTAAGAAAAAAATTAAAATGCAAACATTTATTCGATGCGAGTCCATCACTAAATCTAACGTTTGCAAAGCTTTAGAAAAAAATACACCCTTCATGGCATATCGCTGTTTTAACAACGCAAATGTTTTATCATTCTTAGGCCTCCCCGTCTGAGAATATATTTTTAAGAAAGCAAACAAATCTTTGAGATAGTGCAGACATACTTGACGGATTGGAGTAGGACAATACTGCGTGAACCCCTCGTTCGTCCTTTGTTTGTTTGTTTATAGACAAACATATAGGATGATCAACAACTTGTAAAACTAATTATGTCGGGGTTTTATTTTTAGGATACAATTATTTTTATGTTATTATTTTGATGACATAACATAACCCACGTGCATGCATGAGGAATATACTGTATATGGTCAAGGTGAGAGCGATATGCAGAGCTAAAGAGAGAGAGAATTTAGTAGAATTTTTATTTTGTATGCAGCATTCATAAAGTTAAAATAATTAATTTTTGAAAAGATATGTATATTTTAAACGAACCATTCTTATTGAAATTAGTCATACTGTACCTAACTATGCAGAGATTTATTTAGTTTGTATTGTGACAGTTTAAATAAGCATTGATAGCAGAACGACAAGATAAACTTGAAGTATCCTCAAATAATTTCTTATGCACACTATCTTATGGACACTACAATCTGTTTGTATGTCCCACTCACACATAGAAACGATGCAGTCGGTATATTTGGTGTGCAACATTCGACGGTCCCTGAATTCTTCGCACAATACGTCATTGTTGGTCGACATAATACGCGGTATTAACATTTGTCCCGCGATTCATGTCATTGATGACAATTTATTGTTACACAACTCTGCGGCTCTCGCTCTATGCGGCATAATTAATGCCACATTTTTTTAAGCTCTTGATGATTTATCTTTGTTGAAAAGTTTGTTTTGCAGAGACATCTGCTGTCGACCCTATTGTTTGGCAAAACCGTCCTCAGGTAAACCAGATAATGGGAATTACCTCAGAAAGAGTTGACATTTCTCCTTTAAACTTTTATAGAGTCGAGTGTATTTTAACAAAGCTTGTTTATTCTGGAGATTTATTTATCAAAATTTAATGTAATTGTGTTAGGGTTCAGTTGATGCGATAAAACGAATTTAAAGGGTCTTTTATGGGTTCTCATGTCAGGCCCACATTGATTCAAATATGCTATCAAATGTAAAGATTTTATTGATTAACGTAAAACAAACCCTTAGCAGACATACATTACATGCTGACTCGTCAAGCGAAGCTAATAACCTTAGGTGAAGTCACGCAGGGTGTATCGCTCGCAGACGAACGGACGCGATCTTTTATCGGGTAAACACGGAATTTATTGATGTCGTATAATTTTATGTTCTAAACAAAGGATCTCGTCAGGCTGGGAGCGGTCGGCCTGGCGCCTCAACCGCGGCACTTGTTTCTTCATACATGTGCCCTTGTTTACATTATTTTAATCTTGAAACTTAAAGTTGAAAGTAAAACACAAATTATGTTTTTATAATAAATCTTCATGTTAGAGTTGATGGCAGAGTCATGTGTTTAGAATTGTGAACATGACAATAACAAGTTACCGCATCGGTCTGTAAGTTGACAAAGCAGCGCCAAAATCAATTTACTAAAGCCATTCTTTAGAGCAGTATGCATTAACCGCCTGAGCTAAATGTGAAGAGACACTTTTTCAATTCATTGTTGTCTCATACCCCCCACTGAGAATTGTACTAACATAGTCGCCGATTGACTCTTTGTTGTTACATCTTACAACACTGAACACCACATTGATGCGGTAGATAACGGTACGCTAGCAAAAATATACAAAGTAGTTTCTTGGTAAAAGTAGTTTTAATCAGCTCTTAGGTGGTAAACACGATAGAGCTTCAGATCAGCGGCGCCAACATTTTAAAGTCATAAAACTAGATTGCGGATGTCCTAGGGAAAGTAGAACGCAGGATCCAATCCGAGTTTGCAAACAAGGGAAGTTACGGCGCGGCGGGCGCCCGGCTGCGGCTCGGCAAATAGGTGGAGCCGCTCGCCGATAAGACGCCCGTCTCCTGTGACTTCTATTTAAACAGAGAAGGAAACGCTCACAGATTAAATCTCTTGCCTGTTTATTTTTCTTCTCTCCGGACTTATGGTGACTAAAATATCTAAAATTAAGATGACAAGTCAACCTATCTCAATCTTAAATAATCCGAAAACCAGACATATTTATAATATCACATAAAACATGAGTATGTTTATCTAAAAACAAATTAACTTTCATAATATTTTTACATGAACCGGTTTACATGAACTTAAACCACATAGCTTAGGCTAATTCAACAGGAATGAATTGCAGAATGCAAATTAAACAATCTAAAATATTGGCAACCATTCAGTATACAAGCAAAAGTATTATTTCATAATGTAATCAGTAATTATTGCTTTAACGAGCCTGCCTTTAATTTGTTAGGCGTTTTAAACGGCTCTGGCGCATTTGAATCGCAAATTTCTTAGAATATTTCAAGAGGGTCTCCGGCGTTTAGAGGACATTATCTCTTCATAAAATTCAGGATCTCGACGTAGTATTTCATTGTATTTTAAAAAGAAGGTTACGTCGCGTCGTAACTTTGCTTAAATATTCAGTGCAAATGAAATACGAGAAATATCCATATTCTTAATTAATATTGAAGTACTCTCACTCGGCATATACACTTGATTATTAATTACCAGCTCTTTGCGCCCTCTGTATCTTGAAATGTTTCAAATCTATCTTAGAAGAGGTGTTTGACCTTTCTTTCTATGTAAGATTGGATCCAATGTTTGGTTAAAATATTCAAGGCGAGGTTGATGTAGCTTCAGGTTCATGTGTTTAATTAACATTGTACTCTTAGTTCAATTTTGGAAGATGTATGCTAAATATCCAATATCATACCAAAGTCATAGAGGTCACCTCCATCTTACATACAGAAGCTTCAAGAAATCGTTAATGTTATAGAAATACTTTTTTAATATATAAAGAAGAAAATTAATTTTATTTGTGTTGCCTATAACATTTTCTCTAAAGATTTTTTTTTTAATTAGTCAGTATTCTATACGTACTTTTAAAAGGAGAATGCCCATTTTTGGGCCCACTTCATACCTAATAGTATGTATGGTAACAAATATTCTAAATTGAAATTCTAAAAAAATATCTTATTTTTTTATTAATTCATTTTAATTATATCAACACTTCACTTACTAATCAATAGACAATGTTTAATTACGTAAAAAACAGATATAATCAATTATTTAATAAGTTAAAATAATAATAACCTCAATTGTTATATAACAATAACTGTAGTAGCAGTTGTTTCCATTCATAGACCGCACTCTAGCTTTACATCAGGCGGAGTGTTGTCACATGCGGAGCTACAATAAAAAAATATCAGAAAACATCCTATTACTCAATAACCCGGGTGAAAAAATTAAAACTGATTGGTAATGAGGAAGTACATTTATTTTTTTTACAAAATTAACTAAAAATTATCGACAACCGATATCGAGAAAAAAATTGTGGGCCCATTTTTCATAGACGAACGGATATTTTCCTTTATTTATTAGTTTTAGCGTAAAGTTAGTGCGCAAAAACAAATATTTCTTTATTATTTATGTTCACGAAGTTATGTCAATAGTTCTAGTAGTACTTTAGAAATAACTGAAAGCTGACAGTTCCAGATGTCTTAATACTCCTAATAATAAAAAGACGACGTCCTATGCTTTAGCTGTTTGACATAAATTCTTTTTTATGTTTTACGTGAACATGTTTAGCTAAATTATTTTATGCGGCTTACAACCACTTTTATTTTGGTTATTTGAATTTAAAAATTTCGAAAGCTTTGCAACCAGTATCGTCGCGACCATGATGGCTGCAAAGCTGCCAAAATATCGAAATAAATTTCGATTGAATCGAACAAAAGCCTTTAATTTAGTTACGTTTGACGTTTTTGGACACATTGTAGACGTACATAACTGTCTATGTGGTATTAAAAGTAAGGTGTCATCAAATGATCGTGTACCCCTTGCAAACAAACGGATGCGAAATTGAGGGCACACAATAATTACGGTATACCTTTTCATTACAAAATCCCCTTTTAATTACCACAACCCAAATAAAAATTGTATCTTTTTTATTTCAAGTAGACGTAATTGAAAAGGAAATTGCAGAGTTAGGCGGCGTAGGGCGGGCGGTATAAAACTTTAATATGATGCGTACAACAGCCGCTCTTTGATCTTCGCTCTGCGCTCGCAAACAGAAAACGACAAAACACCAACATCCCGCAGATTGTTTTATAAATGACATGTTAATTACATAACCTATATTCGTCTTTATTTACTTAGGTACATACTATATTGAATTTAATTAAATATAACGAAAAAAATCATGAATCAAAGTTCTAAGCAAAGAAATGTCAAAAATAGAATTGCACGCTTAAGAGCCAAAAGATCGTTGTTCACAAGAACTGTAAACCTGAGGAGTGCCATAAATTACATGTGAAATAATAAAAGGAGGAAATCTTTCATCCGCAAACGTTTTACAAAGAGACATCCGCGCCAGTGTCGCGTGGGGAGATAAATGTCGTTTGTAGCACGATCCACTGTCGGCAAAAACGTGTCTCTAATAAAAATCTCCTTAACAGTAACTCTCTTGTGTTTTAAATATCTAAAAGTCTTGACAGACAGCAAACTTAAAGTAAAGGATGGGCGTCGCCAGATATTTTAAATTTATTTTAAAGACTACGTAGAACAATATTTCGATTTGATGTTTATTTTCAATAAGATTTTAATGACCTACATTCGTGTGTTATTGATGTACTTATAGAGCCATCTAAATTAATATAATATGACCTCGGAAAATAAAAGGAAACACAGGATAAAAATGAAGGTAAGACGGTCAAAGGGAAGATAATAAAGCGTTGTATTTTCATTCTAATCCGTAGTCGTCTTGGGAGTACCTGGAGGGTGGGCACATACCCACTTTGATATCTGAAATTACAAGCATACACAGGGGGGAGTGCCTACTCGCTCTCCACTTAGTGATACGCTCATCTATAATAACCTGCCTACCTAAATATTTTTATATATAGGTATACAATGAAATTTATATTTAAATATTTATAATGGATAAACTATATTTAAAATAAAAGAGACAAAACCGTACATAAATCACCTGGAAAACAGACTTTAGTTTCTCAGCTACATGACGAGTTAACAGCGGGCAGGACGTTTAAAGATCACGTGGCAGGTGAAGTCAAGGCGTGAATAATGTGGGTCGCGTGCCAATACAACATACGGATTGCCGCATTTTGGTGCATCCGTACCCACAGAAACCATACCAAAACGCAAGAATATCGCGTGCTTCACTTCAGTTGGTGAAGTGCTTTCACTAAAAGGGACTGCTTTGAGTCTCATTTACTTCGCAACTTTAATATCATTTGAATAGCTACACTAATTTTCCTGTGTTTGTTCATTTAAAAACTCAGAACTAGCGTATAATAACTACTTTATATGCATATATGTATATAGAGATAGTATGTAGATAAAGAATTTAAAACTTTATATTTAATGGCTATACTAAGCTAGGGTATCACTGCGCGACTAAAGTACATATAACATAGTTACTCTGGCTACATCGGCACCGGTCAGAATTTAGAGAGATTTGAACACGAGTCTCATCGATCGTGGGTTCACTCTTCTACAGCTAGACCACGGCCGCTCAAAAGAATAAAAGCCTAGTAACATTTAAACGCTAAGAAAATAACGGATGAAGCTTGAACAAAGCAACCGGAGCAGGCGAATCGAATCTAATAAAAATCACTTTAGCATTGCGTCGCGACGGCAACTGATGTCTATTGGCACTGTGACATACGATGCGGTCTCAATAAACGTCACCAGGGACAAAACTGCGGTCTCGGATAGTATTATTCTTCGCGTACATAATATCATATTAATCAAATCGTGTATTATAAGTTTAATCTAACGACTATAATAATCATATTATATAATAGAAATCTTAAAAACATCGTTTGATGCATTCAGTTAAAACAACTGAATGAAAATTTTATGTGCCTAACTTTTGCGGTTAATTTGATCCGAGGTTTAGAAAACTGCAAATTGCAAGATAAATTAAGCGCAATAGTAAGCTGCATAAAATCTTTTAAACGTTTAAATTAATAAAATATAAGCAGCGAAAAAAGTATCTCACTGTACCAATATTCATATCCGAAAGTCAAATCATTTTATTTCCTCGTAAATTATTCTTTCGTTACCCTGTTAACTTATGTTATCCTCCTATTTCACTACCTGGAGTTTATTTAATAAAAAAATCGCTCATTTTGACATGATGAATGATATCGGCGCCAAAATCCCTGTAATGGCCGTCTAAGGCTAGCGCTAAAAGCATACACGTGTTGCTACCGCGGATCGTAGCACCATCTGATATCAAGCTATTGTCTAACAGCTTATCTACGGCAGCTTGTATACAATAAATCGTCCATGTAGCATTGTGTCGGGCTAAGTGGTGTACACAGTCGCGATCGAGGTGCGTGAAATATCGCCGTGGAATGTTATTAGAAGCCACGGGAATACCGAATCGATCGAAGGCTTTTTCCTTACAAAGAAAATAGGAAGTGAGTGCCTTTCTGTGAACATGGCACAACAAATTTGATTACATTGTATTTAAACCTGTTACCTAAACTTTACAAATGACGCTATAATATGAAAATATGACGGCAAATTGTATGCGCGTTAGGCACGTTAATCTATCTCACACAAACTGCAAACGGCAATTAAAAAAATATATATAATAATAGTCATTGAGTTGTACCTGTACTTATTTGTCTGAATGCTTCCTTTGATTACAATTCTCACTTTGTTATAATAGTAAATGTAAGTTGTGTCCCTCGCGGCTGAGTGACCGCGTGCGCGTCCACCGTGCTACGTCCGCTCGCTCGTTGGCCATCGCTGCAAGCTTCTATTGTCCGGTGATTCTTATTTCTCTCCTTTTCACGCTCCACGATAATGGGAATTTCTGAAATTGCAACAATACACATACGGACTCGGCAAAATACCGGCTGGAGAGATATTTTGTTTTGTTCTTCCTCCGTAAGTAGAGACAGTCTATTTCCGAGATATAAAAGTTATTTCACCCTTTTTGTAGTTTTGAAATGAAAATAGAAAAGCACGGTCCATGTTCGAAGTTAATTATTGTGCTGGCTTTAGAGGTTTCATTATTTAAGAGTACAATATAAGTTGATGTGTCTAACAAACGCTGCGCCGATTCACATATAACTTTCTAATTACTTTTACATCAATTAATATAACTGAATATGTTGGTAATACATAAAATCAAATATTGATTACAAACAGCTGGTAAAGGAGTGCGGTCACGTTGGCCACATGGACATCGGTTACTCCCGCGCAGTAGGTGGTGCGGAAACGGATGCAATCGCGCGTGCTTCATACCACACCTGGTCTCAACATCCTCAGACAAACCTTATTAGTGTCGAGTGCTATTAACACCACTATATTATGTCTATTGGCTATTCTTTCGTTTTAATTTGTTGTATGAAACGATTCTAATTTAATATTCTTACGTTCCCTCTCCCTCCCCCTTCCCCAACGAAATAACGTAAAAACGTGTCTAGATTACGTATATTAATGTATTATGGAATATGATACAATATTATAGAACAATGTTTTGAATATATCTTATGGAAAGTTAAGGCGGAAATTAGTTCCTTCAGCATAGCCATTAGTGTTGTTGGTAACGGTCGATTGATTGGGTTAAAACGCGTGAAACAATCTATTGTGTTGGTTTATATAATGATTTACGTTGTGTTATATTATGAAGCGAAACCTATTTAATTTATTTATAAGATGAGCTGAACCCTTAATAAAAATTAAGACATTCTTTGTTTAAAGAAAGTAAAATTGTTTAAAGTATTCACAGAAATGTAAAGAATGCCTCATTTCGGCGAGTCTTTGAAGCTCAGAATTTTTAAAGTCGTATAATTGAACAAAATATTTTCCTAAGTCAACAATTACTTTAGAACTTTATCATGAACTTTATGGGCCTGCACATTCCAACCTTTCCGCTGAAAATTAAAAATAAACTGAGAAGCCTTTGAGAGTTAACTTTCTTAGAATAACAAATGAAAACTGCTACTTAATTGTTTTTTAAGGTTCCGTGGAAATCTACAAGAAGCCAGTAATCAATGTTGGTGGAATTAATTCTACGAAATTTGTTACGAGCATAATCCACCTGCCCAAACGAATTAACTTACAATTACTTAAAATAACTTACAAACAATTCCATAAGTAGTATAAAATAGGTAGTTACAGGAATGACAAAAAGTTTTGGATGCAAACACGAATTCCTAAAGTTTAATCAAAACAAAATTCAAACTTGTTCCTTCTAATTAAGAACTATTATTTAGTATTCAATTACTCTCGTGTATACCTAATGTTATTAAAAGGGCCGTGTCAAGTCTCATCGGTAACTTCGTTAGTATCCCTGAGACGAAGCGGCAGGACTTAGTTACCCTGTATTGAGAAGGGATCACGTCCCACAACGTCGTCGTATGCAAAGGCAGCGCTGAATCGCTCACGATGCGCACCGCGTCTCTACAACGAACAACTTCGGAAATCGACTTTCAATGGAAGTTCCCTTATCTAAACTTTCCATTTTTCCAGCGACACCGAGAAAGATATTTATAAACTCTACGTCTATGTGCCTCTATTACATTCGTGATGCATTGTTTGCAAAGAATAGGAAGTAATTTCATTCAATTCTCCTTCTACAAATATAAGAAACTATCTCATATAAGTCATAAGTACATACTTGTTCTTGTAAAAACAATGGCTCGAAGCCAAGCTCAAATATCGGCAACAGTTAAATCTCTTTTACAACACCATATTATTTAGTCTGTTTACAATTGGGGAATAATACCTATGGAATAATCTTTATTATTATAACATATTATATTTCTTGTGCCTACAAGAAATAGCTCACTACTGCGTAGTAATATTTGAAGAGGCCATTTTGTACCTACTAAAGTTTTTCCATTATCTGCCGGCGACAGGTTTACATTGGGCGGAATAGACAACAATGTTATGGAAAAATTGTTATCACCTTGACGCATCTAAAATTGATTTTAAATAAGGATATCTTTCCGATTCTTTTCATAATATGCTAATACCTTAATTATAATACTTAAAATTATACATATAAAATAAACAAACCTTACAGTAAACATAATCTATTTTCCCTAATAAATAGGAAAACTGTTGGGAAATTATTGACCTACCATTAAGTATAATCAACATAAGGGCTGTGGCATGACATAGACTGGCATTTTGTTTTACTGACTTTACATTCACCCGCAGACAATTTCCCTTCTATTATGTACAATATTATTAATGAACGAGCGTGGAAACATATCCACGAAATAAGGACTATTGCATAATAATTGGTTGCGGAGATTCAGTATCAAACACGACTAAACAACTCAGGTTTTATAGACCTTTTATATTGAAACTTGACTGACATGAAACCATCTAAAATATTGTCGAAAACATAATATTATCTTTCGTTTTTCCACCAGGCAGCAGTGGCCTCCGCTACCCCCAACTTGAAGTGACGATTGTACATCATTTTATTGACAGCATACACTCCTCTCGTTATACTGAGCTACTTACAAGCCGACTCCAAAACGTGACTAGGTCACTTCAGGGGATGTACTACGCCAGAACGATAGACTAATAACCATCAACAGTCTGTCTGTCTGCCTACCACTCTATTAGCGTAGGAAAGTTTTTTTAGGAATAGTTAATGTTGTATATTATATTATAACCTAATATATTTTTTAATCGTAGTCGCGGTATATGACAACACTCCGCCTGATGTAAAGCTAGAGTGTGGTCCATGAACGGAAACAACGCTACTACAGAGAAATATGAAGCAGTAGCCTCCGCTATGACGGCTTGAGGAAACAAATATGCACCATCTAGATTAACAGTGCATATTCCTCTCGTCATACTCGAAAGTGGTGGTACTGCTCCAGGACGACAGTCTGGGCGAATAACTATCAAAAGACTGCCTACCACTCTTTAATAGTGTCTAAAGGCACTGAGCGATCAAAGTACATATAACAAAGTTACATTGTCAGAATTAGCGAGGTTCGAATACGGGTCTCATCGATGGTGAATTCACGGGTCTTATGGCTAGATCACGACCACTCTATTAAATATATTGTATATGTATATATACAAGGTGTCCCAAAACTCAACGATAAGCGGGCACCAGAGGGTGGTCCTGCTCATGACTACTCCAGAAAAAAATATAAGAAAAAATAATCTCCTATTTTAAAAAAAATACAACAAAAATTTAAAATCTTTCGAAAATTGACAACTCTTATGATATTTTTAACTACCATGACCACAATTTTCCAAATATTTATAATATTTTTTTTGTATCGGCAACTTAAGTAGCACTGCTATCCACCACAACCCTTAAAAATCCCAGATTACCTGTAGTTTTTACACAAAAATCAATCAAAACTACTTTTTACTTTAAAATTTCAAAAGATTTTTACTTACAGTCCATTTTAACACACAGTTGTGTAAAAAAAAAGTATGGACACTACTATGGCAAGTTCTTTTAAAAATTGACGCAACTAACCAAGATTCTAAAATGGTACAATACTCTAGGAAAACTGGCCACAAAAAAAAAACATGCGTACTATTTCTAAACAAGAACCAACTTTCATAAATCGTTGTTTGTTGATAATAAGCGCTTTTACCTACCAAAAATTGGTTTTTTGTTGCAACTTCTTGGAATTTGCATGAAAACGTGCGTAGACAATAAAATTTAGAAGTTAAATAGTAGATATTCGTTGTTGAATAACAATAGGGCCCTTTGAGTTAGAAGGAAACTTAGATGGCAATAGTTATTTAAACTTTTTACAAAATGACTTGCCAGAATTATTGGAAGACGTGCCCATAATAGATTTACAAAACATGTGGTTTCAAAATGATGGTTGCCCTGCTCACTGTGCCCGTCCTGTGCGAGAATACTTAAATCAAGAGTATCCAGGGCGTTGGATTGGGCGACTTGGTCATATCCTATCTCTGGACTTCTTCTATTAGGGTTGTCTCAAAGACAGGGTCTACTCAAAATCAATTGCAACATTGGACGAGCTTCGCCAAAAAACTACTCAGGCTGCGGAACGTATCAATGGTAGAAGATATGCACGACAAATAAAACCATCTTTTTTAAGACGATGTTGTGCCTGTATTATTGCCGGTAGCGAATAATTCGAATATTTGCTGTAATATTAATAAAATTATAAATTGATTTTTTAATGCTTAATAAGCAAGCGTTTGACCACACCCTGCCTGGTGTTAAGCAGTGATGCGGTATAAGGTGGAGCACGCCTGCCTATGAGGTACCTGTTCACCTTCGATTTGAAGAGACCTATGTTGTACGTGTCGAGAAACACAGACACCGGGAGGGAGTTCCACAGTTTCGCAGTACGCACGAGGAACGTGTTGTCGAAACGCCTCGTACGCACTTTAGGGACTTGAACCATAAATGGATGGTACCTCTCCGGGTGCCCGGACGTCCGATAGAAGAAAGGGGACGGTAGAACCAGGTTTTGTAGCTCTTGCGCACACTCCCCGAAATGTATCCGGTAAAAAATAAATGTCATTTGTTGTACCATTTGTTTTGTTGCATTCAATATTTTTTAACAAGAAAAAAAACAATTTTTGGTATGTAAAAGTGTTTACTATCAACAAACAAAGATTTGTGAAAGTTGGTTCTTGTTTAGTACTATACGCATGGTTTTTTTTTTGTGGCCAGTTTTCCTAGAGTATTATACCATTTTAGAATCCTGGATACTTGCGTCAATTTTTAAAAAAACTTGCCATAGTAGTGTCCATACTTTTTTTTTACAAAACGATGTGTTAAAATGGACTGTAAGTAAAAATCTTTTGAAATTTTAAAGTAAAAAGTAGTTTTGATTGATTTTTGTGTAAAAACTACAAGTAATCTGGGATTTTTAAGGGTTGTGGTGGATAGCAGTGCTACTTAGGTTGCCGATACAAAAAAAAAATTATATATATTTGGAAAATTGTGGTCATGGTAATTAAAAATATAATAAGGGTTGTCAATTTTCAGAAGATTTTAATTTTTTGTTGTATTTTTTTAAAAATAGGAGATTATTTTTTCTTATATTTTTTTCTCGAGTAGTCATGAGCAGGACCACCCTCTGGTGCCCGCTTATCGTTGAGTTTTGGGACACCTTGTATATATATATACTTTACGATTGTGTCTAGAAAGTAGGCACTATGTCGTGCACCGGACCGGATATAGGCTCTCAATTCGATTTGCTCTAATACGATCGCCACAGCGTCACACATTCAACTTTCCAGCCAACCGTGTAAGTGCTCTATTCACCACGAACTTATTAATATATCCCCTCCTACTCGTCCTATACCCCGATCTCATTGAGGGACCATTGGCGAGTTAATCCTCGACCTCGGCAAAGATCGAATGGGCACTAGCCCAGCTTTGTGAGACGTAATAGGGTCCTACGGTTAAATGCTGCGTGTAATTTTTGGTTTGCGATTGTAATTATCTATTGAATCGCAATGGTTTAGGGGAAGAGTTCAATTATCGCGCGATGCTCCATCGAACTGATTGATTGAACTTAACTTTCCATTCTCATATGTATATTTGTATACCAACATAGTAACAGCATAATCAAGGCATTGTAATTAAGTTATTGTGTTCTCTAATATTAATTATATTTAAAGTACGGTAGGCTGAATGATGATGGTTATTAGTCCAGTCTGCGGTCACGTGTAACATTCGTGTTTTAGCCCGGTATAACGAGAAGAGTCGGCATATTGGAGGCGACTGCTGCATGCTGCATTTCTTTGTGGAAGAAAAATAAAAAAACCATGAGCAATAGCGATATAATAGCAATAGTATTTTTCTCTTTCTTTTGAAATTAATTTAAACACATGAAATACAGCATTGAAACAACATGAATATCGATTGTTTTATCCGTTGCTACTGTAGCGCAGGACAAGTGGACATTTCCCAAAGGAATTGCAGAACCAAGCTCAGCAAAGCAATTTAGCCAATTTAATGTCATTCCCGGCCATTCACGGCCAACCCGCGTTCTCAATTTGAAAATAGTCACCATTGTATTGCAAAAACATCTCGCTATTTGCTTTGTATAAGTTGCGTAATGTGAACTCGTCCGTTTTTATGTGTAGGCAAATCTTGTAGATTGTTATTAAATTGTTTATGAGTGGCACGCCGATGACAAGCTTATGTCGCTCTAAACTCAGCGACAGTCTGAAGAATATATTTATTACTAGACATCCAAAAGCGTGTAATATTTTGTGTCGTCTACTGACATCAAGTATTAATAATATTCACAAAATATGCTTTCATAAATTTCCAGTGGCACTAAGGAAAGCAAATAACCTTCACCTATTTTTGGATTATTTAAAGAAATTTAGAAGATAAAATTATTTTTAATCAAGAATATGTAGTGTTGTCGTAAAGAGGCGCATTTGTATCCTGGTTTTATTCATAATCAAATGAAAGTGCGGTGTACGGAGGTGGTCCAACAACACATAAATTACATACACCTTAGGCGTCATATTGTGAACGAATGCATGCCATAAAATATTTACGACACTTTGCCTCCAACTATAAATCGAAAGGCAGCTTCTGGAGTCATTATTTTTCTGTTTATTTGAGTTATTACGATCTCCTTAGATATTCGGTTAAAATACATTTATTTGCAGAACTTCCGTTGAGTCTGGGATCTTAAAATACATTTATATTATGCAGTCAAGTAGCTTAATAAAGATATTTTAGTTTCAGATGTTATACATACATATACAACAAGGAAAAAGAAACGTACTTACGAATAAATTTAAACATATCCTCATAATTTGGTAACACCTTACCATAAAATTGGGTCAAGTTATCATATAAACGCGATTGAAAGGCCCTAAAAACATGAAAGAATCTCGTAGACGTTCCATAAATATCATGTCATGTTTTGACGGAAAACAAAAAACTGACACTTTAAACGCACCCCAATTAGCACACATGCGTGAAGTGCCACAGTGAACATAGCTACACGAGGTGAGGGCGCACGACGCCATTTTGGATGGGGGGTCAAATTAAATTGACATGTGGTTCGAACGGACACATTGTATTCACTACTTTACATTGTGTTGTCACCCCGTAATTATACAGGTCTGCACGCTGATATGAGCCGATTAAGTTCGTAACCCGCCTGTAATTATATAATGCAACGTGCGGTCAGGATTAGGTTTCTGTTCCAAAAGTTTGTTCGCCATCAATCACAGACCCCAACAATGTCATTAAAGTTGCAATTAATACTAATTCTATAAACCACTATGATCAACGAACGATAAAAGCCGAGCCATTAATAATATTTGATGTTATTATGTAATAAAGACACGTTGACTAGCAAAAAAGTGATAATTTAAAACTAAGAAAAGAAGACGCTTAAACAGTAATTTCTTTTAGAAACAGCCATAGCCTGCGGCTATCTCAGAAAATATAAATTATAAAACATTCTAGCGAGTAATATCTTCGCTAGAAAGAAAAATCTCGTCGAAGCGTTGTCGTTAAATTATCGTATCTCATCGAAAGCCCTCCTCGGACCAGACGCGGCGTCAGCGGACGTTCGGAAAGCGCACGAGTATTTTAGCATATCTGGCCGAGCTCTCTAAATCCGCGGGCGTCGTAATATAGACTTCAGCAGAGGGTGCTCGACGTGTTAAAGCCATTATCGAACCCTAATACTATTTTAAAAAATGGCTATCCTAAAACTGAACTGCAAGGAAAGCTGTTCGCGAACAGACACTTAATAGGATTGGATGAAGATGGCGGAGTAATAAAGCGTGTTCTGTAATGTATTTATAGAGGAGGTGTCGGATCGAGAGCAGCACGGGTCGCCTCCAATTTCTCGTGAAACTTAACCTTTGCGTTCTTGATCGGAATATTTTTAAAGTAAATGTGTCTTGAAATTTTAAAAAGTATTTTAATAATACATTGAGTAAAATAACTGTTTTGGGATTGATTTGTGCTTTATTGTGAAAGAAAAAATAAAATGTTTATTTGCTAGGAAATATAGCGTACCCGTACTATAACAGTGGCTATAATATGAACAGGTCATCTCTTTCTTTACACAATTGAACAAAAAAGTATTATCGATATTGATAAGCCTTTTCGTTATTGATAAGCTCAAGTAAACTAACTCAGTTTATTTAATTAAACTAATGGAACCATTAATTATAATAACTGACTCCTACTTTAGTGACGGTCTGTTTTAGTAATGAAAAAATATTTTGGTAACTTTCCTTGTGATAGCTAGGTAGATACTTTTTTCTAAAGAAGTGCATTATTCACATATACAATTAGCTAAACAAATCCGGAAATAAAAAAGCTATTGGATTCGGGAATCAGTATCATTACTCTGATACGAAAATAAACGAATGTAGATAATGGACGGCGGGATCAATACAAAGTAATCGCGAACCGATCCAATAAGCCGAGCCAAAACAGCGGGGAGTCGCATCGGATCGTAGCCGAACATGGGAAAACAATATGGCGGCATGCAAATAGAGCGGCTATTATCGCACCTGGGCAGCGTTCTCCCGCTACGGCCTTCTCCTGCGAGCCAAACAAGATTACGGGAATTGAATGGCTAATTAGGGGAAAAGAAGCGGCCCGCCCGAGTACACTGAGTTATCGCAGCTCGTCTCTGCCATATTTCACGACGCTTAACTCGCCTTTATTGTTTAGCCGCCTCTTGTTTAGCTAAAGAGGCTTGTTAGCTTATCTCCTAGTCCTAGGTAGACTGCATTAACTGCCGTCACAAACAGCACCCGAGATTTACCGCTCACAAAGGACGACGGTTAGCTGAATAATGAACAGTCCACAAGTAACGTATACAAATTTAAAGCGCATGTCACATTTATAATTAAATTCTCTTGAATGCCGCCTCAGCGTTTTATGCAACTGACAACGAGGGAATAAAAAAAATAAAACATGATTCAAAGACTATTAAATATTAAAACAATATTAAAGATCATATCTATTGAATTTAATTAACCTTATAACATAAATGTTGATTGAACGCACTCGGTTGGTTATCAGCTTAAATTATATGGCCTGTGTGATGACAACCAACTTACGCGCTCATATAAATGGCTGATATAAAAGACTATATGAAAAAGCCGCAGCATAGAAAAAGTCATTTAATCATTGCTCAATTAATTAATTAGTGACTTTTATAGATAATAAAGCGAGAATATTTACGACTGGGCTTCGTTAATTTTATGTTATCTCTTCAATTGTTGAGACGTCCCTGGCGTGTCGTGGACTCTCAACGTATGTCGCTTTCATTTATAGAACCCCCGAGATGTGCTCGCTTATTAGAACGTTGTAAAATAAAGTAATATATCCGCAAGGACGTAAATGTTGCTCGTTGTTCATTTACTCGCGCTGTTATGATCAAAATGTTCATAGACAAGTCATCAAGACGTTCGATGACCCCCATCGACGTTGAATCCAGATACTATTGTATGGATAAAATTTGAAACTGATCCTTAAGATGATTTGCCGTTGAGTTAGTTAACTAACTTCTAAAAATAAATGTATGAACACTGTTATATTAAAATTGAGTTCCTTTATTAAATTAATATCAAATTAATTAAATATAACCCATTCATATCGTTTTCAGTACAATCGCATCAATATTATGACAGCAAACATAATTTAATTGTATATCGATAGCTTGTTACACAGCCCACGCCCTAGCCTCGATTCACTGCATGCATGTCTCTAGACCCATGCTTCTTATATTAATGGCTATCGCTCAAATTTATGATGTCGTCGAAACAAACTAAATAAATTACAAGTATGTACAAACAATATTTAGTATAACAAAGTTGTAAGTGATAATTTATTACATTACAAAAGCGCTTATAATTCTTTGGAAGATAACGACGTTCTGTTGGCCGGCGAAGGTCTCATTAGTACGTGTAAACTGAAAAGCTTTTAGTGACCCACGAACCCGAAAAGCCAAACACTTTGTCTGCAGAAGCCAGAAAGTTCCATAATTTCTTTGCCGAGATAAGAGGCGAAAGTTCACGCAGGAGCAGAGATTTATGACATCACCGTCGCTCCTTTCACTAAATAATAAAAGGCCCGCTGTAAAACGCGGCGGGGGCATAAAAGTTTTACGTCCATACAACCCGTTGCTCCTATGTAAACGAAACATATAAGGCGAGGCAGCGTTGTAGTGGTGTGGCAAATCTCCATAAAGAGTAATCAGTGTCGACACAATAGTCCGTCGGCTCATAAATTGTACGCCAACGTGCGAGTAGGTTAGCTCATTGCGTCTACTTGGATCATGTGTAGCGCCTAATGATAGCTTTGTTTCTGCTATACTCAGCTCTAAACTCATAAAGCTCGCACCATGACAGTGCACCTTCCGATACTTCTCCAAATCCAAAACAACAGATTACACTCCAGTTACAAAGATTACTTCACCTGTATATTCTCTGCTACATCTAAGGGCCGGTAATTCAATTCTAATTTTGAATAGGGATTTTAAAAGGAACTTAAAAAGCTCATGTAGAGTCACTTTTGAGTAATGAATTGAAGAATCAGGTTGCATTATAATTAAGTAAGGATTGGACTAGATCTGTGATATGCAACGCCATATATCAATTAGGTATTGCAAATATTACACCACAGAAATTAAATAGATTTAGTAAGCTAATGTGCACACAAGCTAACTTAATGCTAATTACCATTATCTGCCTGATAACCTTTGCGAATTAGAAAACTTGACTTTATAACATACAATTATACTAAATACTCAATACTTATTATGATAAAATATAATATTCTGACATGACAACGTTTTATATTACTTTAGTCCAGTTTCAGCTCTTACAAAAATAGTCCGCAAGTATTTATTTCTCGTGAGAGTTACCGAGATAAAAAGTTCCTAAATGCCTCGCTCGCACTTAATAATACACGTTAGTAATGTACACCTCGATTCTCGCTCGAGATTCATAAAAAACAAACTTCTTATTGTACAAACGGAGGGTTTATACTGTCGATAAGATCATTAAAACTTTTTCACTGTTCTATTATCTCGTTGTAGATACTTTAGTTCATAAAATTTCAAATAGCAATATAAAAGCAAGTATACCCATATTTTGTAAATCAGTAACATCAGATGTTTTTGTATTAAAATCAATAATAGTTTAGTTTTAAATGTAGTTTAGATTGTTAGGTAAATAATCGAGTGTGCCTAAAGTAGTCGGGTACGAGAGGAGTATGCTCTGTCAACCCAAACGGTTGTCTAGTAAGGACGACATTCTTCTATGTGGTAACAGTTTGTCAGGTCCACTCCCAGTCAAATCAAAAATAGCTTTAGTGAAGTGGTAGAATCTTTACTAAAACTTCCTATGGAGTTTTGGGGGAAAAATAAAAACAAACCTTCTCTTCTTTTGAATTGTTTGCCAACGCACGTTCACGAACACTTAATGGTTAATAATCCACCATTATTACACATTAACACTCGAAGAAACATACACACGTTTAGTAAAATAATTCAAGACACCATAACCTAATGTCTCCAGATGGCCCCAAAAAAAAGAACCGATCGGATACTATAAAAAATGACAAGTTACTATACAAAAGAAGTTTCAATATAAAGCTGTGCTATTAAAAAATATAAAAAGTATAATATTTTTTTAATCCTGTACAACTAAACGTGTTAGGTAAAAGCATAATGCAAACGGCACCATTGAAATTGGGTACACGTCTATTCCATTGTTCTCTACATAGGAAAAAAAACTTATTCAAATCTTGGATTTTGTAACATATCGATTTTAAAATAGTGCGGTCCAAAGAA